>CP136066.1:175062267-175662267 GCA_032622095.1 Siphonodentalium dalli
CCCCAACAGACCCGGACCGTGAGCACGATTTCTGTATGTCTTTCGCTAAAGCAGAAGTCGTGCTGTTGAGCACAATGTCCGTTAACCAGAAACACAGTATAAAGTTTTTGAAGGTATTCGGACGCGTCATCGATTTTGGCCGGGGGGTGTTGACGTCCTACCATCTGAAGACGTCAGCTCTCTGGCATTATGAGCAGACGGACACTCGAATCTCTGAATATAGCTTGACAGTCATAGATATATTGAAGAGACTTGATCAGTATTTGAATGACAGATTCTTGCCTCATTATTTTGTTCCTGAAATGAACTTGTTGATCGGTATCTCGGAATCTGATCTTATATGTGTCCGCAGGCGGCTGTGGTCTCTTCTCTGGGTGTGTCTTATCACGTATGATATCGCTGGAATAATACCAGACGCAAGGCTGAATCTCGCTGGGGATATACTTGCTAGAATAAGTAGACAACTCTCTGAAGCAAACCCGGCTAGTACGCAGACGGGTCATATGCCTAACATCGGGAACACCCTAGAAGCAGCAGAGGTCATGTATGGAACCGGGATTGTATCTCATGACATGAAACAACGAGTATCCGCATCTGTAGTGACGAGGTGTCCAACCCATGCAGTCAGACGCATGGATATAGACACAGTTAAATCATTGCTTACGTCATTTAATAAGACGATTGATCTTTGGATGTATTCTAGACAACAATACCCTCTTGAACATGGCACCTTTGTTACATTTATGTGTGCCATTCTCAATTCCACAAATGAACCTTTAGAAGAGTTTTTCGTGATACGATCGGCAGAAAGAAATAAGGGAGACGATCGTGCAGCTATCAGAAGAGAATTGAGAAAATCAGAAAACATAATGAAACAATGGTTAGCTATCATTAATGATATCATTATCAAATTAAAAACATGTGCGAACACTGTTGCTGGCCACGTATTACGTGATATGTCACATACATCACGTGCTGACAGTCGCGTGGGCAGCAATCAGTGCGAGGAAAATATCGACAGACTGTGCAATCAAATTACAAAAGAGTTGCTAACTTTTGCAGTCGGGCACATTGAAAAGTTCAGTTATCCTCTCGACACCTATTCAATGCGGCCGGTGACAGTCGGTGACTTTACGACAAACATTATCGCATTGGACATTATTATCGACAGAATGTTCCTTAACATCGAGTACGCGCTCCTTGTGAGCGCTCGGATCAAGGCATCTCGTGGATCAGGTGGTCATAGAGGAATGCTAATGCAAACGACGAATCCGGAAAGTTTAGAATATCGGAGTTTTTTTTGCGTTATATGCAGTCAGTGATGTGTTAACTGGATTCCTCAATTTGTGCCTGGCGTTAGATAAACATCAAGGTTGGATGGAATTCATGACCGCCACATTCCGCCGTGATAAATGTTCCTAAAATGTACGTCATTGAAGCTGAATGCGTAACATGATCACATATAAACCCGAAGAATGAACTAACTGTTTTTAATTAGCGACATTTATTTAGGGTTTAACATTATTAAAATTCATTGATGATGTTTTAAATCATCATATATGTCCCATATATTATTCTGCAAAATTCAAAACCGCCACTAATTAAGAAAACTCATAACACAAATTGTTTTGCTTCGTGCCACGCCTGTATCATTCCTTCGAGCATCATTCCAAACTCAGTGCATTCGATGCTATCGTCAGACTTGCAGAACATTTAACTGCTAACATTCACAGGTATACCATAAGTGTATGTACGATTCACATACAATCTGATTGGAGAGAATCATGAACATTGTTTAAATGAATCAATAGAATATATTTGGCACATTCCTCCATGTTTAGTTCCCTCTAACTTCCAGCACCATGCATAATTACCACACACTGCATCGATGTGAACAACCATGTACATCAACAGGCATCAAAGATGGATGGAACTCATGTTTCACCTGTCATGGCCTGAGAGCATAAACACCGTTCGTAAATGTTACTTCTTAGAAGATGGCTAAGACACATGATCGCAAACGAAGCGAGTAAACATACATTCTATTCAACGAGGCGGATATCACAATTCAGCGACATAATATACCACAGATGGGCGGAACTCAATGCAAGGCAACGTGACCTAAGTTAAGGTATTTTTCTGAGAGATGTGCTCGCGCATGAGCTCGGTTCCAAATCGTCCTACATTCTAAAGGATTAATGTGCACTTTTGACAAGGTGTGGACGTTAGGGTCTGATGCTACTGCACTAAGCCATGAGAGTGAATAATGATCTTGGACGGTCTTTTTAACAAGCTTCGTTCATGCGTCTTTTGTTAGGAATAAACCGTCGTCCAGAAATTGTTTGAGAAAGATCATCACATTGTATTTTTCAAGAATTTTGAAGATATCATACACGTAACCAGCCGTTGATCTTTTGAATAGACGTTGTTGGTGAGCTTTAAGTAGAAACATTCTGAGTGGAGTTTGGTGATTCAGAGGTAAGTGAATGAGGTTTCCTAGAAAACACAATTTTCTTATGTGAAGTTCCTGTTCAATGGGCATAAGACCAAGTAACCCAAGGGATAGCCTTGTACTAGCCCTCTGTGGTAGTGACTGGATGCTTTTTACACAGGTCCTGAGGCTTGAAGCGTACTGCATTGGCAACAGTTCACACCCATACAGAGCTTTGGGAATATAAATAAATTAAAAAAATTACGCTTAGCGACACAGGCGTCAATGGCATAGTAAGTTGTCTTCGAGCGATAGAAAAGATGTTTTTCGCATTTTCTTCGAAACTTGATGTCCCTGAGATTTCCCTGTAACGAGTTTGTCTTGTACTATTCCTAAATGTGTACCATATGTTTGTTCCGGAATTGCGTTTGGACCTAAGTACCACATCATGTGGGCCTTTGAGTGAGAAACATTCGACTCATTGAATACAATTACATTGCTTTTGGTACACGAGAAACAAAATCGCCATTTGATACTATATTGGTAGCATATGTCCATTAGGCTGTCGATACCAGATTTTGATAAATATATAAGAGTTATGTCGTCCGCTGTAGTCGGTGCCGAACATGGAATGTTGTTTATGGTAAGTCCCATATGTAAACTGTACACTCCCATCCAGATACGGGATGTGGTATGTATGGTGTGACAAAGCATTTAGTCATCCACATTATACAAGCTAAGATGGCTGCCGACAGACATGTGTTTCATCGAAAATCCTTCAATGCTCCCATCTTTTGGTAATCCTAAACTTCTCTGCACATTTTCAAAACATTTCTCCATTAAATGCGGGGTGCATTATGTGATCATTGATTCAAATTTGAAATCCAAGATGGAAGGTTGTGGCTATATGTTTTAAAGGCCTTGATGGTGGATATGCTGTGAAAATATTTCCACCGGTCAAAAACCGCCACAAACAGAAATAATATTAAAATGTAGACAGACTTTGTCCGTATACAAATAAGAAATATCGCATAAACAGTATGTTATTGTCATATGTTTGACCATTGGTATGTAAACAAAAGCATAAAAAGTTACTTTCCTGGTGTTTGTTTATATTATGATGGTAAACATAAAGAGCGTTATTTGTTGCTGAATTCCTGACATGGAACTAATAAAGAGCGTTTATATCATTTGTTTGTGATTACCCAGTAACACTGTGCTGTCTTCTGTAACACAATCAGGCTCTTGCTTAGGTAAAATATAGTAGGTCTTTGTGATAACATGCTGTTTACGCGATGGGCATGGTATATATGAACGAAACTGTATGCGTTTTAATGTTTTTTTCTGTTTACGGTGATTGGAACAAATATGAATATTTTCGACAACTAAGGCCTCGCGTGCCTTTAAAAAAGAGTTTCGAAAAAAATCGACCGCTCCCATTTAGAGATCACAAGGAAGACCCGTATGACGTTTGGTGACGATCGGATGAGAGGTGGGATACGCGGAGTGTGCTAAAGGAGATTGTTGATGGATCACGGACGAACGGACAGACGAACCACGGATTGTCAATCATGCAGGAAGACGGAATCATGTGTATCATACATGGCATGGGTACACACATACAAATGATGCACGATTATTTGCCTATCGTGACCCCCAACTCAGTTCAGATTAAAGTCGAGTCGGATCAATCGACCAGCCCAGAGCAGTTCAGACTAAAGTCGAGTCGGATCAATCGACCAGATCAGAGCTGTTCAGATTAAAGATGAGTCGCATCAATCGACCAGATCAGAGCAATACAGATTAAAGTCGAGTCGCATCAATCGACCAGATCAGAGCGGTTCAGATTAAAGATGAGTCGCATCAATCGACCAGATCAGAGCAATACGGATTAAAGTCGAGTCGCATCAATCGACCAGATCAGAGCAATACGAATTAAAGTCTAGTCACATCAATCGACCAGATCAAAGCAGTCCAGATTAAAGTCGAATCCACAATCCGCCGAGGCGTCACATCGATCACTGGACTGGTTCCGTGGACACGTGGAGTGATTTGAGCAGACCGGCGATCAACGCTCGACGATTTCAAAGGGGTCAACTGCTATATGAGCTTTAATGCGGGGCAGTGGGTTGCCCGAAGTGGCCCATGTTGCGTAGACTGATGTGCCGAAGTTACCGAGCGAGACGATGAGCTAAAATAAAAAGCGGTGCCCCTGGTGGTTTACTGAGGTTGCGCACATAATTTGCAGGGAAACTGATAAAATGTTCGTTTTGTCAGAATATAAAACAGAGCTGATATTATTTTGGTTGTGTAGCGTTGAAAGTATTATTTTGTTTAATTACATGCTGGTGGTATATGCCTTTAATGTTATCTTACGTTTCCAGACAAAAGTTAACGGGACGTTACTCTATACTCAAGTATGCCTGGCTACTTCTATTTAGTATCGCTTTGTTAGCATTTTGAATACTGGTTAATGTTACAGCCAAAAAGATTATTTTATTTGCCCAAGTATGACGAAGACGTGAAGTCATACCAGTGTAAACTGGCGCTAAATTGTCGCCTTGACTTTGTGAACCGAAAACACACATTGTAAAGTAAATGCGAGGGATCAAACTTAATATTAATTTCATATCAACAGGATGCACCAAATGTATACTGAGACATATATATCTGCCCTAAGGTAAGTAAGGAATTCGGAATTTGTTATCATTTTATACAAAAATCCAGTTTTTGTATGTTAACGTTCGTTGTAAACACCGCGGTCTGGGTCAGGGGATGAAATGGATACTAAAATACGTCAAATAGCTACACTGATACAACTCTCTGATTGATGAAATGCTTGTATATTTAAGGCACATATATCCCCTTCATGGCGCCCGACGCATGAATATTATATCTCCCTCACACTCCCTTCGCGTGTCAATATCTCTCACGATATCCATCCCTCCCCTTCGGCTACACGTATATTTCTCTGTCGCGATCACACTCCCTTCGCGTGTCTATATCTCTCACGATATCCATCCCTCCCCTTCGGCTACATGTATATATCTCTGTCGCGATCACACTCCCTTCGCGTGTCTATATCTCTCACGATATCCATCCTCCCCTTCGGCTACACGTACATATCTCTGTCGCGATCACACTCCCTTCCCATTCGGCTATCTATATCGTTTGGTTTTAATGATATTGTATGTGGTACAATTAAGTAGAGATTACCTATGAGTTTTGGTTTAATACCCGGAATATCTCATGAGTGGCTACAAGGAAATTATGTATTTCCATGTAGCCACGAATGAGATAGTTCGGGTATTCAACCAAAGGCCGTATAGACAGTGGAACAGCAGAGACCGGAACAAATCCGTCCAACCATGTCGGAGAGTAACAAACTGAAACACATATCAAAATGTTCGTCTCGATTGAGAGGATAGCATGCCTATGTTGCCTTTTTGTGAGATGTTGTACGATTGTTTATTTTTATTTTTTAGGTAAAACAGGCTACATGTTATAAGAGTTCTGTTGCGTAATTCAACGGTTTGTGGTTTATTTTGGGGTAAAACTCACTTTTTTGGTGAAAATGAGAGAATTTTGGAATCCATCACAACAAGTTATATATTTATAATTAATGCATATTTTTATCGAGTTATAAATTAAGTTTTTGAGGTAATTAATAGATGTATGACTGGAATGGAGGCCTTTGTGTCAGTTTTGTTCTACATTTGTATTGGTTAAATGGGGGATGTCTTGGACATAAATTGAATGTCGAAAGGCACTTGAGTAAATAAATGGTTGTTCCAAGCAGGATCCATGCATGGACAGGGTGTATTTTTTAAGTATATCAAAAGTCACGGTTGTAATGTAACATGTTTTCAAGAGATGTTAGGTTAAACCAGCCGAATTAAAGAATTGCTGTTTCTGTAAAACAGGCCAAAACTTATTTTTATGAAATAAATGAATCAATGTCAAAACATAAGCATTAAGTGAAGTTTTGCTATATATTAGGCCAACAACCAGCATGCCGAAACTCAAATACATGAACACATCTAGGTGTAGGTTATGTAACCTTGATACTTGTGTAACTTAAAATATTCTTTGCCAAATCATGCAAACGATACACACCTCTTCCACTAACCTCATAACAATGAAAATCGGGCTTGCAAATTACGTTTACGTTTCCTCATATATTACAGCTATAATTTAAGTGTTCTATGTAATAAATGTCACAGATAATGCACTGCGATTTGGTCGTGAATGGAATTCAGATGGAAAGCAATATTTTGATTGAAGGTCACACAATTGTTGCATGTAAATCAGTGACAACATGAATTGGAGTTCAAGAAGAGCTGCGTGCAGAGTTGTGGTCTTGTGTGAACTCTGTCAACTATTATCGAAACATGAGATACACTAAAATAAAGCAATAATGGAACTGAGATAACCAGACCATAATCTGTGCGAGCCCAGATTTTTGGGGAAATAACTTTTTAGCTCACCTGAGATGAAATCTCCGGTGGAGCTATGGTCATCACTCTGCGTCCGTCGTCCGTCCATTCGTCCATCCGTCCGTGTGGATATTCCCTCGGTGTCTCACATTCAAATTTGTTCAATTGAGGTCACTATGTCCTATAGTTGTGAAGCCAGGACCATAACTCTTTCCCTCCATAGTAATTCTTAAAACGACTTCTCCTCAATAAATATCAGAGCTATTTATCTTATATATGGTATGGAGGGTCCGTGTGTGACTGGGTAAAATATGGTCGGAGCCAGGGACATAACTCTAAAAAAAATGGTTTTAGGATTGAACAACTTGCTCAATTTAACCAAAAAGAAAACAATGAAATTCTTTCTTTTTTTCTTCTGTTTTTTAAATAGTAAAAAAAACCCCAATATTTTAAATATTATATTTTTTTCATTTTTTTTCAAATTAAATTTTCAAAAACTATCGCTCTTATAACATCCACTGGAGTACCCAGAATCACAACTTTCATTGAAATCAGTCCGGGCGTCTGGGAGAAAAATTAGGAAGAGACAGATTAGCCTTGCCATTTGAAGGGTTAAACACCCCTATTACCTTGTTATTTCACATTCCCAATGAAACTTAATATGTTTGACAAATCATGGGACACCGTCACAGTTTCATATGATGTGTACCGATCCCCCATGGGCATCCACATTCCTGACTGTCAACCTAAACTATAGTTTCAGATTATATGCGCGAGCGTATCATCGTAACTATAAAGTCATTATTGGTGAACAATGTGTAATGATAGAAGACGCCAAGACAACAATAGATGGAATACTGGCGTTAGTTTATTTGTGATATCGTGTTTATGTAAGGGATTTCGTTTCAAATAATGATCAAAGTGAGGGTATCAAATTGGTCTCGGTTCAATTGATTGTGTCACCCTTTCTACGTATATGGGTGTATAATTATGGTGTCAGGTACATTTGACCTAGCTGTATGCAACACCATGCATACAGACAAAACACGTATGCGCAGGTCGCTAAGAAGGAACATTGCATGGAGCCGGTTCGTTCTGTAGTACATTTGTACAACAGCCTCGTGCGCTCTTCTGGTGTACATCGAAATGTTTTAGCTGGCATTCGGTGACTGGCTTCAATGTCATATACATGGTCACTTAAATGCCAAAATTAAGTTCAATTCTGACCTTCATATATTTTGGGACATTCCTCCGATCAGAATATTAATATGTCGAAAACTACTTCAGATATACTAATCCATATCTATATTGAACATCCCTCAACAGTCAAAGGAGAGTGATCAGTTCTATACAAACGGTTGTTAAGGAGTACACTAAATAAAATGTGAGCATGGTTTATGAATCCTTCAAAAGACTATTATATGCAATTAATGGTTAAATACTGAGAATCAATATTGAAATAACTTTGTATCACGAAGCATGCTTGTTGTGTTGCCTCATTAATGGTCATTGGAACAAAATATTAGCTGATTAGTATGTGCATATATGATATCGTATTCGCGCAAAGTATAAAAACACTATTCTAGTTAATTTGGACTTTGATCGCGAAATTTCTAAAGAAAAACTTCCCCTTTTCCGACAATAAAAAAGCGGGTTTTTTTCTCAAAATAGGCCTCTGCGCAGGCGGGAAGAAACAAACCCACTGTCGTCAGTTTGTCGATTAAAGTCACGTGGGTAAACATTTGACACCTGTGTGCAAAGTATAAGTACAACTCTAGTTGATATGTGCGTTTATTGAGCTGTAATTTCGTGTCAAATATCGTCTGATTTCCGGACCGGTATTCCGGGATATAGGACTATAAGGATTGGACCGGTATTCCGGTCTCTCGGGTTCAAAGGGTTAAGAGGAACAAAGGCGCATAACTCCATCAAAATCATTGACCCATTACAACATTCCAACTTGACTTGTGTTTTCTGAACTGTAAACAGTTTACACTCTGACAAGAAATTCTGTTCACGTTATCATCTGGATAACCAAAATTTATTTATAAGTGTAAAAAGATGCATAACTCTGTCAAAAATCATCATGCCGTGATTCAATTTCGGTCGAACTTGACCTGTATTTTTTCAAACGTTAATTAGTAATAATTACGTACCAGATCGAACAACATTGAACAAAACTTGATTTCTAAATCGAGCAAGAGGCAGAACGCAGCCAACAATCAACTTACAATCACCAAATTAGAACATTACCTGACTGTGTCTTTCCAAATATGAATAATGTACCAGATGCATGTATACAAAAAAATTCTGTCTAGCGTTAATCGTCAAGTTATCATCCCAAAAATTGTGGTTTCTAAGTTGAAAAGGGGCATAATTCAGACTGATAACTGCATCAACAAATATCAGACCGTAATAAAACATGACCGGACTTTAAACAAATTCAAATCTGATATGTGTGTTTTTACAACCAATACACACACGATTGAATATATAGCGAAATATACTGAAGGTTTCTCACCAGAATTCCCAACTACACCTTTTACCGGACTCGGCCTCCGGGTCGCAGTTCGAATTTTAATCCGTCCCCAAAAATTCCCATTTCTATAAATAAAACGCCCATGGCCCATGTATACCAAGAAGCAGCGAAACATTATATACGCGGAGCGCGAAATGACCGTCATCAATGCGTCCGTGTGTGCGCGGGGGACGTACATGTACGTCCGTCCGGAACTTTGTCCAAGCCTGTATTCTGTCATTTTAAACTTGGCACATATATCAACCTGCATGGGAACCTGCGCACCTATGATGTTGAGTTCAGTCGGAGTCCTTTTGGCAGAGTTATTGCCGTTTTAGAACATAGCAATGTTTTATGTTTTTGTGTTAGAGTTATTAACCCTTTCTCGACAATTTGACGATGTGCAACATATTTAGTGAATATGTACTTTGCAGTCTACCGTACACTGCCATATAATTGCCTCAGATCTGTGGAGAAACACAGTGCAAGGCCATTAAAATTATTCCTTCCACAACACAGTTCCTGGGCATATGGCCCAAAATTCCTTATAGCGAAAAAATGGCAAATACGTGTCCGAGGGGTGTATCTCATGCATGTCTCGACCGCCATCTCAATGGCAACACATCATTAAACAGGGGTCTTATGGCGAATATATATCACATAGAAAAATCCGGTTGGCTTCCTTATATTTCACAAATGGGAGGTTTGAGTGACAAAATTGGCTGTTTTTGGGATGTCCGTTATTGGGTATCCGATTTCATGAGCTCAGAAACTTGAGTAATCCGTTACTATATTATACAAGTCCTATGTAATTATCTCACTTGTATGACCGATTCTCGCATTAAAAACCGATTATTCTATAAAGTTACTATATTTGGAAGCAGTCCACCATGGTATGTTGTCCGTGAAAACTGTGTTTTCTCCGTTACCATCAATTTAAATCGTCATAACTGACAGATACAACTTGCTGTACGTGCCTAATTTTATATAAAGAAACGCAGTATCACGTGTAACCTGGGGACTATATAGCTCTAAATGCAAATGAATCATATGTAGAAATAACGAGAGATGAGTTGCCACTCCGAAAACAGTTTATTTAAAGGATTACTATCCTCATGAAACAACAAAATTCTATCGGAAAGCCACCCCTATTGTGATCACAATGATCCAAGTCCCATAAAATCGCGTAATAAATAAGCCGAGAAATAAATAAATAATACCACCGTCAAGCGAGGTAAACTAATTAAAAACAAAGAATCGGAGTCGGAGTTAATTATGTCTACCTATATGGCGATGGAAAATCCTGAATCGACATCAGCGCGTGAGTGTAATGGAATTGCTGCGGGGCATATCAATAGCATTGTGTACACATGGTGAATTGTCATCGTGCGGTGAGTTATCTTCACTTGTGATTTGTCTTAAGTGCTGTTTGGAAAGTTACGGTATTGTTTTGACAAAAAATATAGAGGGACGATTGAGCGGGGTAGATAACACTTTCGTATAAAGCTTATAAAAACACGAGCCGACATGTGAACTTTATTCGGGTGCGTGTTCGCGATGTTGTTTTAATTTTCCGTATATATGCCCCGAGTGTCCCGTATTTACAATAATTCATTCATTCTAGTGACTCTCAGTTAGGCATATGCTGTATTCATTTCCAAACGATGTTCGTTTACGTGACATTTGGCAGGATTTCTGTGGGAAACCCGTTGCGCAAAATCAGAAACCGATTACATATACCAAATAAAGAGCGTTTAATTTGACGAGTCAGTCATGGTTACGAATACATACAATTGCAGTTAAAGTGGGGAGTATGTTGATGAATAATTCACGATGACAACTATTCTAAGTCGAGTCCTCATTTCCTTCACCATGGCTCAATAAAGAGCGTTCCATGTTAAGAGTTTTCCTAATATGGTACGAATAAAAAGAGTTTAATAAAGCGGAAATTGCTATGACAATGATGGAAGGATATATAAAGCATGCATGTCGGAAGTTCGTGTACATGTATTGACCTGTATTGTTGTAATCAGTAAACAATCACTAGAACAACTGTTCTAAGTCGAGTCCCTTTACCTTGACGCAATAAAAAGCGTTCACTATTACGATATATTGCGAATAAAGAGCACTTGAATATGTGATTCCATATTAAACCGGATTATTATCCCTCCTTCAAAAAGTGTTATATATGATTGGATGTTTAAACGAACCACGGCGAACATTTATATATTTTATAACCCTATTGTTATGCGTAATTGACACATAGAGGTCGATTTATGACCTGGATATTCAATAGACCGCATCGCTAGAGTGCTAATTTTATAGGCCAATAACCATGCATAGATGCAGTGAATATCCATCAGTGACAGCGAGATTGTTTTGGGGTGGGGGAAGCAATATTCCGAAATATATATAAACACCATATTGCCCAAATATATACATGATTCATAACCAAGGAAAAATGAACTTATCATATCATATTGGTAATGAATGACTTGATTATAATTGATTAAATCCGACAGCAATAAACCAATTTTGTATTGTTTTACCGCGTTACGATAAATTAAAACGAAACGCTCTTTATTGACACACGACTAATGGCATCTGGAAATTGGAATGTTTACGAGATGATAATTGCCTAATAACTGTGCAAGTCTTCGCGTATATATGCAATCTTGATATACATATATAATATAACTTGGACTATTCTGGTAACGAAAAAATATATATAAACACGAGCACGCGTTTATATAGATAAATGCGCGCAAAACTGAATAATATACGGGCATGGCTTTATAGTAACAACACATCGCGATACATATAATAATAGTAATAATAACACGATAAAGACATTTAATTACGAGAAAGGCGATGTTTTCGGCGAAGTTTTGCATTCGCAGTGTGATAACGCGACAATCTTCAAAGGCCGCGATCGACTACATGCAAACTTAAAATACCGCCGTCGCGTATCTATGCGTTGTCAATGAGTTACCACGTGATCTATCACGTGCTATGCTTCTGTTTACATGTGACAATCACGTGATCGGGCTGATGATCACGTGACTTCGTCTACAACAAAATCTTCGGCTAACTTCGGAATTTTTTTTAATCGTTATAAAAATAACGATTGGCGGCCGAATATTAGATTATATGCGCCCAATGGACATTTTATATATATGTTATCGGTATATTGAAAGAAAATAATATTGTTTTTTCAGGACCGTATTCTCCGTTTTCTCCGTTACCACCATAACACATAGAAAATCGACGATTTAACTCCAACTGCTAATCTCATCTGACGGAACGTCTATCAAGCCCAAGATATCACGTGAGCATGTTGAAATTAATATCACAAGACTTTTGTATATGGTTGTAAACAATATGCGGTTTTCTCCGTTACCGTTTTCTCCGTTACCAGCGAACACCAGAAGGTCATTCTTTAGGCACATATGAACCCTTTGGCGATACTATATCGGCAGTCTGGGTTTGTTTGACTCAGATCAACACAAAAAACTAACCAGGTTAGTTACAAATAGGGGAGACCCGGGCAAAGCGGGACACCAAATGTTTTCAAGGAATTTAAGATAGGATTTTCGCCGGAAAAAAATGGAAAGCCGTTGATTGGTATATAATTCATCGGCGCATATAATCGGGTGATCAGCCGATTTAGGTCAAACAAAAGGTGTGTGTAGGAAGCCAATCTAAATACCCCCCCTTCACCACACCACGATCTAAAATGGACACCATCCAGAGATGTTCAAATAGGGCACCCATGGCATATTTCTCGACCCCTTGGTCGATTTAGGTAAAACAAAGGGTGCCCCAAGATAATCTAAATATTCACCCCTTTCACACCACCCCGATCCAAAATGGCCGCCGACCAGAATGATTCAAATAGGACATCCATGCCATTTCTCGTCCCGTTGACCGATTTAGGTCAAACAAAGGGTGTTGTAGGGTGCGCCTCCACATGCACTCTTTCCAAACACCTCAACCTGCATGATCCAAAATTGTCGCTGTCCAGAGGGGTTCATCTCTCAGCCCCTTGGCCGATTTAGGTCAAAACAAAGGGTGTTATATATTGTTCCTGGTGTCAAATACATCCACTATACATTTCGGATTCACCCACCAGCCAATATCGAAACAGACATATCTTCAACCTTGTCAGTAATCATTCTAAGATGGGCGTGAAAGCTACCTGGCAATATTTGGAAGCAGGTCATGGAAAGGGACCGTGTGATGGAGTTGGAGGGACCTCCAAGAGGTTGGCTGACGTTGCAGTGAAGACCGGTAAATGTGTGATACAGAACGCCGCCGCATTTTGTGATTGGGACAATCACGCCAATGTTAATGTCGCATTTATTCACCTCAACGAAAGCGCCCTGAAATTGTTTTTTTCCGATGTCCTACCCATTCCTGGAACACTCAAGGTACACGCGGTTATTCCTACCAAACACGCAAACGGCATCGCTACCAGAGAAACGTCATGTTTCTGCGCCAATTGTTTAAATTTTCTAACTTCAAATGGTGAATCCGACCTGAAATGCAATTGGAAGTTCACAACGATGTCTGCACCACATGTTCGCGAGTCTAATGATTCTCGGTCAACGGTCATCAAAGGCAAGCGAGCTTCAAAAAAGAGTGCGGAAAATAACTGTCAAGATGCGTATTCTTGTGGGAAGTGTGGATGGGTTTATGGTGATCCACTCGACCCCAGTAAACGCGACGAATGGGTGTTGTGCTCAGATTGTGGCAAGTGGTTTCATGAAGGTTGCGGAGAGGATTACGGTGTCTTTGACGACGGTGATAATTTCACGTGTTTGTCATGTTTAGACATATAGACTCAATGTGTTGACACTAGTAACGATGACATTTATTAAATTGATTTATATAGGCACGACATTAATTGAAGGCTACTAGCTCTTTAAAAATACGCTCTTTAAAAAATCGTCAGTTGTGGGTTGCACCCCACAATTTACTCAAACAAAAGATCGCATCCCACAAGTATTCTTGGGTATGTGCGGTCACCTCACAAGTATACTTTGGCCAGTACGTACATCCGTCCATCCGTCAACAATTCTTTAAACACCTTCTCCTCTGGAACCGAATGAGTTCATATTTGGTGTGGCTGTTCCCTAGGTGACTCTCATTCAGATTTGTTCAAATGAGGTCACTGGGTCGAATAGTTGCGAAGCCAGGGCCATAACTCTTTCCCTCCATAGTAATTCTTTTAAACATCTTCTTCTCAAATACCGGCAGGCCAAATGGGTTCATATTTGGTGTGGATGTTCCCTAGGTGACTCACATTCAGATTTGTTCAAATGAGGTCACTGTGTCAAATAGTTGCGAAGCCTGGGCCATAACTCTTTCCCTCCATAGTATTTCTTAAAACGACTTCTTCTCTTGTACCATCGGGTCGAATGGATTCATATTTGATACGGAGGGACCTTGGGTGATTGGGGTTCAGATTTGTTCAAATTGGGTCACTGGGTCAAATAGGGGCGGAGCCAGGGACATAACTCTAAAAACAAAAAATTACATTTTTGCATTTTGACCTTTAATTTTAGCTCACCTGAGACGAAGTCTCCGATGGAGCGAAAGTCACCACTCCTCGTTCATTAGCAAAATATTCCTCATTCATAAACTTGCATACAGGTCGTATATAACTATATATAGGTTTTTTCTCCGTTCCCATCATTTCCATGCTAATATTATAGGTTTTTTCTCCGTTACCATCATGTCCATGCTAATATTACATCGGTCGTTTGAATTGTCAGGTATTCCTTGTTCCATATATTAACACATTCTTATATTTATGTAATCAAATAAAATTGAATGGCATGATTACGCAGGTCTTATTTTTAGATGCACAGAATTGTGTGCACCAGCATAGATCAATGATATGGGTTTACTGGAAACACATACACATTCAAAGTACATGGGACTGCATGTAGTTTCAAATAATAGTTAATATGTTTCCAGCGAAGTTAGAAATTCAACCAAACACGTTTGTGTCACATATTATTAAAAAATTAGTGTGTATCAACGATTCGCAATATTTAGGAATATAAAGACCCAAAATGTGTTTTGTCCGTTACCACGCCCACTGTAGTATATGTGTGTCGCATATCACAAACGACACATCAATATTTTCCACATGTTTTGTTTTCGAAAACGTATATATTCCCACATAAGAAATTGGTCCATTTCGTCTGTCTATACACCATATAGATTGATAGAGAGTGTTCAATTCGGAATGAATTTTTAATTGCACGGTAATCCTAAGATATACGGGTAGCCATTGACCCTAAACATCTGGCTAGTGACAGCTCGAATCATGAGTATTTTATAAAATTGCATGCATGTGACTATAGCCACCATTGTGTATTGATTGTGACAATATAAAACTGTTGCCACATGTTTAAATGGACTGTACGTACCCATATGCTACATTTTCGGGTTGGTAACGGAGAAAACATGCATAAAAGTGCCTACCGTTTTCATGGCAGCTGAAAAATAGGAACATGATCCTCCGGTGCTCATTTTAACGTGACACATTCCACACATACTATATTTTCATATTATGATGATGATAACCGGCATATCGAAAATTTATTTTTCGATTTGATTGCAAACTACATGTCGATTTAAGGAATTTTAGGCCATATACGCTATACTGTTTTGTATCATATTGGAAATAACTCCACAAAAAAAGAGACAGACGTCATAATCATAGGTGCACAAGTTCCCATTGTACTAAATATATATGCCACGTTTGAAAAATATTGACCTAAAAATGTAGGAATTAAAGCTCGTACATAATTATACATAAGTCGATAAAAGGGGGATAACTCCACTAAAACAAGTCAGACAGATGTCATAATCGCAGATGTCTGTGCCAAGTTTCAGGGCAAATGATCGAAACACGACTGAGAAAAACTCCGGACAAATTTGTGTCCATGGACGACAGACGGACGGACGACGCACAATTTTGTTGCTGGCTATATATAATAAAATCTTCTGCCGAGTTCTGGGCTATTCAGACACCCGGATTCCAGTTTTCACTCATTTATTATTAAAAACGTATTGCCCTGGTAACATCAGAACATGCCTATATATCCACCAGCAAATTATTAAATTTATTAATTATATCAAAGTCTTAAACTATAATTGATAAAACTCGGAATTGCTATAATAAGAATTGTCTGCATTAATTTTTTCTATCTTGTTGTGATGATTCCACAATTCTCTCATGTTTAACACAAAACAGCATTTGTTTTACCCGAAAATCGAATCCCAGAAAATTTATGGACCCGATAATTATCTTATGGTAGGTGAACATGATCACACTTTGTTACTTAGTTAAATTCCTAACCAGAAATAGATGATACTGTTATTTAGGCAGTTGGATTCCATTTTTTGTAACTGTTTCCATTTGAAGGTAACATCCGCATGTTATGCACTCTATCAAAACTAGTATGTTGATATATTATTCGTCTTGTTACTCTTCCACATAATTCAATTCGACTAATGGCCGATTCCATAGTTACAGTTAATATATAGAAATAAGGGAGGGTTTGTTGTTCCGATAGCCGGATTCCAGTTTTCACTGATTTTATTAATAAATAAAAACAAATAACCGTGGTAACCATTGATCCTGCTTTAACGCCTTATTATATCTATTACTTACATCTCAATTGTTGACAAACGAAGCTGTTTTTTTAATAAATGGCATGCATAATAATTAATTATCCATACCATGTTTTGATTGATATCAGAATTCTCTCATTTTTCACACAAAAAACTGTTTTTCTCCCAAAAACAAATCATAGAGCATTGCCATATTCCAAAATTATCTTACAAAATGTGAAAATGTCCACCCTCTATTGTTTAGTTGCGTTCCCATCCAATAATAGACGTAAATGCTATTTAGGTAGCTGGATTCCATTTTCACTGGTTTGATTCACGATAAAGCCTATTTTACCCCAAAATCAGAAATCGATACAAGAAGGCAACACCGGCATGTTATCTGCTGTACCAATATGAAACTTTTGGTACATAACTAATCGTGTTACTCTTTCACATGATTCAATTCGAATTAGTGTCGATTCCGGTCCCCACTAATAAATGTGTAGGGCCTATATAGAAATATATTAAAGGGATGCTACTCAGAGTACTCAATTCCAGTTTTCACTGATTATATTAATTCAAATCAGATTACCATGGTAACCATAGAACCTGCCTTATTCCAAAAACGCCGTATCAATTTATTATCTACATCTAACATTGAAACTGGGATTGTTTTTATAAATTGGAATGAATTAATGATGCATATCTTTTTGTGGTGGATTCCAGAATTATCTATTTTTTTCACACTCAAAGCGATTTTTACCCCAAAAACTAAACCTAGAACATTGACATACTTTTACAAAAGGTGAACATGTCCAACCTCTATTGTTTGGTTGTGTTTGCACCCAAAAATAGATATAAATGTTATTTAGGCAGCTAGATTCCATTTTTCACTGTTTTTTTTCAAAGCTTATTTCACCTCAAATTAAGAAATCGTACAACACTACACGAAAAGGCAACACCGGCATGTTATCCGCGGTATCAATACGGACATTTTGATATATAATTTAGTTTGTTAGTCTTCCACTTGGTTGAACTCGCAAAATAACCCTCAATTTTGGTCCCAACTGATACACTGGTATATGTGTACTTTTCATTATTTGAGCTATATATAATTCACACAGACCAGCTAGTTTTGTTCTACAGTTCACTGCAAATTGTCAGAGAACTTAGAAGCGGCAATGTTTACATCCCATCGATTGATTTGCTCACAACTAAATGACAAATATCGACACACGCCAAAAAATATAGTCCCCATTTTTTATTCCGAAAAGATGTGAGAAATGAATTATACATAATTTAACGATAACAATTTATTAGTATATAACATGCGAAACATACAGTAGAAAAACGCTTTCTGTAAACGACAAAATGCAATAATGAAATCATAGTCCGCCTGTTCTTGATACGCGTTGAAACTTAATGTGATCAGCGCTATAGACCGGAAATGATCACCGAGAGGGTAAAACTATTGTGTCAACCATCGCCTCGGTCATTGTTATCCATCGCCTCGGTCAGTGTTATCCATCGCCTCGGTCAGTGTTATCCATCGCCTCGGTCAGTGTTATCCACCGCCTCGGTCCCAAGCGATTGATATAACGTTCTGCCCCATGGGGATTTCCCACTATTTAATGAGAAAGCATATAATATAAAGCGTTTATCTAACAAATACATACAAAATTGTACCCAGTATTTCGGAGGCTTAACATGATACAATCGCTGTGGGGAACTATTATTGTTCACGGTGGAGTCCATCATGATTCTGAATACTTCTACGAGCATATATCATGGGCATGTGTATATTGCAATGACATATTTAGCCTTGATATACACAAAACAGCAATTTAGGTCCCGAAAATATTGCTGCCAAAATTGCCGGATCTCGAGAACATTACAATGGTAGAAACGCTTGAATATTCGACCAAGTTGGTAAATAAGAACGAACTATAAACACTTCTGCTCCTTAAATATAGAAACGCCATTCGAACATATCCATCTGAAGGATTTCTGATATCCACAAAAAAATGAAACAAATACCCTATGTGTTTTAAAGACACGGTTGGCATTGGAGGTGGGTATCCTGTGAAAATATCTCCACCCGTCAAAAACCGCCACAAACAGAAAGAACATCAAAATGTAGATAGACTTTGTCCGTATACAAATAAGAAATATCGCATAAACAGTATGTTATTGTCATATTTTTGACCATTGTTATGTAAACAAAAGCATAAAAAGTTACTTTTCTGGTGTTTGTTTATATTATGATGGTAAAGAGCGTTATTTGTTGATGAATACCTGATATGGAACTAATAAAGAGCGTTTATTCCATTTGTGTGTTATTAGCCAGTAGCATTGTGCTGTCTTCTGTAACACAATCAGGCTCTTGCTTATGTAAATTATAGTAGGTCTTTATATAACATGCTGTTTACGCGTGGGTCATGGTATATATGAACGGAACTGTATGCGTTTTAATGTTTTTCTGTTTACGGTGTTTGGAACAAATATGAATATTTTCGACAATTAAGGCCGCACGTGCCTTTAAGGTGTGATTTCGGCTTAAACCTATCTGCGATTTGGTCGAGCATGCATGGCAATTTAGTGATGACATTTACAATTTCACGCGTCGCTCTTCCACTCTATAAGTAGTATCAATTTCCTTCACATTGATCATAACACTTTTGTCCTCACACACACCCAACCTCCAACACAAAGTTTTAACTCGTGAAGTTGCAACCATGGTCACGAAGTCCAGACAATGTCAGTAGTGTATTTTACAAACAGCTCAATTTCATTTTATTTAAAAAGATTCTCTGTCCGATTTTACACAAAATTTGTAAAAAATTTCAGATCACAAGGTAAAAGACAAATGAAAAACACGTACAATCACAATAATTATTGTTCGCATTGAACACATATCGCGAAAAGACACACATAATATCCATCCGTTTTTAACAAAAGCTCATAATTGAGAACGCTGATTTGTCATTTACCGCCACTTACCGCTGGACGACGGGTGTGTGGACGCTCTTTATTAGAGACGTTAATTGTCACGTTTGCCAGGCTGACCAGAACAACCTCTTATGAATGAGTTCATGTGTCGATCGGAGTATTCTCGGAAAACATTGACAGTGGTTTTATGGTGTCAATCTGACTGGGCGTCCTTAAATGTAGTTAGCATATATATGTCATATACCTGTCATATACCTGTCATATACCTGTCATTGATTTGGCAAATTGGCACTGACATCATAAATAAACATATGCCTACATGTATCTTAAAGAACACAAATATTTCCGGTTATATGGCCCATACGATTGATATTTGAGAAAATTATTCGAGTACGACAGCTATAGTGGATACGGTGTGTAAATAGGGTCTCCATCCGTTTGAATGTTTTTCCAATTTGGAACATCCAAGTGCACCCCACTTCAACAGACCCAAAATCCCGCGTCTAGGAAATCCACCCCATACATTTTAATCGGAATTTTCCATGCGTTAATTGTTGAACATTCAGAAGATCTGCCACCCCTATTACAGTTGGATTTAAAAAAATCAAGCTATTAGAAAACATTAAACCTATTTTCGGTCTGAAATCTCCAACTGACGTTGTGTTAGATACGAAATTTCCAATACTTGATATTTTACCCATACACCATATCGACACGTTAATGACGATATGTTATTCTATATGTACCAGACAATTTCCAAGGTAAATAAAGTGTTTATGATTTTATTTCCATTGGCGGATTATAGTAATCATTCTTATGTGTCTTAACTCAGACTACATCATTCTCAAATGTGTAATTCACAAGCGTTGTCCTCCAATCTGTACACCTTCTGTGGGTCAACGTCTTTGTTGCTCGATGTATTCGACTGATGCAACAATGGACGTGTGAATGTGTTATTTTCGAAACCACGATCATCACAAGATAACAAATGTTATGAAAAAGCAGTAATCCTAATTTGAAGTTATAAAAATAATCGAGTTCATTCAGGATGCAAGAGATAACGCATCACAATTATGATAACGGGAATAAATTTGACCTACACAATACCTAATAAGAGATAACTCGCCACACTTATGATAATGACAATAAATGAGACCTACACAATACTTCACTCTTTCAAAATCGCAGCCCGCTTTAGCGGGCACGACGTAATTGACATTAAACACCACAGCCCGCTTTAGCGGGCAGAGAATAATTTTCGGGAATAACAGACAATAATATCACGTTTGCGGAGATATGCTAATGCTTTTATTGACTGGCGACTTAGTTATCATATGGGTGATATTCTTTATCAATACTGATTTACTGCTGAACACGTAGACCTGACAAATACGGCCACAATGAGATGTTTCAGGCCTAAATATATACAGCAGATGTATGACGTCACAATTACTATTGTGGGGTTTCCCTGGGATTCCCCAAAAATGCTGACGAAAACAATGCCGACGTGTGTTTTTTTAATCAGATACACATGTACCAATTGATTAAGTTTGTTATTGTTTATGACAAAGACAGTGCGATAACACATGTTTATGAAATACAGACGATTGATGCCCTTTGTAACGACGTTTTCTGTGGTAACCGTCTAGTGTCTCCTATTTTCGACGTAATGTTACGAAATTCACCGTGCCGTGCAATAGTGCGACTTCAATAATATTAGCTGCGAGTGCATGTTGTAAGCATGATATTGACACGCATAAACAGTTTGGGAACACAATGGGATCATTGGCCGTTGTGTTGGAAAGTTATTCATAATTGCTTAGCATTATTACAGTTGAATACACGTGGGCCTAAATCCGGGAAAATGGGTCTTTCTCGGTTAAATAACGCCTTCTTGGGCATACACTTGGTCTGATCTCATCATTATGCTCATGCCATGCCTTCTTATTTCATTCTTAATCACCACATATGCTAAATTTACGACATGTGATGGATATATTGCTAATATAACAATTTGAATGTGAGTTTGGTCAATATACTTATGTGGTAAAATATTGCAAATAAAGTTAACTGTAACAGTAAATATTGAGTTCAAATGTATATACGCGCCTGGTACATACGGCATGCGTTACCATGGTGATATAATCGGCAGTTAGTGATATAATCGGCAGTTAGTTCAAATTGATGGGCTGTTGTCACTGGTCATGACAATATATGGGTGTTCATACCTACCACATCTATAAATACTAGTATGAATGCCCCACATATGAGACAATGAATTTCCATATAAACGGCTGCAAACCCGGTGGCCTGGACCATTTGACCTCTGTAAATTTGGTGGCGAAAGAGTTAATAAGAGATAACTCATCACAATCATGATAGTGAGAATCAGCGAGATCTACACAATACTTAATAAGAGATAACTCGTCACAATTATAATAATGAGAATCAATGAGACCATCACAATACTTAGTAATAGATTACTCGTCACAATTATGATAATGAGAATCAATAAGACCTACACAATACTTAATAAGAGATCACTCATCACAATTATGATAATGAGAATCAATGAGACCTACACATTACTTAATAAGAGATAACTCGTCACAATTATAAGAATGAGAATCAATGAGACCACCACAATACTTAATAATAGATTACTCGTCACAATTATGATAATGAGAATCAATAAGACCTACACAATACTTAATAAGAGATAACTCATCACAATTATGATAATGAGAATCAATGAGACCTACACAATACTTAATAAGAGATAACTCATCACAATTATAATAATGAGAATCAATGAGACCTACACAATACTTAATTAGAGATAACTCATCACAGTTATAATAATGAGAATCAATGAGACCTACACAATACTTAATAAGAGATAACTCATCACAATTATAATAATGAGAATCAATGATGCCTACACAATATTTAATAAGAGATAACGCATCACAATTATTATGAGAATCAATGAGACCTACACAATACTTAGTTACAGATAACTCATCGAAATTATGATAATGAGAATCAATGAGACCCACACAATACTTAATAAGAGATATCTCATCACAGTTATGATAACGGGAATCAATGAGTCCTACACAATAATCAATAAGAGATAACTCATCACAATTATGATAATGAGAATAAATGAGACCTACATAATTCTTAATAAGAGATAACTCATCACAATTATGATAATGAGAATCAATGAGACCTACACAATAATCAATAAGGGATAACAAATCAGAATTATAATGAGATTCAGTTAGGCCTACACAATACTTAATAAGAGATAACTCGTCACAATTACGATAATGAGAATAAATGAGACCTACACAATACTTAATAAAAGATAACTCGTCACAATTATGATAATGGGAATCAATTAGACCTACACAATAATTAATAAGAGATAACTCGTCACAGTTATGATAATGATAATAAATGAGACATACACAATACTTAATAAGAGATAACTCATCACAATTATGATAATGCGAATAAATGAGACCCACACAATACTTAATAAGAGATAACTCATTACAATTTTTCAATTACGATAATGAGAATCAATGAGACCTACACAATACTTCATAAAAGATAACACATCACAATATTTATGATAGTGAGAATCAATAAGACCTACACAATACTTAATAAGAGATAATTCATCACAATTACGATAATGAGAATCAATGAGACCTACACAATACTTCATAAAAGATAACTCATCACAATTATGATAATGAGAATCAATGAGGCACACACAATACTTAATAAGAGATAACTCATCACAGTTATAATAATGAGAATCAATGAGACATACACAATACTTAATAAGAGATAACTCACCACAGTTATAATAATGAGAATCAATGAAACCTACACAATACTTAATGAGAGATAACTCATCACAGTTATGATAATGAGAATCAATGAGACATACACAATACTTAATAAGAGATAACTCATCACAATTATGATAATGAGAATCAATAAGACCTACACAATACTTAATAAGAGATAACTCATCACAGTTATAATAATGAGAATCAATGAGACATACACAATACTTAATAAGAGATAACTCACCACAGTTATAATAATGAGAATCAATGAAACATACACAATACTTAATGAGAGATAACTCATCACAGTTATGATAATGAGAATCAATGAGACATACACCATACTTAATAAGAGATAACTCATCACAATTATGATAATGAGAATCAATGAAACATACACAATACTTAATAAGAGATAACCCATCACAGTTATAATAATGAGAATCAATGAGACATACACAATACTTAATAAGAGATAACTCACCACAGTTATAATAATGAGAATCAATGAAACATACACAATACTTAATGAGAGATAACTCATCACAGTTATGATAATGAGAATCAATGAGACCTACACAATACTTAATAAAAGATAACTCGTCACAATTATGATGAGAATCAATGAGACACAAACAATACTCAATAAAAGAAAACTCGTCACAATTATAATAATGGGAATCAATGAGACCTACATAATAATTAATAAGAGATAACTCGTAACAATTATGATAATGAGAATCAATGAGACATACACAATACTTAATAAGAGATAACTCACCACAGTTATAATAATGAGAATCAATGAAACCTACACAATACTTAATAAGAGATAACTCATCACAGTTATGATAATGAGAATCAATGAGACATACACAATACTTAATAAGAGATAACTCATCACAATTATGATAATGAGAATCAATGAAACCTACACAATACTTAATAAGAGATAACTCATCACAGTTATAATAATGAGAATCAATGAGACATACACAATACTTAATAAGAGATAACTCACCACAGTTATAATAATGAGAATCAATGAAACATACACAATACTTAATGAGAGATAACTCATCACAGTTATGATAATGAGAATCAATGAGACCTACACAATATTTAATAAAAGATAACTCGTCACAATTATAATAATGAGAATCAATGAGACACAAACAATACTCAATAAAAGAAAACTCGTCACAATTATAATAATGGGAATCAATGAGACCTACATAATAATTAATAAGAGATAACTCATCACAGTTATAATAATGAGAATCAATAAGACCTACACAATACTTAATAAGAGATAACTCATCACAGTTATAATAATGAGAATCAATGAGACCATCACAATACTTAATAAGAGATAACTCATCACAGTTATAATAATGAGAATCAATGAGACCATCACAATACTTAATAAGAGATAACTCATCACAGTTATAATAATGAGAATCAATGAGACCTACATAATAATTAATAAGAGATAACTCATCACAGTTATAATAATGAGAATCAATAAGACCTACACAATACTTAATAAGAGATAACTCATCACAGTTATAATAATGAGAATCAATGAGACCATCACAATACTTAATAAGAGATAACTCATCACAGTTATAATAATGAGAATCAATAAGACCTACACAATACTTAATAAGAGATAACTCATCACAGTTATAATAATGAGAATCAATGAGACCATCACAATACTTAATAAGAGATAACTCATCACAATTATAATAATGGGAATCAATGAGACCTACATAATAATTAATAAGAGATAACTCGTAACAATTATGATAATGAGAATCAATGAGACATACACAATACTTAATAAGAGATAACTCACCACAGTTATAATAATGAGAATCAATGAAACCTACACAATACTTAATAAGAGATAACTCATCACAGTTATGATAATGAGAATCAATGAGACATACACAATACTTAATAAGAGATAACTCATCACAATTATGATAATGAGAATCAATGAAACCTACACAATACTTAATAAGAGATAACTCATCACAGTTATAATAATGAGAATCAATGAGACATACACAATACTTAATAAGAGATAACTCACCACAGTTATAATAATGAGAATCAATGAAACATACACAATACTTAATGAGAGATAACTCATCACAGTTATGATAATGAGAATCAATGAGACCTACACAATACTTAATAAAAGATAACTCGTCACAATTATAATAATGAGAATCAATGAGACACAAACAATACTCAATAAAAGAAAACTCGTCACAATTATAATAATGGGAATCAATGAGACCTACATAATAATTAATAAGAGATAACTCATCACAGTTATAATAATGAGAATCAATGAGACCATCACAATACTTAATAAGAGATAACTCATCACAGTTATAATAATGAGAATCAATGAGACCTACACAATACTTAATAAGAGAGAGGTAGGTGAAGAACAATGTACTGCTGATGAAACCGGAAGTCTCTGACCCGTACACATGTGATACATCACACCCTATACTTTACAATGAAAGCCACAAATATTTCAGTCGACTGAAATTTTGTTGTTGAAATGAAATCTGCTCCATTCAAACAGGGAGCAATCAACTGGAAATAGACCACGGTGTTTATATATAATGGTCAGCTGGGAATTAGATACGGACACATATGAACTTGAACTCATCTCAGCCCAATTTCCATTGATCAACATGCATGGGAAATATTTATGGGTGGCTTAACGGTTTAATTTCTTGAATCAAGAAAAAATAAGTTTACATTTAAGTCCACGTTTGAAAACAAGTCTGTTTTACAGAATCTGATCTTCTTGGTGCCTGAGAACAGTGAAGTTAAAAATAATTTTCATGTCAACAAAGTTTAAAAAACGGGGTATAATTTCCAACTGGTTGATGGTTCTTCAATATCGTGTCACAGTAATCGATATATCACAATAAAATTTTTTTACAGAGAGATATTATATATACTGATTATCGCCACCCCGATTTATAATAGACCACAGTTAACACTCCCTTAAGTAATCTCCGTTTTATTCACGTACGCTATATATATTCTACCCGTCATACCAAATCCCGATAAAATCCAAATTACATTGTTATATTCATTGTTTTTTTCAGAAAGACGACATGTTATTTATTTCCCCACTCACGTGCACTGAACAAAGTCTTGGATGTCCAACATTGACCGGTGGACTAGTATTGACACCATCTTCTTAAAATTGAGTCAGAGTAAGGTGTCCATTTATTAATTATGGCGTCCTTGTCACAAAGTCGATGTAGTGAGGATTCACATGAGCTATCTCTACGTTATAACCGGATTTTGCTGCAAGAGGAAATCAGTAGAGATGCGAGACGCCAGTCGACTGATCGTTATAAAATGACATTAGTAGGGAGCGTGGCGAGCGGAGTTTCTGTTGAAGGAAGTGATTTTGATAATATTATTGAACCTCGAAACATAATAATAGATGAATCCAGCTTGAGATACCGACATGACCTCCCGTGTTATGTCCGGATATCTACTGATGGGTTAGCAGGGCTGGTACCAAACGCCATCTTGGGTGACGGGAAATACATGCTGGCTGATCCTGTTAGAGACATGTGTGAAGAGATCTTTGGAAAAACCAAGGATGCTGACGGATTATCAAAGGTTGGTAAGGTATACAATGATAGAAAGACCACCATCGACGCTGTTCCACAACTAAGAATAAGTAGAATTCCACAGGCAGCACGCTTATTTTCCGCACGCGACCGGTCATGGCCATCAGACGACATTATATCGCTAATAAGATCCGGGGAATTTAACATTACTGCACGACCTGCTCCATTAGACCCGGACTGTGAGCACGATTTCTGTCTGTCGTTCGCTAAGGCAGAAGTCGTGCTGTTGAGAACAATGTCAGTTTACCAGATACTCAGTATAAAGTTGCTGAAGAGATTCGGACGCGTCGTCGATTTTGGCCGGGGAGTGTTGACGTCCTACCATCTGAAGACGTCAGCTCTCTGGTATTTCGAGCAGACGGACGTTCGATTCTGGGAAAATGACTTGCCAGTAGTGGATGTATTAAAGAGACTTGATCAGGATTTTAAAAAAGGATTCCTTCCTCATTATTTTGTTCCTGAAATGAACTTGTTGATCGGTATCTCGGAATCTGATCTGATATATCTCCGCAGGCGTCTGTGGTCTCTTCTCGGGTTGTGTCTCATCACTGATGATATCGCGGGATTATCACGAATTACAAGGCTGGATATCGCATTATTTATATTTGATAATGTAAGTAGACAACTCTCTGAAACAAACCCGGCTATCACGCAGACGGTTCGTATGTCGCATATCCCGAACACCATCGAAGCAGCAGAGGTCATGTATGGGACCGGGATTTTATCCCATGACCTGAAACATCTAGTATCCAAAACTGTAATGGCGAGGTATCCACTCCCTGAAGTCAGACACCATTATATATACACAGCTAAATCATTGCTTACGTCATTTAATAAGACGGTTGATCAGTGGATGTATTCTGGACAATCCGAAGATATTTCATATGACGACTTTGTTACATATATGTCTAAAATTGTGGATTCAAATAAGGACCCCTTAGAAGAGTTCTTCGTGGTAACATCGACAGGCAGCAATAAAGAAGACCGTCGTGCTATCGGAAGAGCATTGCGAAAATCAGAAAAATTAATGAATAATTGGTTGACTTTTGTCGATAATATCATTACCAAGTTACCACAATACGGGAACAGTGTTGCTGACCAAGTGCTACGTGATATCTCACAAAAGTCACTCGGTGACGAAGAAAATATCGACAAACTTCTCTATAAATTTACCAAAGAGTTGCTAACGTTTGCAGTCGATCATATTGAAATGTTCAGCTATCCTCTCGATAATAATGACACCTATTCATTCAGGCCGGTGCCAGTCGGCGACTTTCGGGCAGACATTCACATATTGAAAGTCGTTGTGGAGAGACTATACCTTAACGTCGATTATGCTGTCGTTACGAGCGCTCGGATCAAGGCATCTCGTGTACCAGGTGATCAGACGGAAAGAATAAAGCAAACGATGAATCCGGAGAGTCCAGAATATCGATGTCGCTTGAAGTTGTTTGTATTAATCAGGGTGCTGAATAAATTCCACGGGTTGTGTTCTGTGTCAAGTGAGCATCAGGGATGGCTGGATTATGTGGTCGCATTATTCTGTGAAAGCATTGCTATGTCAAATGATACGTCATTGAAGCTGAATGCGAAAGGAAGGAAGAAACTCGAGGAAGGAACTAACTATTTTCCAATGCGACAATGTTTATACCAACAGAGTTCTCATACAGTATTTAACAAAAATCAAAACCGCTGATAATAAAGACAACTTATAACACAAGTGGTTTTTCTTCGAGTCACAACTGCGTCATGTCACATATTGAATGACGTTGTCGGGAGACTGTTTCTTAACGTCGAATACGCTCTCGTTATGAGCGCTCGATTCAAGGCATCTCGTGGATCATGTGATCAGAAAGGATGAATGAGGCGAACGGTGCATCCTGAGAGTATTGAATATCGATGTCGCTTGGCCCCCCTCGCTTTCGACGAGGTGATTTGTCAATTCACGCGGTTGTGTCGTCTGTCAAGTGAGCATCATGGATGGATGGAATTCATGGCCACCACATTCCTCCCTCTACGCCATTGTAGCTGAATGCGAAGCATGATCACGCATAGACTCGAGCGAGGAAGATACCATGCATGTGTATACGATTCACAGACAACCTGAATGGAAAGAATCACGGACACCATTAAATTGAATTACTAGAATACAGAGCATATTTTATTTCACCACAAATGTCTTACTGGTATTATCATCCGATCACATGACAGAGTGCTCTATGTTGGTTCGGGATATTTTTTTTAAATTTTAACAGAGGCATATTCCACCATATATGTAGTTCCTTCTTACCTCTATCGAGTAACCATGGTTACCACAATCAGTAATGTATGGAGGTGGATAACAATATCCAGCAACACCTATATATCTTTATAATTAAGACGGCCAGTGTGCGTCTCGTTTGGGAGTGATAAACTCTACTCGCTAGCGCGGAGTGCGAGTGAGTAGAGTTTATCACTCCCAAAACAAGACGCACGCTGGTCATCTTAATTATGAAGACATGATTGAATGATCTATCTAATTGAGGCGATGTATTTATCAATCCAGTGATAACGGGACAATTAATTAATTTTTTGCACGGGATTAATATGAATTCGCCAGTGTACAAGTCATTCTGTCAATAGTAAACTCTTTGACGGTCAACATTAAAACGCCCAATTCTGCGATAGTGGCTGGAACAAGCATATGAAGATAAGAGATCTGACCCATCTATATCATAATTGCTGTCAGCTAAGTTATATTTAAAACGTATTTACACACTGAGAAAAATGGGTTGGTCAATATGACCAACTTAGGGTAGTCAACATATTCTCCTAGAGATGACTACCTTTTGGTAGTCAAAATGACTACCTGGAAAAGTTCTTCATCACGACTAGGTCAGTATTAGTCAACATGACCAGCATATGCTTAGTCAACATGACTAACATTGAGTCGTATTGACTACTGTCGCATTAGTCACAACGCTTACTATGATTTGAGTCAAAATGACCAGGATCGGGTCATAATGACTAAATATATTTGAGTCAAAATGACTAAGGTAAGTTTAGTCAGCATGAATAGAACTGAGTCAGGATATCCCCGGCCGGTTCCCTGCATGTGGAGTAAAATGTGTCTGAATGACTAAAAATAATGGGCCGTATTTCTTAATTTGTGTGTAATAATATTAAAAAAAACTACTTTGCGATTAATCGCAATATACAATAAATATATGCGATTTAGTGCAAAGGTATTCGATTTATAACAAAGGTTTTTAATTAATCAAATCAATTTGCAATTAACACAGGTCTTTAACCATATAAACATAAATCATACATCTTCAGCAGGTCTGGGTGAACTCCAATCGCTCTATAATAGCACGGTTAGGCTAAAATAGACCGATCGGTCATTCACAACCAGAATACATGTGTGATGGGGGCAGCAAATCTTTGCGATAAATCATAAAACGACTTTGTGAAAAATCACAAACATCTTTGCGATAACTCGCAGACCTTTGCGATAACTCGCAACCCTTTGCGATAAATCTCAAGCATATTTACGATAACTCTCAAACTACTTGGTGATTATACCTTACGATTTATCGTAAATATTTTTGAGATTGATCACAAAAGTTGTGATTTATTGCAGATACTATATTGGTATGTGTTGACACTAATGGGCTTGAACCGTATAAACATAATAAATCAGACATCTTAAACAGGTCTGGATGAACCACAAATCGATCTATAATAGCTCGGTCGGGCTAAACTAAACCGATTGATCTTTCACAGCCAACACGGAAGGGAAGAAAACCAATACTTCAAACAAAAATTAATTCTCATCTCTTTTGGAGATGATCTACTGAGAATATCCAAAATTAAAACTATTTTGCGAAAAATCACAAACACCATTACGTTAACTCCCAAACCTTTGGGATAAATCTCAAACATCTTTACGATAACTCTCAATTAACTACTCGGTGATTATACTTTGCGATTTATCGCAAAGATGTTTGAGATTTATCACAATAGTCCGATCAGGTTAAATTAGACCAATCGTTCTTTCACAGCCAGCATGTATCTGGGATAAGGGGAGACAATCTGAACGGTTTTATTATTATCGATCAACAAATACTTCAAAAACAAAACAAAATTAATTCCGATTTTTTTATCAAGCCACCATATAATTATTTACTGAGAACATTCATAGTTATAACAACTTTGCGATAAATCGAAAACATATATCTGATAAATCGCCAACAACCGTACTTGTCGATTTATCTCAAAGGTTTGCGATTAATCGCAATGATTGAATTATATTGTTATATGTGGGCACTAATGGGATTGAACCGTATAACCATTATCAAACATATATCTTAACAGGTCTGGGTGAACCACTTACCGATCTACCGTATAATAGACTAAAATAAACCGATCGGTCTTTCACAGCCAACTTGCACCTGGGATAAGGGGTTTCACTCTAAACTGTTTTATTGTTATCTCTCAACAAATACATAAACAAAATTAAATCTGATTTCTTTTTCAAGACACCAAATAATTATTTACTGAGAATATTCAAAATAAACATACATGTGTACAGATATTCAAACAAGCACATTCAAATTGTCAAGAAATTTTGAATTACTTCTCTTATAACAGTGAGCACTGTGCCAGGAAGACCGGTCGGTATATTTTAGCCCGATCAGGCTATTATAGTTAATATGTGGTTCGCTCAGACCTTTCTTTATACCATAATAAATATCGCGTAAATAATATGTAATTGTTGTAGTTTCTACCCTGCATTATGTCAACAAAGCCAAATTCTGTTCGAGAACCTGTTGTAAAGTATGTAAATTGTGTGCGCTAAACAAAATACTCAACATTGGGGAGACCACACTAATGAACTTTGGTTAATTAAAACTGGCACCATCACTAGTCCTCGCCACAAGATTGTTGGTGTTGAATGGGTCACTGGAATCACTCTCCCAACACAAAATGCCACGGTGTTGAGTGTTTTGCTTATCGTACACTTCCGATGTGCTGTATCGATAAATGAACAAACAAACAGACCTCATACAAAGAGTTTAATGTATTTAATATATGACCCAGTTTGGTACAGCCATAGCGAATAAATTATTCTCCATTCGTAGCTATGCGTCATCGAGTCAATGTCATCGCCTGATCACCTGACCCATATACTGTAGAATTTCGCGAATATGGTTTCCAATTATGGAAGAGGTTATTTCCTAGCAAAGCGGAAATGTCCGAAGCGTTCTGAATAATAGCCACACATGTTTTGATAAGAGCATGATGCATGATCTGAACAATGGAATGGTCTACATGTTCATGTACCTGTATAATCATATACGGCTAAGCTCTAATTGACCACCCCCAATTAACGACGTTGACCATCGATATTACCGCGTTGTTGATGCTATTAACCATGATCAATCCTACCATGGCCGACCTTCGTACCTTTTTAAAGTGAGCATTATAACCACCACAGTGTATATTTATATATATCTGTATTTCCTCCATTAATGAAGAGTTCTACAACATATGTACACGTTCACAGACAGTTATACAATGTGTACAGCACAAATAATAAGTCAGCAGATTAACATATTTTACATACAGAAACAGATGATAAACAATTTTAAGCACTCACACAAACAAACATATACATACAGTGCGATATGCAGATAACGGAGATATATATATATATATATATATATATATATATATATATATATAGAGAGAGAGAGAGAGAGAGAGATGGGTGTGCCATCGATGGAGATATAAGCAGGATCAGTCGTACAGGCGCGCATGCAGTCGCTCTTGTAGGTATGCATACCACCGGAAACACACAGACGATGCGACTGACAAGCATACAGACACAAAGATAGCCGCACATTCAGGCACTCATACTCACAATACAGACGTTCAGACATAAATAGAAACAGACTCACTGCATGAGATACAGAGAGTGAATCAATATGATAGACCCATACAGCCGAACATATATACATTATAAGATGCAGATCACGACGCCTTGTCGGATAATATCGCATGCGTATAAGGCTATTGGGCATTCACATCGTTCAATTCAATTTTATAATAGTACCACAAACTAAGGCTAGCCTTGGTGAAAACATGTACAGCAAAGTGACTGGAACAGTTTCCAATTTCTATTAATTTTGCCGGCATGTTTCCCAAGAAAATGGCCAGTAGCTGTGAGTTATTCAAGGAATCGAGAAAAATGAATGATTCTATCTGGAATGTGTTAAGGATATCGTACCAGATCTCGTTCCTGAAGTTAGATATATGTATGTGTGAACAATCAATTATAATATGTTCGATAATGCAATGGTAATCTCTATTGCATAACAGACAGTGGCCGCTATCCTTATATACGGTATGCGCAAGTAATCTTGCGATCATAAGGAATGTAAATTTTTCCTGTGGATAGTGGCTACATGAGCGCCAGAGAAGTGATGGGCTGAGTTTTGTTTGAGTTAGACCAAACTGTGCTAAGTCACTGTCTGACTCAATAGATGATCGCCATTCGCATTCATCTTTTGTGTGTATTTCTGCGTTAACGGCATTTCTCCAAGACGATTTTGAAACGAAGACACCATGTTGCATAAAATGTTCAAGGTGTGCATACAAGTTATATTTATATAAAATTACAAATATATCCGATATAAATGACTTTGGATTGGCATATATTCCCGACAGGTGATTATATAAACGCACCAGAAAGACAGTTTTATCGGTTTTACATGTACTCATTCTGTATAATGTCGAAAGTAAGCTCAGTTTCCTTTTGTCAATGAAAGATTCAAGTCCACCGCATCCCATAAGACCCTGTGCGATACACGTACGTGTTTGGGGTGCGAATCCCTGCATTTGTTTGAGACAGAATCTATGGGCCTTTTCTACATGTGCCCGTTCTGATGTGGTCATTCCCCATATGAGTTCGATACCGTACAAGGCCTTAGGCATGACAATGGACTTGTAAATCTTGAAGCAGCTATATGGAGTAATTCCACCAGGATATAAGCCTGCATTAGACAATGAGAAAAAGGTACCTTTAAGTTTTGTACACACTTTATTTACAAGCATTGAGTTGAAGTTAAATTTTTCAATTGGAATTCCCAAGTGTGAGCCAGACTTCTTCAATTTTGCTGTCGCCAAATTTCCAGGCTCGCTTTGCTTTGGAGAATTCGTTGACCGTTTCATTGAAGACAATGATGAATGTTTTGGATGAATTATATATATATCTCCACTTCCTGCTGTATTGTAGACATATATTATACATTAAAGTGAGACCACGCATTGAACAGGAAAGAAGAACCATGTCGCCAGCCTGTCCTGGCGACGAGCAATTTATGCCATTTAGACGGAGACCGCAACCGGAACTCTCTAGTTCATATATGAGTTCGTCTGCATAAATCATGTAGAACAATGGAGAGAGTACTTATCCCTGTCGGGCTCCCTGGAATATATCGAACCAGTTGGAGAAAGTATCTCTGTATCGTACACAACAGGTTATCCCTGACAGGAGGGCTTTAAATGTGTGCCAAATGTGACCACGTAGGCCTCTTTCGTGTAATTTAAATAGGAGGCCGTTTAACCAGACCGAAGCAAAGGCTTTAGTTACATCTAGAAAGCATGAAAATAATTTGCTATGTGATTCTTTTGTATACGAGATGCACCCCTGTAAGAGATATGAGGTTGCCATACAACTGACATTACTCTGAAAACCATGTTGCAAAGAATTAACAGCTATCAAGTTTGGCGTGTAAGAGTGCATACGTGTAAGCAGTAGTTTCTCATATAATTTATATAATGTAGGCATTATAGGCCTATAGCTGTTAAATTCGTGTTTTGACTTTTTGCCACCTTTGTAGATGGAGATCATCACGCCTTTTTTTGCATTTATGGGTACATAAGACAATTCAAACATCTTACTAAAAAAGATAACAAAGTTTGCTAATCATCACATATTGACTATATATAATATGTTCATTGGTTAGTGAGTCATGTCCGGCCGCTTTACCTTTATTGAGTTTTGGGATTATGGCAGACAACTCTGGTTCGCTTGCCGGGTAACAGAGGACTTTATCGACGTTGCTGTGTGCATCCGATTTATCAATTGAAGACACGAATGCATTCACAGTTTCGAAGTGGTGAGAGTCACAATTGTCATTATGGAGAGGCATAAATAGTTCACCATAGTAAGAACCCCATGCATTTGATATATCTTGATTTGAGCGGATTTCTTCCCCATTGTCTTTGAAATATGGCGGTGATAGTGTATTGCGTTCTCTCCGCTTAGAGTTAAACATGCGATAAAAGGTGTCCTGTTCTATCTCTGCACACTTGTCAATTTCGGCATCACGCTCGCGCATAAACTTTTCAGACATTTTGCGATGCTCTCGGCGAAAGTTACGTTTGGCATTTTTATATTGGCGGTATGATTCTGAGTCTTCTCCGCAAGGTCAGCCCTCTGCTACCCAGTGTCTGCGAAATTCGCGCATATTTTAGTGTGACATTTTCAATGTCTCATTCCAATACGGCTTGAGGTGGCTTCTGAATTTTACCTTAGGCACCGTGGAGGACGCTGCTGAACTTATAGCAGATACTATAGCATCGTAGTACGAATCCAACGAATGGTTGTCGTGGATATCAAATGTAGGGCAATTTTGTTCTACGGCAGAAGCGAACATGTTAGACAGAGAAGGATCTGATGCCATAGCGGACCATTTAAATTTTGTCCCGCTGTCTGTGTATGCATGTTCCGTTATGGACTCTTCCGTGCATAAAATGATGGGTCGGTGGGTAGATACATCTATACTGTCATCGATCAATATATCTATTAATCGCACCTTGTAACGCACCGCCTTATGAAGAAGAAAATGGTCAATAACGGAACCCGATTCCCGTAATATCGGAGGTACGAACGTTTTGACAGGAGTCGCTTTGAATGGGTCTTCAATGGGCGAGAAAACCCCTTTGTCGGAATATAGGTTTGCAAAAAGAACACTTCTAGGATTTGTGCGATAAGAGTTCCCATTGAAGTCACCCATGACGACCACTGTTCCAAGTGAATTATAGTAGTAAAAAATGGCAGCGACTTTCTGCATATAATAAGAAAATAGTTCATCAGAATGGTTACTTGATGGGAGGTAGACTTGGAATATATAATATAATGTCTCATTCCAATACGGCTTGAGGTGGCTTCTGAATTTTACCTTAGGCACCGTGGAGGACGCTGCTGAACTTATAGCAGATACTATAGCATCGTAGTACGAATCCAACGAATGGTTGTCGTGGATATCAAATGTAGGGCAATTTTGTTCTACGGCAGAAGCGAACATGTTAGACAGAGAAGGATCTGATGCCATAGCGGACCATTTAAATTTTGTCCCGCTGTCTGTGTATGCATGTTCCGTTATGGACTCTTCCGTGCATAAAATGATGGGTCGGTGGGTAGATACATCTATACTGTCATCGATCAATATATCTATTAATCGCACCTTGTAACGCACCGCCTTATGAAGAAGAAAATGGTCAATAACGGAACCCGATTCCCGTAATATCGGAGGTACGAACGTTTTGACAGGAGTCGCTTTGAATGGGTCTTCAATGGGCGAGAAAACCCCTTTGTCGGAATATAGGTTTGCAAAAAGAACACTTCTAGGATTTGTGCGATAAGAGTTCCCATTGAAGTCACCCATGACGACCACTGTTCCAAGTGAATTATAGTAGTAAAAAATGGCAGCGACTTTCTGCATATAATAAGAAAATAGTTCATCAGAATGGTTACTTGATGGGAGGTAGACTTGGAATATATAATAATAAGTTTGTTTATTAACACAGAGTTGGATTCCGATTATTCTATCATCTGAAGTATCTATGATGGAGACATTTTGATCCCATTTTTTGTGCCACATGATTGAGACTACCGCTTTTGGCCGTCCTCGTTTATCTTGGGGAGTCGGCGTTGAGTCACACACAGTGTATGACTTATAATGTGAAGATAAATAGTTGATGAATGTTGCATTAGATTCCCTTAGCCAATGTTCAGATAATCCGCAGATATCGACCACCTGGCTTTCTAGTTTTGTTGATAGATAAGAGGAGGATGAATATATGCCTGTGGCATTCCACGACATAAATGTAAGCATGATTATACATATAAAGCAATACATATAGTGGAATGACATTTCTGAACAGTTATATCAATTATAGATCTAACTGTGTATTCTGGAAGCTACTTAATCCCAGATCGAACGAATGCTACCATTCAGATGTTCTCGAGAGTTTGCACGACTTGCCGATTCCAACTTTATACAAGAGGCACCTTCTGGCCAGAAGTCTCTGTCAAGCACAAACTCAGATTGCTCATGAAATATGTTAATCCTGGCATACGTTCCTCGTTCTCACTTGTAAATACTCTAACGACTTCGAATGTTGATTAAACCGTCAACAAATTATTAATTCAAATATTGTTCTGTGTATAGTTAACACGGTGCGTGACGCTCAAGAAAACCTGGACTGGGTGTAAGGTGGCCATATGAAAAACTAATGCGGAGTAGAGTAGTCGCAAAATATTATTAATAGTGCTGTAGACAGATTGCCTGTGGTTGCCACATGTCAACCGCTTGACCGTGGTTGAACGGCGGTATGGTATAACCGGTGTCATTAACGCCATACAACCTTGTTAAAGGGGACGATTAATTAGAGCATAGCTGTAGTACGTTACTAAAAGCTTGTGATGGATTCAGTGATAATGTGTGTCCCATAATTGGATCCGTATCTCCGAGATTATCCGTCACTTCATAAATATGTCACAACAATATCACAGCGTCACCGGTGTTTCGATCAAAAGAATAGCAGACTCAGTAACTGGGCGATATGTCATGTGACATGGTTCTCAAATCACGTTTCAATGAAAACTGAAGAATATGATCCATCGTCCTTTGTACCGGTACTTGTACGTTGTAGCCAACAAACTTGTAACTGACTCATGACTGATCCGTGACGTCATAATTCCGAATATTTTCTACATAATTGTATGTCTCGTAATCCTAGTCACCAGTGGTTGACTTGTGAGTTAATTGAACGGTTTATAATTTTGTGAAACTTAAGTATCTGTCTTTTGAAATTCACAACATTGCCGGGCATGTGTAACACTTTCGAATGTTACACGGCCTAAGTATGGTTAAAGCTATATGGATGGGGGTCATTGTCATGGCGTGGTGGTGCGATCAATGACTCCGATGTGAATGACCTCGGTCATTGACTCTTGGGGTTCATTGCTCATCAAAGCAAGTTTATTTGTCCACCTGTGCTGATGGGAGCGGCGGACACGTAATCCAATCAAAACACGACATATCGGGTCCAGGACGTTTCCCCCAGCGCATATATAATGGACAGAACCTGGACTCAGGGGACTCTGAATTATATCTTACACTTCTAGGTAAAGCTATCCACGACGAACGCTTCGTCGTGGTAGCTATGATTATGTGCAAAGTAAAGTAAAGTATGATTATGTGTTTTCCGTGGCTGCCTGATGTTAAGTATTATATACGTGTATAATAAATGTCTATGTCTGAGAGTTGCCGACTTAGTGTTAAATGACATGGGAGTGGTATACTTGTCAAGTGTAATCCCACTGCTTGACTGCACTCACTGACTCGGCCTGTTGCTGTTTGATCCGAATTTATCAATGATTAGAATCCCGTTAATTTTCGGAGGTTATAACATCTTGTCCCTGTCATATACAAACATAATCCAGATAGTGCTAACAATATTCCAGGTTATTAAGTAGCATGTTAGGTCCAATTATTTGCTAAAACAATCTAAAACGAGAAGTTTACACGAACAACACACGCATGTGGGTCATACCGGAAACACAATTTCGATTTTTCGTACTATAAACCTCCTACCATAAGTGCAGGGCTAAAATATGCCGCTTGAATGATAACGTTATAGTTACTGTGACACTTTGAATACGATAAGCTATGAGTTACAAGAAAACCATAGTCATAAATGGTAACGCCACCAAGATTATGGTATTACATATAAATAGAAATTATAAAAAATACATAAAATATTTTGATAACAATTGCGTTTAAACAAGTAATCCTTCAAATTATTACTAACAAAGTAAACGACTGTGGGGTCACTCAACAGATTATAAAGACTTGGACATAGTATACTGTAAATACTAAAATTTAAATGAAATAATTAAAAGATAAAATTTAGCAAGTAGTAAAAGTTAAATTTTCTCATTTTTGTTTTGGTTAAATAAAGCAATAATTTAAATGTAACATTTGGTTTAAAAAAAATTATTGACCGTGGCTCTTCCAATAATTGCGCGACTGACCTGGTCAATTGTTCTTAAGAAGTTGTTTTGATAATTACTATGGAGGGAAATAGTTGCGGCTGTGGCTTCGCAAGTAATTACCTTGGTGACGTGATGTTAACAAATCTGAACTCCAGTTAACCAAGGACGCTTCATACCAAATATAAGGTGAATTATTAATTCTTTAGAAGTTGTTTTAAGATTTACTATGGAGGGAAAGAATTGTGGTGCTGGCTTCGCAACTATTTGACCTCATTGTAACAAATATAAATATTAGTCACTCAGGCAATAGATGTATCTATTCTGTATATTAACTTATTGGGTCTTACGTGTCTTGAGATGTCTAAATAGTTTTCGATGGACAGATCGCGCAAGGGACCCACGCCAATCTTCTCTGTTGGGATTCCAATTGTTGGCTCATTAAATAGGCACATATGCTTAAGATACAGTCGCACGCTCCCGTAAGTCGGGTTTTGGATCACAGTTAATGAAAATATCATTGAAATAATCGGTTTCCCCCAATAAACATCCATATATTGAATATACATGTTTTGGAGCAGAATTAGGCAGTCCATATTGGACGCCATCATGGAATTTATTTTGTTTTGATTTTCACACATAATTATTAGTTATATGGATGGAGTTCTCATTAAACCTCACATCCTTGTATTGGTTACAGTAATACCCAAAGTAATTGACCACTTAACCACATCAGAATTATTGGTAATTTTTCAGGATTTGTAATCCTGAAAATTTACCAATAATTTTGCTGTGGTCAATTACTGTATGAGGATTGAGTTATCATTAAACCTCAAATCCTTATATTGGTTACAGTAATGCCCAAAGTAATTGACCACTTTACCACAGCAGAATTATGTATTTTTTCAGCATTTACAATCCTCAAATTACCCATTATTCTGCTGTGGTTAAGTGGTCAATTGCTTTGAACATTACTGTATGATGATTGAGTTATCATTAAACCTCAAATCCTTATATTGGTTACAGTAATGCCCAAAGTAATTGACCCTTTAACCACAGCATAATTATGGGTAATTTTTCAGGATTTAGAATCATGAAAAAATACACACAATTTTGCTGTGGTTAAGTGATGAATTACTTTGGACATTACTGTATGTAGATGGAGTTAAACCTCACATCAGTGTGTTGGGGATTTGGACCTTGACTTGGGACCTTTGGTTTTTAACGCAAGAAATGCGCGTACACCGTATACACAATTTTTTTATGTAACCAGAGTTTTTCTTGGATAAGATGAGTTTGAAGCCTGCTTACATTTCAAAATGTTGTCAGTTTTGTATTGTCTGCAGCAGATCTCGACGCTTTGAAGCAAAAGTTACAAAAGATAAAATGTGTATGTGACGACTCGGAGACTATAATACAAATGAAAAAATAAATTGAGGGAGGGGTGGGCGATACAGGGAACTAAGGGTTGAACCAATATAAATTTGTAGAGCAATAACGACCAATGTTGACATATTATGCATATCAACTCTACTGTTGCAACATGGCTATAAAATAGGGGGGTGCAGAATCTTAGTCATCTCTATATAGTGCCAGAATAGTCATTTATGGAGTTCTATAAGATGTTGGGTTGGTTATATGGACTCGGAGAAAAAATGGGTTTGTACCGATGAAGTTGATGAACTGACATAAATTAGTGGATTGATGTTGCCATGTAATGCATCGTGACTGACTGACTGTACTAAAGCAGCAATTATATAAAATTGGGGGGGGGGTCTGAAATTATCTCTATAGTTAGCACCAGGATTATATAGAAAGGAATAGCAATTGATATACATATACGGTATACTATAGTAATACCATAGACATATAAGTACAAGTATCACGAGATAAAATATTACGTAACATGACTATATACCGATGAAAGAAATAAATAAATTGGACCGGGATTAGAGGTTGGGTTGGTTATATGTGGGTAATTGGATATGGAATTCATACCGATGAAACGATACAAATTAGTGGAGCGATAAAGACACTTAGTCAGGCTACACGGGGGAAATAGGGGTTGATACGATAGACCGAAATAAATTTGTCGAGTGATAATGACCAATGTTGACGTATAAAGTAACGCGACTGTACTGTCACACAATTATCAGGTAGAACCGGTCAAATATGACAGGGTACAGCACGTAATTATTTCCTAGATCGAAGAATTTTTTATTTTTTTTTTCGATGATAAAATTTAGCATGGGATTTGCCATTAAAATCGATTTATGTCTATAAAACTGTCATTTTTCAAAATTTTGAGCTGAAACTTGGTGTGTATGTGTATAATACTACTATATTCTTAAAATGACAGAGTTCAGCGCGTAATTATGTTTTAGATGGAAGAAATTGAATTTGTTTTCGATAAAAAATTTACAGCGTGTACGGCCTACGTATGCTAACTTTTTGTAAACAAACTTTTGTCAATAGCCGTTTTGGTCAAACTAAACCTTCTTCGACCGGGACAGCAGATCCGAATAGTAGCTAAGATGTATTTAGATAGAATTATCAAAAGAATATGACCGATCAGGGTACATTTTAAGAGAATAGAGCGGAGAAATCTTGGTGATAATTCCAGAAAATAAAGATGGAGGTGAAACACAATTAAACTTCCCACAATGCACTTCACTAAACCAGGGGTTCTCAATGGGTTACACATTATTTTCAGTCTATCAGATTATTTATATTTTCAACAACAAGTGACTTTAAGTTTACAATTTCAGCCTGTCCTGACTCTATCGATACGATTTAACACATTTTCAAAAACGTATTATACACCGGTGGCGTTAACTTTACAATTTAAGCATCTACGTGATTCTATCGGTACGATTGAGTAAGGTACAAACAAGAATACATCAGGAGCTCCCAATGGGTTATATATTATTTTCAGTCTATCAAATTATTTATATTTTCAACAACATATTATTACACCGGTGACTTTAAGTTTACAATTTCAGCCTGTCCTGACTCTATCGATACGATATATCATATTTTCATAAACATATTATACACCGGTGACGTTAACTTTACAATTTCGGCATCTACGTGATTCTATCGGTACGATTGAGTAAGGTACACAAAATCTCCAAGAATACATTCGCCCTGTCCACCACACAATATCAAACTCACATAAGCTAGAAACACCACAGGTGGCGTAATAAAACGTAGCTTATGTTTAGTAGCTATATATCTACTTATAATTATATTTTTTTCATTGTCAAGTTGACTACCTCAGGGTTAGTCATGATGACTCGTGGGACGGTACTGGTATAGTCAAAATGACTCCCAATATCCATGACCAACCCAAAGGTAGTCATATTGACCCGTTATTTTTCATAGTGCAAGGACGTGTCTAGAATGTCTCCGTTGAGATGCAATACTTGTAATGTATAACTGCACCTCCTTTGAATAATTTCCTTAACTTGAGAAATTACAACTGCACCCTTTATCCGTCTGTTGGAAATTTATAATCGCTAACCGGGAACAACTTTAAGGTTAGGAATTTCCAAATGATGCCAATAGTCACGACCAATTTCACACACTATAAATAGTGGTTGAAATATTAAACTATGAAATCATCTGCAACTTATTTTCGATGCGAAATCTCCAACTGATGGTGTGTTAGGCTTGAAACTTCCAACCAAATGTTGAATATTTTACCAAAGTTTGGGGGGCGTGTCACCGCGTCCGTGCGTATATAAAACTCATTTCGTCAAAGTTACAATGTTTCTCCCGCCGCAACATGCATGTGAGTTGCATGGAGGGTTGTGACCACTTACTATATTGTTCAGCCTAATAGCAGAACATTCTGCAAAACTATAATTTTTATCAATGTGTATACGTTAGAAAACGAAGTAACATTGACGAAATTAGTTATATATACAGCATTTTCATCGAAATTAGTTTTATTCTGTTTCCCCACACAGAAGAATATCAATTGCAACAATTTCGTGTCGTGGTATGCAATTGAGTTATGCAATTAATCAATCAACAGACAACCTGATCATTCGAGCGTCGGTACAACCCGCACCTACTTTGTAATTATCTGTTGTTCAATGCTCGAATGCTGGTTCGTCGATTTCTTGGTAAGACAACACAAGCGCAGTGTCATAGCCATTAAGAGCCACCAAAATAACAGAAGAAAGTAGGGGCTGTAACGTCTAAGAACCTGGATATGAATCGCGATAACTAATACACGAAGCTAGCAAACACAGACTCCATGGCCGGACTCGTCATCTCCAGTTTAAACCAGCATTGGCAGTCTAGCCAAACCGGGTCTAGGGGCGTTTGCATCATTCATTTTCCAGCTAATTGACAACTCAATTCGGTGATATGATTATGCAATCAAACTACCCTCTTACCAATCGGAACAAAGTGAATTATCGTGGATTTATTCATTGAGAAACAATTATCGCTCATTGACTGTTAATCCGATCTCATTCTGTGTTTAAGTAATGGTTAGAGCACAAGAATAGTTCTTTACCAGAATAAATCGAGTCGGAGACGAGATTTATTCTGGTAAAGAACTATTCGCGTGCTCTGACCGACTTAGAGCACAATTGACCGCACATAATGCGATTATCTCGAAATATGCAATTGATCGTGCGTTGAACACGACGTACAATCCGTGCGCTGGCCGAGATGAACACAATGACCCGTTAGCCACACCAATCATCGTGATTACCCATGCAGTGATCGCCGTTGAATGTGAATAAATATGTCCGAAACGACACGGATTAACGTGTGATCCGTTTTCACAAACCAAGTCACTCGCAGATGTGTTTGGAAAGTCAAATGTGGAAGTCGCATGATTGTGTCTTACTATTATTATATACATTGTATAAGTGGATCATGAATTCCGAAGAAGTCTGTCTGCCAGAATGGTGACATAGAATTTGGACCTGTAACCAACAACCAACTACTTTTTGCCAAAGGTAATGCTGCACATCATTATTATGTGACAAACGTGTCGCCTTTTCAAAAACTGTTTAGAAATTACTACCATAGTAGTCCATTGGTTCCTCCAGATTCTCCAGACACAAGTTCTGTTGTTAGATATATCGGATATGTGTTGGATTATTGGATATATCACTATTTAGTGGTTCTAAATGTAAATGTTAATTCGTTTAGTTTCATCGTTGGATTAGTGGTCCTGAGAATATTTTCGGAACTGGTTTAGTTTTGTGGAATAATTATAATAAATTTAATTATTCTACTACAGTTAATAAATAATTCAACCAATTCAACTATTGCCACTCCCTCCGTTCGTCCTGTTGATGTATATATATATATGTTGTATTTTTGGTAAATCACACCCAATTCCCAAGGCTGGCAAACTAATATTTCAGTGATATACCATTGTTCGACACGCGCCACTCTTAACAAACAAATCGCGCGGTCATTTTAATGTAGCTTCAGTTATTTTACAAGAGGACATGCACCCCCACCCGCACTCCCCTTATACGCCGTCCCTATATATATATGTGCCTGCTTAGTATATTAGAGGTGCATAAATAGTAACGGCATATAATGGCAGTGTGTTTGGGGGGAGCAGAGCGCTGTCCGTGCCCATGTGGCCTCTGGTAATTGAAGCTACTTCGAAGCGCCCGTGCGAGTTGTCTGTTGTGAGTTGCGTGTGCCTAACAATGGGATAATCATTGAACTATTCATTCGCCAGCCTTGGGAATCGGTGTGCTTTACCAAAAATCAGGGAACGATTGCAACAATGGGATTGTGCTCTAAATCAATTTAACAAATGGCATGTCTCTCAACACGGGTTTCACGCTCTGTTCATCACTTTATTTGTCATAGATTTCTTCAAGATGCTTCACCCGCAAAGACACAATTTGGTGTATTCACATGTATATATGTATATATTAAAGGGTATAGGAGCTCTCTATCTGTATGTCCGTTTGTCTGTTCGCAACTATTCTCCAATACCCCTGGACCGATTTCAATTAAATCAGGTGTGGTGATTTGTGTGGTAAAACGGCGTTAGGTTTTAATAAATTTGATTTAAAAATAAGAAAATATATATTTTTTTACATTGTGTTAAATTGAGTAAAGAGTTGAATCTAAAAAGAAAATTAACATTTGTTTGTTTAAAAAAAATAATTGTTTTTAAATTAAAAATACTAAAGATACTAACACATTATATATTTCTGGATGAAATTATACATTTCTGGATGAAATTATATATGGATGAACATGGCACATCTCGCGCTCGCTCTCTCCCCTCTCTCCTCTCTCTCTCTCTCTCCTCTCTCGCCTCTCTCTCTCTCTCTCTCTCTCTCTCTCTCTCTCTCTCTCTCTCTCTCTTCCATCTCGATAACAGCAACAATAACAAACGCTATATCTATGGAACTCGTTTAAAAGAAGGTTTGCATGAGTATTCTTAGGAAAAACACATAATAAGTTTTTAAAATGATTGGTCCTTTAAAGAAACATTTCTCTTTAAAAACGCCCTTTAAAAAAAACATTTTAAAACTTTTTGTTATTATTAATTTATGACTATCTCCGTTATATTTAGTCAATATAATCATTCCAAAAGGAAGTTTATTTAGTACTGGCTTGTTGGATCCGGTTATTCCCCTTCCGAATAAATAAGGATAAACATTTTAACCACGTGTTACTCAGATTTAATACCAATCGCTATCTAATCGTGAATCCATGTTATATATTGTTTTAAATGCTGACTTCAGTGTGGCACGTTTCGTGTGATTCATCGACAATTGACAAAATAGCTGTCATATATTGCATACATAGCTATCTCACCATGCACATGATGTACTGGATTTGATGTTCCCACCTCGGACACAGGGTATTATAGTGTGTCGATGGTGGGGTATACGGCCTAACTGACCCTGACACTTACGGACCCAGTCTCATGGGGACCATGTCTTTTCCGGACCACCGGCTTATACGGACGGGGTAGGGACGTTAGAATTTGTACAATATACACCTCCCTATATTAATACCTGAAATCGGACCAGGATGTAACACGTTTATAGTGATTTTGCCAGAAACTCAAGGTTGTATCAACAGCCTTAACAATTCTCCCTGGAGTCCGGACTGAATGGGGTCATATATATGACCTTGACTAGACGCAACACATCCTTGCTCACCCATGGTGATAAAGGCCGTTTGATATCCTCTGCCCAGTAGTTGGAAGTAACGACTTTTCCTTCATCGACTATCAAGATTAAGCCTGTTATTATTTCAACCTAAATTAAATAAAATTCCATAAAACTGCGACAATACATTAGAAATTCAGTGGTTGACGTTCTAGTTCCGATCCGTAGATTATGGCGCCTGTCTTCTTACGCTCTGTTAAAGGCACGTGAGGCCTTAGTTGTCGAAAATATTCATATTTGTTCTAATCACCGTAAACAGAAAAACATTAAAACGCATACAGTTTCGTTAAAATATACCATGACCATCACGTAAACAGCATGTTATCATAAAGACCTACTATATTTTACCTAAGCATGAGCCTGATTGTGTTACAGAAGACAGCACAATGCTACTGGCTAATCACACACAAATGGCATAAACGCTCTTTATTAGTTCCATATAAGGAATTCACCAACAAAGAACGCTCTTTATGTTTACCATCATAATATAAACAAACACCAGAAAAGTAACTTTTTATGCTTTTGTTTACATAACAATGGTCAAACATTTGACAATAACATACTGTTTATGCAATATTTCTTAGTTGTATACGGACAAAGTCTGTCTACATTTTGATGTTCTTTCTGTTTGTGGCGGTTTTTGACGGGTGAAAATATTTTCACAGGATACCCACCGCCAAGGCCAACCGTACCTTTAAACGCGAAACATAAGTTCGAGAACAACTTTTATTATGGGCTCCTCATCCATATTTGTGCACAAAATACATTCCCGATTTGACCATAGATGTTGACAGCAGAATGGCAAGTAATTGAATGTTCTTAGGTCTTCCCATTTTTGAAAATTAACATTGTTTTACTTAGTCTCACGATTTGCCGTCTCTATATGGGCGCACTAACATACATGTCGATAACTTAATACATGTACGCTATGGTTTATAGAACATACATCCGAAGCTATGTCTTGTGAAGAAGCAAAAAAAAGAATTTGATTATTCACAAACAAATCAGTAAAAATGCTCTTTGTTCACATAGCGGTACATTCCATTTGTTTTTCGTATATAAGAAGATGCGACCAATCTATAATCAATGGTTGTATTTTATGGTCAACTGACCTTCCCATATTTTTGTTTATTATTTGCACAATTTGGTCATTTTGATTATTTGTCCTTCTACACATAATAAATTGTCCGTGTATATAGTAAGACGAATCAGAATTATGTACTAATTGTATGATTTGGGAGAAAATATAAATGCAGCTCAACTTGAAAAGAGGAAAATGTCATGCATCACAGTAATGGCGCGTCCATATGGACCTGCAAGAAAATATCTGCAAGAAAATATCAGGTAAAATTGTACCCTGATATTTTCTTATTGCAAAGATTAAGCCCGTGAGAACGCGGCGGTTTAGATGGCGTTGATGAGCTCAATCAGAACAGTATTAGTCGTGCTGGTGCAAGTGAATTGCGTCCGGTTAACAACCTATAGTCCATATTGTCAATTCATAACATTATGACATGTATCGGTGGAATGAGGCACCCACTGACCTGTAACCACGTTGCTGCTCTCATGCATAAACCCCTATATAACGAAAAAGTGGTCACGTTATTAGAAAATAGGTACACGCCTGTGTTATAATTCCATAGTACATGCATATGTGGGGTGAAAAAAGTTATTATTGTTTTGTGGCAAATCGAATGAAAACACCCCATTGAGCTCCAATATGAAGTTTTCTAGAGTTATGTATTTGGTTTATATTTGTGGGGCTGTGGTGTATATTACGTTACCAAACAAAGGGGTGCGTGTGGGGACATGGGACCCCCCCCCCCCAACTATGGTCAATGTGTTCACCAGTTGGAAATTTCATATCTGACAGAATATTACAACAACAATGGGTTGAAATTGTTCTTGTCTTAATTTCCAACCAGTATTGTATGTGGAATTTGTTGTTTTAGACCAACATTTGCATTTCTTCCTACTTTTGGTCAAAATATTGGTTTTAAATTTCCTCTAGGTCCTTCCCTTCCCGGTGTCCAGTCAAAATTCAAGTTAAAAAAAACAAGGCATGTGAGGTACACGGTGGAAAATTAAATGGCAGGGGAGGGTTGCAATTTGAATTATGTGATCTTGTGAGTTTGGCTTGGTTCAAGAGGGGGGGAGGGCTGCAGTTGGAAATTGAATGAATGATGCTTTAATCTCAGCCATTTTTACATGGAACATGAGCGATGGTTCCACATGACATCATCTGTCAACAGTAACCCCTCTATAGATATACGCCCCTACACCACAAATCCATATAATACTTCAGCGAATCTGTCAACCCATATAAAATGGAATTACGAAGTCAGAAACTGTTGTTGAAACAGGCGATAATTTTGATGGATCATAACTCGAGTGCATGCGTGAACGGCTACCAGCGTATCCCTTAGAGATTATTTAACGGGTACCGATGACCACCAATCAAAAGTGAATATATATCACATACAGGCGATAACATACCAGTTCACGGCTTCCATCGGATATTTTTCTGTATCATTTTTTTCAGTGGTCAAGTAATTCAGATGAGGCATACCTGATATTTTCTTGTCCGTCATGTGGACGCGCCATAAATGGTGCGACAAGTAAAGTATAGAAAGGTGAACAGTTCAAGTAACACCAGAAGTCAATCCGAAAAGCCATATGCAGTTTGGATCAATCGGAAGAAAAATGTTGGTTCTATGGCATATACTGAAGTATTTAGACAGGCGAAGAGTAAAATCGAAGATGGCTGCCATTCTTGTCAACAAAAACTTGATGCATCCCATCTAGTGGTCACCCTGAATATCCAATGAAGTTTGGTGATTCATGATGACTGCCGTTGGTTATGTGTTTCATCGAAACTGCTTCAAATTCGATAGCTCCCATCTAGAGGTGCATGACCCCAAACACGGCTGTCCTTTTTCAAAAAAAAAATCTGCAATATATGCGGACTGAAGTGTGAGCCGATGGATTCAATTTTGAAATCAAGATCACTGACGGTGGCTAAGGTTTTAAAAGAATCGACAGCTCCAATCTAGAGGTCACATATAAATCTGTTCTATAATGTACATGTTATGTTACCTTCAAGCTTGCCAATCGCTGGAATAAACAACCAATCAAGGTCCATATGCAGTTTGGTGACGGTCGGATGAGAGATGTGATATGTATGGGTATGGTGTGCTAAAGGAGATTGTTGACGGGTCACGGACGGACGACAACCGATAGCAATAGCACCAACTTGACTAGGTTGTTGACGGGTCACGGACGGACGACAACCGATAGCAATGGCACCAACTTGACTAGGTTGTTGACGGGTCACGGACGGACGACAACCGATAGCAATAGCACCAACTTGACTAGGTTGTTGACGTGTCAAAGACGGACGACAACCGATGGCAATAGCACCAACGTGACTAGGTTGTTGACGGGTCACGGACGGACGACAACCGATAGCAATATCACCAACTTGACTAGGTTGTTGACGGGTCACGGACGGACGACAACCGATAGCAATAGCACCAACTTGACTAGGTTAAAAAGTAATCATCAGTACTCCAACTAGCGAATCTTACAAGATTTTCGAAAGCGACATTTTATTCAAACTGTAAAAAATAACTTGAGAAAGAATATAGCTATATACAATTGAGAAAGCACAAGTACAGAATCTGCCATCAGATATTGTCTGTACCACATGTTTCATATTGTAATCAAAGTTCAAAGTTCAAATGTTTATTTCTCAATTAAATCATGTTACATGATATTATGAGAAGATAATACATAATAATACAATACAATACATAATCAACATGAAGATATAACCAGTTTTCGTTTTCTACACTGGGAGATACGTTGTAGAATGGGTTCGTACACCATGCATAAAGGCTACTCCCCTTATCCAATCGTCACCTATGGATATGCTGGTGACCACTAGGTGAAGCCATCGAACACACACAAACAGAGGCGATTTATGTTTAACATAAACAGGACGGAACCAATGTAAGTTATTTTCAGAACGTTCATGTATCGATAAACAAAATCCCCTGACATAATTACTGAATATCGTCGGTATGAAGGCTAGAAATACATGGTATGTCAATGGACGAGTCACGATGTGTCTGTAAGTCCTTGGTCCTAGCTGTATTAGCTGTCCATTAGGAATATACAAGATATAGTGGGTGATTGAACGAGTCTGATTAAATGTCCACAACACAACAGTTTCTGGCATCATATATTGTGAATAAATTGGACGGGGAGATATAAAGTTAAGATCTCATCAGATATAGTCCCTGATAGCGTCTATTCCATCTTATACATCATACCATCATGATATACAAGTGGCCATAATAATCTTGTAACATACGGAGGACATCTATGTCCTTGTGGGAGTAATTTATATCAGTTCATGCACTTATACGCGTACATATAGAAGTAGTAGACTCTGTAAATACAGAATTACCAACGCTAAATACATGTATACATGCATCAATTGGTATTATAACAACTTAGGAGGGACAGGTAAGACCCTGCTGAATATTATGAAACAAATCTAACAATAGCTCAGAAAAAGATAGCTTTACATATAGCTTTGACATATATGGATTCATACAATGCCTTTACATTTAAAGGGACTTAGATAATATTAAAATAGAAATTAGTAGCAGGACGATGTCGGGAAATTTATGACATCTAACAATTGTCAAAAAATGGGCAAACTATACATGTATTAAAAATCACCCGATCAATAGGACCAAAGCCACACATAAACTACATCAAGTTTTTCCATAGAAACATCTCAAGATATCAATACATCTCAGGGGGCGGTGTCAGGTTAGAACGAGGCCAGTTTAGATGCTATGATTTTGCAATTATCATGTTCAGTTTTTTTAAATTGTCTCACACAGGCGCGGTGTTTCATGGTCTTTACCACCACAGCCAGCCAGCCAGCCAGCCATAAACTGCTAATTAATTTTAGGAAAACAAGTCGGGGTGTGAATTTGCATCGAGTTATCATACTGGTCCAGTTGATTTTGTTCCTCTCCTGGCTAGTAGCCACAAGACGACTGTTCCATCGGAATAGGTTACCACTCTATCTCTAGCCACGTCCCTGAATAAAAACGAAAATATTTTTAGTTGCAAAGCTTTGAAAGTTTTATTTAATTTATGTGCATGTCTGTAATGTGATCTTGCTTTTCCAAACTTCAGTCAGCGGGCGTCACATTATACTTGAGATGTCTGCATGGTTACTCATACTCCATGTCGTTTTGTTTGCATTGTGTACAATCGTTATATTTGAAATGATGTTTGCGAAGATATTGGCGAAGTGTACTCAAGGACAGTGTAAACAAAGTGGCGGTGACACGCGATATCGGGCGTTAAATTCTGGCTTTGCATTAATCACAGTGAAACCTAAAACAGACACAGGAACGTAAATGCGATGGATCACCATTGCCGGCGTCCATGCACACGCACAACTTAATATCGACAGGATGCACAAAATATCTGCCAAACATATATAACGGCGCTGAGGTAGGTTAATACTACGAGTTTGTTTTTATGAAAATAATCCTCTGTTTTATTTATGTTCACGTTCGTCGTTAACACAGCGGTATGATTCCGGGGATGCGATATATATATTGGGCCCGAATACGTCAGCTTGCAAGACTTAAAAGATGACTATGACGTCACCATTTCTTCATCGCCTCCAGCTTAAATGATAATGGATGGTTATTGTCGAGATCGTACCGTATTTAACAAACAACGACCCATTGTTTTATAACGGACGCTCAATATCCAAATAATGAACAGTTAATGGATTTCATTTTGGATGACTTGCATGTATGATACCATAATATATTCATAGAGCTATCTAGACAACGATTTTCAAGTACATATGAATAATATCGCTCTGAGTGATAGCTAGATACATGACAGAAGTGATATACAGATCCTTGTGCTATTAGTCACTCGGGTGGAATGTCTAACTTAAAATTTCAGGCATGTTGTTTCACGTAGACATTGAATTTCCTACTGCTAAAATTTCGCGAATCTAATATCGTTCCCGGGTGGAATGTTGTAACACCCTCGCGATAAAACCCGGCTAAACTAATAAATATATATATTGTAATTTACTACATGTAAATGTAGTCCTTCGATCTTCAGTAACGATCTCAACCTACAATTAAGATCTCCAAATATCTGAAGGCATACCGAGCGCTCACCAATCAATCAATCATTCAATTTATAAATCCGATGAATAATTTAATACAATTGCCGAAATATAAGGGCAAAAACTGCGAGCATATTGGTTAAATCTGTCACAAAAAGAGCACATTGTTCTTACTTCGTGTTGTTCGTGGGGTACTGCCAGTCCACTAAGTTGACAATTGGTTAATATGTTACGCCATCCGTGCAGACAATGAGCGGGTTGATATGTATAGGGGGCGACCACATAGTAAAACTCATCACGTGTCTCGATCCAATCTCGGGTTAATCCATTCTGATCGCATGAGACAGTGGAGGGTGTCCCACGTACAAGAGTGGATGGCTGAATCTGGTCTGCCAGAGTTGGTGGAGTTTTTTTTTTGAGGCGCTTAATATTTTATGACTTAAGTTATAATTATTTACCAATTGTTACGTTATAACTTGTGCTGTTCAGTCTGTTGGGTCGAAAACCCGAAATTTCAGTCTGGTAAAAGAATGCATATTCTCACGCACATGTATCAGATGCTACTTTTCTCTTACTCCAAAGAGAGATAACTCTAATCTGATATGACATCGCCAACCTTGATGCATATCACGATACTTTCCTTATACGGGCGGTGTTGGCGGCGTATGCTGTTAAAATATTCACCTCCGTCAAAAACTGCCATAAACAGAAAGAATAGTAAAACATAGACAGACTTTGTTATACCAATCATAAATATGGCATAAACAGTATGTTATTGTCAAATGTTTTCCTTTGCTATGTAAACAAAAGCAAAACAAACCTCACAGAACCTGGCTTTTGTTTAGATCCGGATATGGTAAACATAAAGATCGTTATTTGTTTCTGTTTTCCTGATATGGAAATAATAAAGAGCGTTTATTTCATTTGTGTGTGATTAACCAATAGAATTGCGCTGTGTTATATAAACAGAAGCAAAACTTCTGTAACACGAGCAGGCTCTTGTTTACGTACACCATCGTACGTTTTGACGACAATATACTATTTACGCGCTGATTATGTTTGGCATATGAACAAAACTATATATATTTTAATATTCCTTCTGTTGATGGCGATTTGAACAAATATGAATATTTCTGCAACGAACGCCGCTCGTACATTTTAAAGAGGAACCATTTGGTTCTTTATGAAGAATCATTTGGTTCTGAAGAGAGAAACCAAATATAGTGTTCAGAAACCTGCTGTTTTACAAATTGGTTTCATCTTGTTTGACGATAAATCGTGTTCAGAACCAACTGGTTACAAATACGAGACAAAATTTCAGAGCCATCGGTTCTAGCATTTGGGCACGAGCGAAGTATCAGTTGGTTCCCTAATAGGTTCTACACAACTAACAAAAAGTACTGTTCAGAACCGACTGGTTCACAAATTGGTTAATCAATGGAAACCAAGAAAAGAATCAATTGGTATTATGTTGATTCAAGTTGGTATAGATATTTCAGGTATTCAAAAAACTGTAGGTACTCATTTTATTTTATTACATGATCATACCATTATTTCATTCAATAGACCCATTCTATAAATTGTGATATTATTCGTTTGTTTAATAACAGGAAATAGTGCATGGTGACCTTTGACTTCCGGTTTGTCGTCTGTTTATACACTCAGTGGCTCAATTACTATGGCTTCCAATATTTTCCCAACAAACGATAATGAATGAAGAGTTTGACAAGTATGCTAAGTATGTTTTGTCGAGGTTTTAGATCATGTAATAAATATAATTTACAACTCGTCCCCCCCCCCAGTTTATAGCGGAATTTACAAAACTCGTACAGTATATTAGGTCTGGACCGAGCCTTTGTCCAGACCTAATTTAGTAGTTTTGTAAATTCCGCTATAAACTGGGGACGAGTTGTAGATCCTCTATATATTCCCCTTATTAATGTTCAAAGATGCTAAATTCACTCTTTTTTAATGAAATTATTAACTCTATTTTACAGTGTTTACAAACAGGACAGAGCCTAGGCCAAAATTTGAAATTGACACGTATATAACACAGAGCTAATATTGTTTTGGTTGTATAGCTTTGAAAGTTTTATTTTATTTACATGCTGATAGTATATGCCTTTAATGTTATATTACATTTCCAGACAACGGTTAACGGGGCGTTACTCTATATAGTCAAGTATGCCTGGCTACTTCTATTCAGTGTCGCTTTGTTTGCATGCTGTATACAAGTTGTTGTTATAGTTGACAACATTCGTTTATTTGCCCAACAAAGTATGACGAAGACGTGTATTCAAAATAGTTTAAACTAAAACTACTCGCGGTATATATAAACTATCAACATTCCGAGCGTTAAATTGTGGCCTTAACTCTGTGAACCGAAAACATACATTGTAAAGTACATGCGAGGGATCAAACTTAATATCAATTTCATATCGACATGATGCACCAAATGTCTACTAGGACATAATTATATATCTTCCCTAAGGTAAGTAAGTACTACTAATTTGTTTTTTATCATTTCGTAAAAAATAATCCAGTTTTTGTATGTTAACGTTCTTTAAAAACACCGCGGTCTGGGTCAGGGGATGGGCTAGATGAAAATACGTCAAATATATGTGAAGACTTTAATTGATAAAATGCTTATATTTAAGGCACATGTATTTGGCACAATAGACCCCACCACCCAAAGACATACATAAAATGGCTGTCCCCTCATGGGTTTTTACGGGCACGTATGATGGGGATGGTGGGTGGTCAAGGGGCCCCAACAGCAATTGTTTCCGCAACACAAAATATGTTTACTCTTAAAACTTAGGAATAATGTTAGTTAACGTCCATATTACTTGCAAACAGTCAGTATTTAGTATCGTATTATAAATGAATGTCACTTTAAGTCCCTTCACACTCAAAACTCATGGACAAAATTGCATAAGCAATCACTACCACATCAAACTGAACAAATCACTTATACAACCTATAATAGAAGATATAGGAACAGTTATGTATCTGGCTATTACAGTAGGTTGTGTAGTTGCTTAGTTCAGCTCAATATAAATAGAAGGGAATTATAGTATTCCATAATATAGCATTATGTATACAATAGACAATATATCTACAAAACCGCACATGGATTGAGGTGCTTTATTACACACCTTTGTTGTAGCACAACACAATAATTAATACATGAAGCCTAAGATGTCTGGAGTTGTAACATACGGCATGACAAATGAGTGTGTAATAACGTTCAATTGATTCACATTCTTGTGCGGTTATGTATTTATTACACACCAACACAATGTAATCAACATAGCATTGATGGGTCTGAATGGGTGTGTAATAAAATTTATTTAACATCATATCTGTGAGGATGTGGTAAACACTCCGGACATTTCACATTTACAATATTTGTTCAAATTGAATTAGTGTACAACAAAACTCAGCAAGGGATTTACCAAAGTGTACTTTTAATAAATGCTTAACTTTTTATATGGATTATGCTACATGTATGTGATAGCAAGAAAAGAAAGTTTCATCATCATTATTATACAAGTTAAACGGACATGGCTCATTCGAACCTTAAGATGTGTGTATACGTAATTCGGGAGAATGGGTCTCAAAAGATGCATATGTAAACTGTTGACGATCGAATTCGTCAATATAGTGCTAAAAAGACGTTTTGTTTGTTAAATTGTTTGCGTAAATCTGATATCGTTTCATCTGTTCCAGTTACATTTTTCTAAGCAGCCGATCTTCCGAGTGATGCAGGCAGCGTTCGTGTGTTTTCGGAAATAAAATGCATTCCCGATGTGCACCATGTTTGTGACGTTTTTTTCCAAGTTTCACCAGCGTCTCTATCATTTTCGGTGCGCGATTAGGCGTTGATGTTGTATCTTATTTGTCCATGCGAGAACAACGGTCTCTGTTGACAATTATTTAATGATAGAACGGTTCTTCAGTTTGTTATACAAAGTCAACATGGATTTTAATCATTTACATTGATCTCACGGAACAAATTATCTTTGCTCAAATATACTTTGAGTGAAATCGCAATTTTGTAAAGTCAATTACAGTTGAGCATAACACGATACATAAGTTATGTTTGGTCATTGAACTTCAATGCCGCTGTTCTTTCTAACTACTTACCAGTGAGTAACACGCCAGTGGAAGACGCGTGGTGGTGATATATAGCATTCTTAAAAACAATAAATGGTTGGAAAATTCAGACTAATAAATAACTTAAAAATATTCCGATATTGGTACATTATCAGATTCGATGGTACCCGTATCATCAGATTCCAACACCAATCACAACAACAACAATAACAACAACAACAACAACAACATTTCTTCAAAAGGCGCTTTAGTTATCAGAATCGAAAATATAAAAACGCGAACACTTATCTGTGATAGGTGCACCAACTACTGAAGTTAGTAATAAAATGAAATATACACAAACAATGTTTAGTCGTAAACCATATAACGTAGAATGTCTGTCCCAAAATGGCAAACAATCTACATAACACACCTGTTTACCCCATTTTATAATTGAGTAGTTTGAAAATAGACATGGAAAAGTAACACAAAAGCAGCATCTTCACCACCGGTTTCAGTCTCTAGAATAGAATTACCTTTATTTTAAAGTGTTTTTCCTCAAAATGTGTCTACATTGTTTACATGCCGTTACCATAGCAACGACACCACTTTCAAATTTCACACCAGTGCGGAACATGAAGCTGACATCTTTTACTTTGATATGGTATATAATTCTTATAATAATTAATTATTATTATATTAGTAATATTATGTTCCTGCCTGGAACCCCCTCGCATCGTCGCTACGTTGCTGATAAATGCAGGAGGACTGTTCTATCATTAAATTCTTGTCACCAGAGACCATTGTTATCGCATGAACACACATGATCAAATTGAAACGCCTTATCGCGTACCGACAATGATAAATGGAAGATGGATTGTTTGGGTCCCAAACACCCAGATTTTTGTGTAATTTCATGACTTGAATCTGGATCTTCAATAGCTCCCGTCATATTAAACACATAATGTTCTGCCATGATAATTTTATTAACACATAATGAGCTATATAGTTATAACACGTGAAGACCACGGTCACCAAGTCCAGACCAGGCAATTCTCTAAGGATTGTCCATTTATAAATGGACAATCCGTACCTAAAATTTTCATTAATTAATGGCCAATCCGACCACGCGTGGCACGCGAGCTTGGGATTGTCCACTAAATCACGACATTATCCTGCATGTTAGCTTCATATTTAATATCAAGGGCAATAACTCTATACAGAATGTACCTTTACCTTTACGGAGATATTTGAAGTGTTTTAACGAAATAACGGAAATATTTGAAGAAGTGTTTTTTAAAGAGCGTCGGGAAAACAACCTTTCATAATCGCTCCAGGTTGTATGTTAATTTCACTCAAACAGACAAGCACATGAGGATGGCATTAACGCCATGTGAGAGGGTGATACTTTGGATATATGTAGACCGATTATATTAGAATTTGAATATAGAAGACTGTTCAATTTATGGTAAAATGTGGCCAATTATATGCAAATTAAAACTCTTTTTATCGTACAAATCTGGCAAGTGTGTGATAACATCCATAAATCCAATGCTGTAGAGACTATTCCGAATGCGTATATATCTTGGATAATAATGGCACCCAATCCCAGTTCAATATGCCAACTTTTCGTCGCAAAAATCAGGCCAACATGTGTCTATGCAGAAATTCGCTACGATCATCTCATAACAAGTTTGAAGAGTGCTATAAACGTACACAAAATAGAGCCAAGTACATCGACGGAAAATAAATTTTCGAACACTTGATCCAAACATATATCATACGCTTCACAACAGTCAGAGAGCTTGGATGTCGAACTTCGCCCACAAACAAACTTGCATACATTGAACTTGTTTAAATTTTATAATATTTGGGATAAGCCCGCTTACCGCGTCAGAATATTCAAAGAATACACGTTTGTCAGAGGAATCTGTACCATTCATGGCATCAAGGATTGCTTTATTCGTTACGCCTATCATCGGGGTTAACATAGAAAAAGACAGCTTTCTTGAAAACAACTTGTTTATGAAAAAAAAAAACTCACGCTAACCGGGACCGGTGGTGAAAACTGTTTCCCCGCCGGTGAGCCGTTATACACAGGGCCACCGCAATGCACTATCCGGATGCAATGAGTGACCAGGAAAAAAGGCAAATAAAAACATTTACAATGACAATTGTTCGTACTGAACACGCATCGCGAAATCCATTCGTTTTTAACAAAAGCTCACAATTGTTTGGTCATTTACCGGAAATTATCGCGTTTGGACGCGGGTGCGAGAACGCTCTTTATGAGAGACGATAATTGTAATTTTTTTGTGAGGCTAACACAAATTCTAAACATGTTAAAAATCGCTCTTTTGAAAGTCGATATCTGACCAGAAAAAAACCTCTTATGAATGAGTGAGTTCACGTGTCCGATCGAAGTATTCTCGGAAAACATTGATAGTGGTTTTATGTTATCAAATCGGACTGGGCGTCTTTAAATGTAATTAGCATATATATGTCATTGATTTGGCAAATTGACACTGACATAACAAATAAACATATGCCTACGTGTATCTTAAAGAACAATTATATTCCCGGTTATATGGCCCATACAATAGATATTGGAGAAATAAGTACGACGGCCGCTATAGTGGCTACAGTGGGTAAATATAGGGTATCCGTCCGTTTGCATTTTTTTTTTACTTTTACTTGGAACATCCAGGTGCACCCCTTTCAACCAGACCCAAAATCCCGCGTCTCGTAAATTCACCTCATCCATTTTACTCGGAATTTTCCAACCGTCAACTGTTGAACATTTAGAAGGTCTGCCAACCCTATTACAGTTGGATTTAAAAAAATCAAGCTATTTGAAAAATTGAAACCTATTTACGGTCCGAAATCTCCAACTGACGTTGGGTTAGATACGAAATTTCCAATAGTTGATATTTTACCCATACACCCTGTCGACAGGTTATTCTACATGTACCAGACAATACAGTGCTTAAGATTTTATTTCCATTGGCGGATTATAGTAATCATTCTCTCGCTGTTGTGTCTTAACACCGAGTACATCATTCGCAAATGTATAATTTACCAGCTTTGTCCTCCAACCTGTACGCTTTCTGTGTGTCAGATATTTTGCCCGATTTATACGATTGGTGCTCGAAAGGATGTTCTATTTTCCCAACCACGATCATCACGTGATAATATATGCTATGAAAGAAGCAGTAATCGTAATTTGAAGTGATAACAAAAATCGCGTTCACGTCATTTTTCCTCAAATGTGAATCGGCTTTTTCTCAAATTTGTTGCTACACAAAGCTCATATTCAGGATGCAAGAAAAAAAAACAATACACGAAAAGAGATAACTCATCACAATGATGATACTGAGAATCAATGAGACCTACACAATACTTAATAAGAGATAACTCGTCACAATTATAATAATGGAAATCAATGAGACTCACAAAATATTTAATAAGATATAACTCATCACAATTATGATAATGGGAATCAATGATACATAAAAAATACTTAATAATAGATAACTCATCACAATTATGATAAAGAGAATCAATGAGACATACAAAATACTTAATAAGAGATAACTCATCACAATTATGATAATGAGAATCAATGAGACCAACACAATAATTAATATGAGATAACTCATCACAATTATAATAATGTGAATCAATGAGACCTACACAATACTTAATAAGAGATAACTCGTCACAATTATAATAATGAGAATCAATGAGAACTACACAATACTTAATAAGAGATAACTCGCCACAATTATAATAATGAGAATCAATGAGACATACACAATACTTAATAAGAGATAACTCATCACACTTATAATAATGAGAATCAATGAGACCTACACAATACTTAATAAGAGATAACTCGTCACAATTATGATAATGAGAATCAATGAGACCTACACAGTACTTAATAAGAGATAACTCATCACAATTATGGCCATGAGAATCAATGAGACATACACAATACTTAATAAGAGATTACTCGTCACAATTATTATGACAGGAATCAATGAGACCCACACAATACTTAATAAGAGATAACTCATCACAATTATAATAATGAGAATCAATGAGACCTACACAATACTTAATAAGAGATAACTCATCACATTATGATAATGAGAATCAATGAGACCAACACAATACTTAATAAGAGATAACGAGTCGAAACGGAATGTGGCATATGCTTAGTATACCACAAGTCAGCAATCTGCAACTGATGATGACCCTATCAAAAACTTTGGCACCTTTTCCAAAACATCAACCTATTAGTAACATATAAAACCAAATTCCACCTTTGGCATAAATAAATTATCTTTAGGGGGTACGTTCTAAAACATTTTCAAAATTATTTTAAACCGCTCCAGAAATATACTCTCCATTTCTAAATTTGGTTATGAGAACAGGGAACAAATTGTCTGCACAAAATTGGGACCCTGACCATAAAAACATGCCTATTCATTAATATGCTTAGCAGACAACCTCCCCTTTCTCATACCTAAAAACATTTTAATGAATGTAATCCCCTTATACCAAACCATATACATGTACCACTTAAGAGATATATATGCATGTAGAACAATGTTTATAACAATTATGATAATGAGAATCAATGAGACCTACACAATACTTAATAAGAGATAACTCATCACAATTATGATAATGAGAATCAATGAGACCAACACAATACTTAATAAGAGATAACTCATCACAATTATGATAATGAGAATCAATGAGACCTACACAATACTTAATAAGAGATAACTCATCACAATTATAATAATGATAATCAATGAGACCTACACAATACTTAATAAGAGATAACTCATCACAATTATGATAATGAGAATCAATGAGACCTACACAATACTTAATAAGAGATAACTCATCACAATTATAATAATGATAATCAATGAGACCTACACAATACTTAATAAGAGATAACTCATCACAATTATGATAATGAGAATCAATGAGACCTACACAATACTTAATAAGAGATAACTCATCACAATTATAATAATGAGAATCAATGAGACCTACACAATACATAATAAGAGATAACTCACCACAATTATTGTTATAATAATCAATGAAACCTACACAATACTTAATAAGAGATAACTCATCACAATTATGATAATGAGAATCAATGATACCTACACAATACTTAATAAGATATAACTCATCACAATTATGATAATGAGAATCAATGAGACCTACACAATACTTAATAAGAGATAACTCAACACAATTATGATAATGAGAATCAATGAGACCTACACAATACTTAATAAGAGATAACTCAACACAATTATGATAATGAGAATCAATGAGACCTACACAATACTTAATTCGGGGTTTACACAAGTTATGACCACATACCTCACGGTTACATCTCCATAAAAACAGTCCACATGACAGTTAATCCTCATTTATATAGTAAATTCAATGTTCATATGTGTAAGAATGTGTGTGGCGGACGTTAATGACGAACACGAGCAGTCTCTTGTTTAAGTACACCAGCGTACGTCTTGACGACAATATACTATTTACGCGCTGGCAAATGAGTGGAACTCTATATATTTTGGTGTTCCTTCTGTTGAGGGCGATTTGAACAAATTAAAATATTTCTGCAACGAATGCCGCCCGTGCCTTTAATATTCTTTCCGTTTGTGGCGGTTTTTGACGGGTGGAAATATATATATATATATACATACATATAATATACATATAATGGCTGTCCCCTTAATGGAGGGGTAAAACAAATGTTCCGGGCACGTATGTTGGAGTCGGTTGGGTATAAGTCCCTTCACACTTAACACTCGTGGACAAAATTGCAAACTAGTGCAGCGGTCAATCGCCAAAAGTGGCCCGGTACCCCTACACACTGTAGAACAAGTTGAAACCATATTTTTTTTATAAATATATACTGTTCACGAAAGTGATAGTGAAAAAGAACGGAATTGTTGGTGTCTATTGTCGACGATGAAGGATACCCACCAGTGACTTTTCCCAGAAATTGACTATTTTGGTAAAGCGAGCCCTGCGGCTACATGTATGTCCTAACTTATCTGCCAATATTGTTGGTGTTAAAATAACAACAACATACACTATCGTCTATAGCGGACTTCAAACGTAAAGTACCGCTCACATATATAATATCGAATAAATGATGGTAATACTTCAGAAGAGTGGTCAACTGAAGCCAACAACATAATGTGAACAAATAATAAATCAGAAGAAAATAATTTGACCTCGCGACTTCGTAACAGTCGAGTCTTCTCTGAGCCTACACAGACACAAATTAAAAGTGGGTTATTCCTCATTGCATTACATAATATGTGCATAATTTAACATAAATGCTAGATTATAATTAAGATAAGATAATATAAGATAAGTGGGGTCACGATTTGACCAGTCCAAAACACTGCCCGGACAAAAGTACCCGACAAACGTGACCGTCGAAATCCATCCGGTTTTATCAGATTTGACATCGAATTGATGATTTTGAAGGTCAAGGTCAGGTCGGGGTCCCGATTTGACCCTTCCAAAACACTGAGTGGACAAAAGTAACCCTATGTATCAAATTTCGTGGAAATCCCATCAAAATTCGCGATTTGACCTTGAATTGGCCCGATTTCAAGGTCACGTCGCACGGGCAAATGAATATGCTTATGAGACTCTCTACACGAAAGTATCCCTAGACACCAAGTTTCATCGAAATCCCGTGATATTCGGGCGTTTGACCTTGAAATGACCCGATTTCAAGGTCAAGGTCATGTTGCACGGGCACATTAATAGGCCTATGCCACTCCCCGGCCGAAAATACCCCCACATACCAAGTTTCATCGAAATCCCGTAATATTCGGGCGTTTGACCTTGAAATTACCCGATTTCAAGGTCAAGGTCACGTCGCACGGGCAAATTAATAGGCCTATGTCATTTCCCGGCCAAAAATACCCCCACATACCAAGTTTCATCGAAATCCCGTGATATTCGGGCGTTTGACCTTGAAATTACCCGATTTCAAGGTCAAGGTCACGTCGCACGGGCAAATTAATAGGCCTATGTCACTTTCCGGCCGAAAATACCCCCACATACCAAGTTTCATCGAAATCGGCTCGGCCGTTTTCGAGTCCATCGCGAACACACACACACACACACCCCTCTCCCTCACACACACACCCTCACACACACACCCCACACACACAGACAGATCTTCCAAAAATATATAACAGATATATATCTATATCTTTACATCTATTAAATTAACACCATTTCCGCTTTATTTTGTTTTTACAATGTTGAAGACAAATCAGTAAACAGTTCAATGTCAAATAATATAGCGACATTCATCATCATTGAAATTCAGACTTTCTCAACTATAAAGAGTTGTCTGGGGAGTAATAAATTTGATTTGATGGTATTATTATTTTTTTGTGTTTCACAAATTACACAAGTACCAGCCTAACCCATACGCGGGAGTTATCATTGTCTTTGATAAATCAATTCGCCACTCAGTAATATCAGTATACATCGGAATGGTTTAATATTCGCTTTGATGGATGATCAGGAAAGTGAAGCATACGATAGACAGCATACATGATAATACAAGTACAGAAGGGTTCGTATTGATTGGCGAGAAATGTCCAGATAACATGTTAAATATATTATCTGAACATTTTCGTCAATGTGGTAAAGAAATGGTTAAATAAAAACTACATCAATACAGGCTAGATATTTTACTCGATTACAATTAGTCTATGCAATTTAACAAAGAATTTTACATAGAAATATGGCCCAAGTTAGGTCAATAATTCATCAACCGAAAAAATAAAGTTCATGAACACCTTATCAAAATTAAGAAAAAAATGGAAGATTATGCAACATTCTAATGGACTAAACTATCATAACATATAGTGTGACTGTATTGGACCATAATTTCGATGGGAAACTTATATGTGTTTCGTGACTTCATACACTAATACCTCCAGCTGGCAAGAGCTTTCATTCCATTTATTTAATACGGCAAATATGCTGATGTGGTAGTCAATGTTTAATGGTATAGTCTAAAAGAATACACAAAACTCCTGGTTTCGCCAACTCACAAACTTAAAAGCGTTCCCGGAAATTGAGGATTCGAGTTTTTTTTTAGTAAATCAAAAATAGTCATGGCGCGGTGCTGAAAATATAATAGCACCACGGCAGTATAACAGGTTCACACTTCTAGGGCTGAATACCGATATGTACATCCATATGTATGTTTTCTAGCAATACAATCATTGAATAATTTTCGGTATTGATATATACATGTATTTGATTTAGACCGCATAATTATTCAACACTTTACAAATATAGATATAGATACACCATTGGCGTGACCTTTTTATGTCATGCTTGTGTCCAGTGTCAGAAGATTATGAGTAAATCTACTGCATGTGCGTGTCTATCGAGATAACAAGTGACGAATATGTTTACGCTTGTTGACGACGAGATAAATCACTATCTGATATTGACGCGGCCACCTGTTGTGTGTGTAATACATTAAGTGATAGACGTTTGGAATATAGGATGAAGTTGTCTCCATATTTCCAATTTAGATTACATCAGATCGTAAGTATAATATACGAGAATTAGCCAATACTCAGCTTCCAGTTGGCCTTTGATGATTTCTGATTTTCTTATTTCTGGCAGGCCTCCAGGTCGGAAAAATCAAAGACCAACTGGAAGCTGATTATTAGCTAATTAACGGGAAAATGAATTATATCGATAGTAGTTAATTTTTCGTTTGCATTTTATCATCCCTGGTCAAGTGATCCTGCTAATTTTCTATGATGTTGGTATGGCAAAAGGCACATATTAGAGAAGCTATTCAAAAACTAGATGCGTATTGTGAAATATATTTAAACTTAAATAGTAGCTGTGTTGGTTGTCGAAAACCGGTCATAGTTGAGATGTTAATCCCTGTCGTTTTACACAGACACCAGCGCCACCATTATTAACATATTTAAAAGTGTATAATGTTTTCAATTTTTCGCATAGACACTGGCCTTTGCTAAAATCGCCAAGCACTGCAAAATGACTACTTGACCGAATGTTTTATTTAACCAGCAGAAGGAAAGATCAAGATTATTATAAAGTTGCTATGGATGCGAATCGAAGATGGTCTCGTCGATTTTTGGCCCAAAAGAGTAACTATGTCAGAAAAGGATTTCAAATCGGTTGATATTTGTTATTGATCTATCGATCTTATAAGTAAATTAATGTGATGTTATTGGTTGAGCTAGACCATTTGCCGATGTTACTTGTCTCATGAACACTAACTCTGATCTACACACATTAGACTCGTAGGTATATTACGACGTGCTGAAAATCAGGGAATTAGTTGATAAAATTCAATAAAATCTAAAAGCCCCACAAAGTCTCCACTGTTTCGGAAATACACTTTAATAGTAAACTGTTCAGAGATCCATGTCATATAGCTCAAGGTTGGTAGCATTACTTTATCTCGTTGTAAAAACGTACACCTCATTCAAATCCGAACTTTGAACAGTATGTGAACACTCATGTTAACACACTACTCAGCAGTAGCCACCCTGATTGTGATGGCACTACTCTCACGTGTGCAGTCTCCATATAGGCGAATTAACCGATCCATTTTGACTATTGTTTTACTCGCAATACTGCCCAGGCTCAAATATTGCATGCCCGTTTAAATCTCAAGCACAGTAATCTTTATCGAGACCTTCATGGAAACCACTAACGCGATTCTGACATATGGTAATGCGGGCAAGTATAAAGCGGAGAACACTTTCTATTATTCTGTCCAAGAAATACTCAACTCAGATATGACCCATTCTCAAATATTGAGCGACTTTCTTAAATACCAAGATCTTACTTATAGGTATACCATTGCTATCATCCGAAATAAATGATAAGATATTCAGAGCTACGGAATACTCTATCAAACAAAGCTGTCGCTTCAAACAATATACTAACAATTCAACGGCACAGCACCGATATCCCATGGAGTTCTTATCCAGAATAGTTCGTTTCACAACCGTTTAATAACCGTTCGTTTAAAAATTGTCAGAACAGTGGACCGACTTTTCTTTCACATACACACTCTTTATCTCTCTCCCCTCTACCTTTCTCTGTTTCGTATTCCTCGTGGATATACCCATCTCATTATGACCTTCATAAGCTTATCCTTTCAACACATATTGTAAACTCGTCTGTATAATTACATAATATACCAGCATTTGTTGAACCTATTGTTTCTCGAACTCGGCCACTTGTCACTGGCGCTTTCTTTATTTCTACAACATTTCTAATTAATGAGAATTGAGGAAATAAATATTGTTTAAATTAATTAACCGATGCTCTTAAAGATCTCAAACGCAACAAAGCTGTTGGAAATAAAATATACCTATATCCCTCCCGATATAAAGAAGGGCATTATCGTACCTGTATTAAAAGTAGACACAAAGCCAGCACACGCCCCGAATATTATCCGCACAAGCACGCTCCTTTACATATTATCTGAGATCCTTGTTCACGAGAGACTCCTGGGTAGCCAGATATTCAAACATTTCCCGACCGCCATGCAAACTTGACTTCGTCACGTTGAGCCTTAAAATGATGTATAGGGATGAGAGGAGATAAGAGGGTCGGATCACAAGTTATACCACATACAGAAGCTCTATAATTAATATAACTAATTGATATAACTAGAAACAAGAGCCATTTCTCTGTTAAGATAATTGGAATAGGGACGATTTTCTTTGTGGAGCTGTCGCGCATGTTATACAATCACATAGCAAACAGTTATCAAAAGCCACTAATACACGGGTGTGTCTTTTTACCGGATTCCGGATTCCGGATCCCGGATTTCGACCCGGATTTAGGTGTCTTTTTACCGGATTTCGACCCGGATTCGGGTATGAATTTCATGCTTGTTTTATCACACATTTAACCCATTGACACGCGGAAACTCGTTAGGATGTGAGATTAAACCAATATAGGGCTGTCGTGCTCATTCAACCCGATTAATCGTATTTAAAGGTACATATCGTGCCCGGATCAGCATACTTCTTATTTTTTCATATAGACACGGCGGTTGGATTGATTTTACGTGATCATGATGGCATTTAAGGGAACACACCATGTCCGGATCCGAATTAATTATCTCGTAATTATTGATCATATTTAAAGGTAGATATCATGTCCGGATCCGGTTTTTTTCTCTCTTTTTTTTCCATATAAATTATCGTCTTTTTGATATATTAAATGTCACGTGGAACAAAGTTATAAGTTGATTTTGAGACGTTATACTAGGCTGTTGGATTGATTTCACGGAATGATTATCGCATTTAAATGTACACACCATGTGCGGAACCGAATTAATTTCCACGTATTTACTGATAATATTTAAAGGTACAGATTATGCCCGGATCCGGATTTTTCTTCTTATAAAGTAATGCTTATTTAATACAATAAATGTAAACTGAGTCGCGTGGAACTAGGTTACAGATGTTGATGTTTAGATCAGATCATTCCCGGTTTCGGATAGGAATAGTTCTTTTCTATTTCATATAAATAGTCAAGTATTTAATACATTAAATGGCAGCTGAGCCACGCGGAACTCAGTTTATTTGGAAACGGTGAACATGGCGCTTGGATTGATTTCACGCGAGAATGAGCCCATTTACAGACAAACTTTATGCCCGGATCTGGATCCGGATTTTATGTGTCTTTTTCTAATTTCGACCCGAACCCGAACCCTGATCTCAATTTTATGTTTAACACATTAAAAGACATTTCAGACCCGCGAAAACATGGCACATGTTGCGTTTAACAGTAATATCATTGGGATTGAAATAAACGCAACCTGTGCCATTATCAGTAAATACGTGGAAATTAATTCGGTATGGTGTGTACCTTTAAATGCGATAATCATTCCGTGAAATCAATCCAACAGCCTAGTATAACGTCTCAAAATCAACTTATAACTTTGTTCCACGTGACATTTAATATATCAAAAAGACGATAATTGATATGGAAAAAAAGAGAGAGAAAAAAACCGGATCCGGACATGATATCTACCTTTAAATATGATCAATAATTACGAGATAATTAATTCGGATCCGGACATGGTATATACAGGCTTTATATATAATCTGAAACCCCGATATACAGGCTTTATATATAATCTGAAACCTCGATATACAGGCTTTATATATAATCTGAAACCCCGATATACAGGCTTTATATATAATCTGAAACCCGGATATACAGGCTTTATATATAATCTGAAACCCGGATATACAGGCTTTATATATAATCTGAAACCCCGATATACAGGCTTTATATATAATCTGAAACCCCGATATACAGGCTTTATATATATTCTGAAACCCCGATATACAGGCTTTATATATAATCTGAAACCTCGATATACAGGCTTTATATAATCTGAAACCCGGATATACAGGCTTTATATATAATCTGAAACCTCGATATACAGGCTTTATATATAATCTGAAACCTCGATATACAGGCTTTATATATAATCTGAAACCTCGATATACAGGCTTTATATATAATCTGAAACCCGGATATACAGGCTTTATATATAATCTGAAACCTCGATATACAGGCTTTATATAATCTGAAACCTCGATATACAGGCTTTATATATAATCTGAAACCCCGATATACAGGCTTTATATATAATCTGAAACCTCGATATACAGGCTTTATATATAATCTGAAACCCCGATATACAGGCTTTATATATAATCTGAAACCTCGATATACAGGCTTTATAAATGCCATCATGATCACGTAAAATCAATCCAACCGCCGTGTCTATATGGAAAAATAAGAAGTATTCTGATCCGGGCACGATATGTACCTTTAAATACGATTAATCGGGTTGAATGAGCACGACAGCCCTATATTGGTTTAATCGTATCAGAAACGGCTTTTAATGGGTTAAATGTGTGATAAAACAAGCATGAAATTCATACCCGAATCCGGGTCGAAATCCGGTAAAAAGACACCTAAATCCGGGTCGAAATCCGGGATCCGGAATCCGGAATCCGGTAAAAAGACACACCCCTAATACACCGCTATGTTGCGAACGATTAAGGCCGGACACCGGATGAAATATATACGAAGAGCGACAAATATGACCGAACTAATCAGCTGAACTAATAATGATAATAAATGTCCACATGTAAGTGTATACGCGAATACTTGGTTTTCGTTCGATCAATGAGCACGTCATTGTCACGTGATTATGTTTTCAGATGTTGCTGGAATGAATCATTCATCAACTTGCATCGCTCCATTTAAAGCATCAATTGGATTTCCCATTTGATTGAATAAAAATGTGAGTATACGAAAATCGCCATGCATGTTCTATAAAGTATTAAAGCCACGTTACAAGTGTTTAGAAATACTAAATCGTGGATATAATTGAGACTATACTATTCTTCTTTCTCTCTAAAATATATTGGCAACACAATTGAGTTCAGTCAGCATATATGTAGTTGTTTGAGTTGCACTGGCCTCAGTCATGCATCCTACATGTAGTTGGTTGACTTGCTAAGATTTCAATTTGTGAATCGCTGAATGAATCCCTCGTTGATGGTGAGCTTTCCATTACACAAAAACAAGGCCTGATAACAATTATCCCAAAAAAAGACAAGGAACGACACCTTCTCAAAAACTGGAGGCCGATCACCTTACTGAATGTCTCATACAAACTAGCATCGTCATGTGTAGCAGAGCGACTTAAACGCGTTCTACCTCACATAATTAGCGAAGACCAAAGCGGATTTCTCAAAGGCCGATACATAGGCGATAACACTAGATTGGTTTATGATATTATATTCAGAAGTAAATTGCAAAACAAACCGGGTCTTTTACTTTTAGTAGATTTTGAAAAAGCATTTGATTCCGTATCATGGAAATTCATCATGAAATGTTTAGATATGTTCAATTTTGGTGAATCACTAAAGAGATGGATTACAATTTTTTGCAACAATATTAATTTCTCAATTCTGATAAATGGCCACATCTCGAGGAGCTTCAGTCTTTCTCGAGGCTGTCGACAAGGTGACCCCGTCTCACCGTATATTTTTTTGATATGCGCAGAAATTTTATCTCTCTTGGTGAAGCAAAATGGAAATATGGCAGGAATAACCCTCGGCAATCAGGAATACAAAATAACACAGTACGCAGACGACACGACATTCATCTTAGATGGTAGTGAAAATAGTTTACGAGAAGCTTATAAAGTACTAGACTTCTTTGCAGACATATCTGGCTTACGGATCAACCCTAGCAAATGTCAGGCGTCGTGGATAGGATCACATACATATCGGAAAGATTGTATTTGTCCCGATCTAAACTTTTCTCCTACCTTCGATTTATTGGGTATTCAGTTCAATACAGACCTAGGCAAGAGGAGTCACAACTATGATAAAAAATTAGTGGACATAAACCGTATGATCGAAACATGGAAACATAGACTATTAACACCAATCGGAAGAATAACAGTGATCAAATCTCTTATACTACCTAAACTTACGCACCTATTCATAGCACTACCAGATCCTGGAAACGCATTTATTAAACAGCTCGAATCACTTCTTTACAAATTTTTTTGGAACTCGAATAGGGACAGAATAAAAAGAAAGCTCATTTGCCAAGACTATCAAAATGGCGGCTTGAAAATGGTAGATATCAGAAACTTTATAATGTCAATGAAAATAACTTGGGTTAGACGTCTTATGTCAATGAACTCGAAATGGATTCCTTTAACTGATCTTCCTGTTGCCAATGACTCACTATTTCTTTTTTATGACAGCATGTACTTGCGAAACTATTCCAAAAATATATTAAATCCATTCTGGCGTGATGTACAGCATGGAGCTATTTCAGTGAGAAGAATGAGTCAAACGGAAATATATGTACATGGGTCTTATGGAAAAATCCAAACATAAAGCTGCACGACAAAATTATCAACTTCGCTACATGGAAAAGACATGGCATATTTTTTATCAATGACTTGATACATACAAATGGTAAATTCCACACACCCGAAAGTCTTTACGCTTCTTTTAATGTATCCACTGACTTCATCACCCTGAACGCAATTTGCAGACAAATTAATTCATTAGCCAAACAATATAAGAAAACTTTAACTCGTTGTACTAATCCCATACAACCCAGCAATATGGTTCCACTTTTGCGAAATTCAAAGGGTGGGCAAGACTTCTATAACATTTTGAATGCTATGAAATTTTCCCCTAAACCCCAAAGCAAATGGACAATTGAAATTGGGGTGCCAGAAATGGACTGGACAATTTTCAACCGCCTACCTTTCTCCACGACGCCTGATACAAAGCTTCAGTGGTTACAGTTCAGGATTAATTCTTGGATATTATCAACAAATAGATTTCTTAAAATAATAAAAGTAAGATCTGATGACCAGTGCAATCGATGCAGAAATAATAATGAGAACATCTCACATATATTCTGGGACCGCGCATGCGTACAACAATTCCTATGTGAGCTTAACGATTGGTCAACCAAAAATAACCTTAATCTCAAATATTCGAAAAAGATAATTATTCTTGGTTCTCCACCAACAGAAGGAAATTATACAACCAATTTGTTTTGGCTGCTTGTCAAACAATACATATATCGAACTAAATTCAACCCAGACATGCTATCCGTCAAATCTTTTATAACAACCCTCAAATACAGGTATAGATGTGACAAATTCAATGCTCGTTGTAATATGAAAATTGCAGAATTTGAGAAAAACTGGTTTCAGATAGAAAGCGCTATAAATAAAAATGAAGCAAAGATTTCTTGATATATACTCATCAGACTCGCGGTTTTTCCTTTAAGAATTATGTTTCCGTTCTACCTCTTACTCTCTTCAATTATAATTATAGAAATTATAGTCACCCTTCAGTGAGTGTCGTGCTAAACCGAAACAAAAATAAAAATAACATGTTTTAACGTGAATTAAAACTCCAAACTCATTGCCCGATCGGCTGTTTAGAGCCACAGAATGCCCGTTGATGTAAGTAAGAATGCCTGCGTGAGCGAGTGAATGAGTGTATGCCTGAATGTATGTATCAGATGAATATTATCTATCTATATTTTGTATTTTGTACAACCATTCATTATGTATGTTAAATCATCTGACTGATTCAATAAAAAAAATTTAAAAAAAAAAAAAAAAAATTTAAATTTAAATTTAATTAATCTAGAAGTGAGAGTATTACATTTTTCCCACAATTAACATTTACCAAACTATATTGGTTTAGTAAAAAAAGATGAAAGATATAATTTACATAGGCGCCAAACATAGGACATACATTATTATGTGTGTATTTGATTGAAGAGTGAAAAACTTCGGTCAGAATTTGTTCTTGATTTCCATGCATCCGCGTATGATGTTTCCATTCCTATATGTTAAAAAAAAATTCCATGAGTTTTTGTCCGGAAAACAAGACGCTGTGGCAAATTGGTAAAGGTAATTCGTTAAGTCATATTGATCAAGTATTTGCATAATGTCACCGAAGTATTTTTTGGAACAAGATAAACGAGATTCAGTGGTAGACAAAAGCGCGTATTCATACATTCTGTGAAGGAAAACTTGTTTAACAGTTTTGTTATTGTTGCATTCAACATTGCACAATAATGATAATAATGACACTTTCTTTTTATTTATGTAGAATTCTATTGAATGAATTCCAAGTAAGCCAAGAGCGATATCGGCCCGGGTCCTGGGTTCGAATCCCTGTATCGTTTTATGTAACATCTATGACTCCTTTCTAATTTAAGAATTTCATTTTGGGTTATATTCCATAATAGCGAGTTTTCGATTTAAAATCGGTACGTATACGGGTTCGTATACGGATAGCTACCCGTACCGGTACACGTTTCGGCAAACTGTTTCACGGGTATAATTCAGCACATGGACTGGTAATGTATGGTGAGCCAACTGCAAACAAATCCATATGTACATACAATATATAGAGAGAAAATGTTATTCGCATTCGCTTTATTGGCCGACATTATACTTACCGTTATGAAGACAATACATTATTGGCCTCTGGATAACCAATTTCCTTGATCGGGGACGAGGCGACAGTGCATTGTTGGGGGTTGGGGAAGGGGTTTCTTTCACTCATTGTGGTCACATTTTCAATAGAATTTCAATAAGGATTTCATTTCATCGCTTGGTGACTAAAATAATTGGAATTTTCAGAATGACATGGTTGTGATAGATCTTTAAGTGTATTGTTTTTTTTAGACCCTGGTTCCAAAACAAGACCGAATTTCCCCTGAATATTTAGTCATATTAACTGTTTGGTTGGACTTTTACAACATATCGTAGAGTCGGGACACAAAAATGTGAACGTTTATTCCAAAACTTGGGATTTTGGTCTGGATCCACCCGGATGTAGGTTGACAAGTTCAACTTGGAAACGACACAGAGCGTTGAATGATATTCTTTTCATTATATGGTTTTAATAAAGAGCGTTTTCTTCACTTCTGTATTAACTTCAGGAAACAAATGAAACTTGCTCAGACTATGATAAGATGTTGGACATAGTATAAATTATAGAACAGTGAAGTTAAAAATAACTTTCATGTTAACAAAGTTTAGGAAATTGGGTTATAATTTCAAACAGGTTGATAGTTATTCAATATCGTGTCACAGTAATCGATATTATTTAATTAAAAACAAATAAATTACAGACAGAAATTATATATTATTTTTATCCCACCCCGATTTATAATAGACCATCGCTAACACCCCCTCAAGTAATCTAATTTATTTCCACGTACGCTATATATTCTACCCGTCATATAAAAAAAAACAAATTACATTTTTATGTTCATTTTTGTTTCAGAAAAACGTCACGTGAATTGAACAAACTCTTGGATGTCCAACATTGACACGTGGATTAATAATGACACCATCGTATTAAAATCGACACATGTACAAAGGGTTGGCCAGAATAAGGTGTCCGTTTATTAATTATGGCGTCCTCGTCACGAAGTCGGTGCAATGAGGACTCACATGAGCTATCTCGGTGTTATAATCGGATTCTGCTACAAGGGTTTAGCAGTAGACAAATGGCTCGTCAGTCGACTGATCGTTATAAAATGATATTAGTGGGGAGCATGGGGAGCGGAGTTCATATTAAAGAAAGTGATTTAGATATTCTGATTGAACCTCGAAACATAATAATAGATGAATCCAGTTTGAGATACCGACATGACCTCCCGTGTTATGTCCGGATATCTACTGAGGGGTTAGCAGGGCTCGTACCAAGCGTTCTCTTGGGTGACGGGGAATACGTGCAGGCTGATCCTGTCAGAGACATGTGTGAAGAGATCTTTGGAGGAACTATAGAGGCTGATGGATTATCAAAGGTTGGTAAGATACTCGAACGTCCAACCATCACAATCGACCTTGTTCCACAACTAAAAATAAGTAGAATACCACAGACAGCACGCTTATTTTCCACACGTGACCGGTCATGGCCATCGGACCACATTATATCGCTAATTAGCTCCGGGGAATTCCACCTTACGGCACGAACTGCTCCATCAGACCCGGACAGTGGGCACGATTTCTGTCTGTCGTTCGCTAAGGCAGAAGTCGTGCTGTTGAGAACAATGTCAGTTAACCAGATACTCAGTATAAAGCTTTTGAAGACAATCCAACACGTCATTAATTTTGGCCGGGGAGTGTTGACGTCCTACCATCTGAAAACGTCAGCTCTCTGGCATTTCGAGCAGACGGACGCTCGATTCTGGGAAAATGACTTATCAGTAGTGGATATATTAAAGAGACTTGATCAGTATTTAAAAGGAAGATGTTCTACCCCAGTATTTTGTTCCTGAAATGAACTTGTTGGCTGGTGTCTCGGAATCTGATCTGATATATATCCGGATACGTCTGTGGTCTCTTCTCGGGTTGTTTATCATCACTGATGATATCGCGGGAATGACATCACCCACAAGGCTGGATCTCGCATTTTGTATATTTGATAATTTAAGTAGACAACTCTCTGAAACAAACACAACTATCACGCATACAGATCATATGTCTCATATCAGAAACACCATAGAAGCAGCAGAAGTCATGTATGGGTCCGGGATTGTATCCCATGACATGAAACAACGCGTATCCGCATCTGTATTGATGAGGTTTCCAATCCATGCAGTCAGACGCCAGCAAATAGGCACAGTTAAATCATGGCTTACGTCAGTTAATAAGACGGTTGATCTTTGGATGTATTCTAGACAACATGAATATATTCCATATGACGACTTTGTTACATATATGTCTATAATTTTGGATTCAAATAAGGACCCTTTAGAAGAGTTCTTCGTGATAACATCGACAGGTAAACATAAAGGAGGCCGTCATGCTGTCAGAAGAGCATTACGAAAATCAGAAAAAATAATGAATAAATGGTTGGCTTTTGTCGATGATATCATTACCAAGTTACAAACATACGGGAACATTGTTGCTGTGAGCGTGAGCGGCAATCGGTGCGAGGAGAATATCGACAAACGTCTCTATAAAATTACCAAAGAGTTGCTAACGTTTGCATTCGATCATATTGGAAAGTTCAGTTATCCTCTCGATAATGACACCTATTCCTTCAGGCCGGTGCCAGTCGGCGACTTCGGTGGAAACATTGTCATATTAAATGATGTTATCGATAGAATGTTCCTCAACGTTGAGTATGCTCTCCTTATGAGCGCTCTGGTCAAGACATCTCGCGGATCATGTGATCCGACGGGAAGAATAAAGCCAACGATGAATCATGAGAGTCTAGAATATCGATGTTACTTGGCGTTGTTAGCTTTAATCGGGTTGCTGGGTAAATTCTACGTGTTGTGTTCTGTGTCAAGTGAGCATCACGGATGGATGGAATTCATGGCCGCCACATTCCGCCGAGAGAATTGTTAGGTAAACTTCTACGTCATTGAAGCTGAATGCGAAACATGATCACACATAAACTCGAGGAAGGAACTAACTGTTTTCCAAGGCGACAATGTTTATACCATTTGTCGATGCTGTTTAGAACATACATTATTTTGCAAAAAAATCAAAACCGCTGTATATAATACAAGTGATTTTGCTTCGAGTCAGAACTGTATCTTGTCAAACTCAGTGATTCTGATACTGCCGTCAGATTTACACCAAATTTCACTACCAACATTCACAGGTACCATAAATGTATATACGATTCACAGACAACCTGAATCGACAGAATCATGACATAGTTTACAGGAATCAATAGAATATAAAGCATTATTTTATTTCACCACAAATTTCTTACTCATAGTATCACCCAATCACATGGCAGTGTTTTATGTTGGTTCGAGATACCCTGTAAATTTAATAAGGGGCATATTTCACCATATAGAGTAACCATAGTCACCAAACACACGCACACCCACTGCATCGAGTTGGACAACTATATCCATCAACAGGTATCAAAGATGGATGGAACTCATGTTCTCACGTTTCATGGTCCGAGAGCATAGACACCGTTCATAAAGTTTACTTCTTAGAAGATAGATAAGACGCGAGATGTTTTATTGTGCCCACATCATAGTGAGCAATGGGTGATGCCACAGTGTCCTAGTCCCACAAAAAAGGTACCCTGACTTGCTCACCGGAAGCTATATTATGCTAATGATGAACAGATGTTCAGAGCAGTTTAAGCCATACTGAACTACTACTGATAAAAATAGCGATTAGGGTACTACGTCACTAGAATTTGTGTTCATTCTACCAGTTGTCATTTTGCCATATCCGTAGTTACGCTGTGCGCGCAAACATCAAGAATAACATTGACTATGACCTGATAACCACACAATTAAGTACAAACTAATCACACCAAACGTAATCATATCACCTCACTGCGAGTTGCAAGAAGTTTGAACGGCACTTTTTTCTCACAAACGGACTCGTAGTCGTCAATTCTGCGAAAAAGGTTTTTGGACAGAAAATATACGACTTCTATAAGTTATTCTTTTGTCTATCAGTGGTAATTTATTTTGCGCAATGTGTCAATTAACTATTGGCCGCTATTGTCGCGCCTAACAATTCACACTCGGTGTTATGTGGAGTTTACCAACAGACTATTGTTATTCTATCATTGACCACGATCTCCCACCCCGAGGAATAGTATATATACGTTATAAGCACGGCGTCCGATTTATAGGCGATATAAAGATCACAAGCGCCCGGTGGGCGCGCGTGGTGTTTATGTCGCTTATAAATCGGACGCCGTGCTCATAACATATTTATAACACCCAATCAGCCCGAGAAACTAACAATCAGTAATGACTTTCTTTTACCAATTAAATATGTGGTCCGTCTTACAAACCTGGTCCAGTGAATACCAATCAATACTCCATATATATATAGTCGATATTACACACAGATAGTTCAACGCATTGTATTTGTGCCGAATCATGGCATTTCCATGGAACTTTCTTTGTGTTAATATTGGACTAATTAAAGAGCACATTAATCTTCTCTTCTTGTGTTCATTATTCATACGTATCGGATTTATTTATTCCATACATTCGAAGCCGGATTTATAATCACAAGAACAACTTTGGACAAATGTGAGTTACCTTTATTTACTTTAAATATCTGTTAGTTGTTGTATATGCTGTAAAACGATCTGTCGTTGATTAAACTTGTTCGTTGTGTTGATGGGGGGGGCTACTAAATTTGCCACTGTTCAGGACAATAACTGCTGAATTTCGCCGACTAAGCAAATGCCCATGCAACTCATCCGAATCCCCCCGATCTGAAGTTTTGATATGGCGTACTCGGTATTACAAACTGTTCAGTAGAATCCCTATGGCTCCGTCTGAAAGAGAGATTACTGGAAGCATCAAATAAACACATACCAACATCAGTCATGAAGTCAAGCACCAAGAAGCAAAAATGGATGACAGTATCAGCACTGAAGGCAGTCAAGGAGAAGCACCAAAAGTGGAAAAAATATATCTACAGCAAGAAGGAATCAACATACAGAGAATACATTCAAGCAAGAAATAAAGCAACACGGGAATGAAGAATAGCACGCAAAAACTATGAGATAAAACTAGCCGAGAGTATCAAAAGTGACCCGAAGACATTTTGGAACTACATACGAAGCAAAACAAAAGTCAAAGCAGGGATGGGGGATATACAGAGAGACGATGGAACAATCAGCAGTGAAGATGCAGAAAAGGCAGAAATTTTAAATAGATACTTCAGCAGTGTCTATACCATTGAAGGAGATGCAGAGGTTCCTCTTCCCAGAGAAATTGAGGTAGAAAACAGTGTCGAGCTAAAAGATATAGTTGTGAACGAAGAAATTGTAATGAGACACCTGCTCGAACTGGATACGTCAAAATCTCCAGGAGAAGACAAACTGCATCCTCGAGTTCTGAAAGAAGCTGCAAGCAGTATCTGTCCTGCTATGACATACCTTTTTAAAAGATCAATAGCCACGGGGGAGGTTCCAACAGATTGGAGAAATGCTACTGTATGCCCAATATTCAAGAAAGGAAACAAGAAGAAAGCCGAGAACTATAGACCCGTCAGCCTCACGAGCATCATATGTAAACTAATGGAAAAAATAGTAAGTGATAACATCATGGAGTACTTAGAAGAAAACGAATTGTTTACAGATAACCAACATGGCTTTAGGGCAAAAAGATCCTGCGTCTCACAACTACTGGAAGTTCAAGACGACCTTACATCATACATCGACGAAGGTAGAAGAATCGATATTATATAACTTGACTTCCGTAAGGCGTTCGATACAGTACCGCACAGAAGACTCATGGCAAAACTACACGCAAACAAGATCCAAGGAAATGTACTTCGATGGCTAAACAACTTCCTAACAGGAAGGACACAATCGGTTAGAGTAAACGGAAAACTATCAGCAAAATCAGATGTAACCAGCGGAATCCCCCAGGGCTCAGTGTTGGGACCAACACTATTCCTCATATATATCAATGATATAACCCAACACATCAAATCGCAATGCAAACTGTTCGCCGACGACACAAAAATATACACAGATATCAAGGATATCCAAGACAAAATGAGACTCCAACAAGACCTTGATACACTATCAGATTGGTCAGAAAGATGGCTCCTGAGATTCAATGCAGCCAAATGCAAAGTACTCCATATAGGACGAGAAAACCCAAAATTCAGCTACCACATAAAAGAAGCAAATAAAGAAATACAAATCCAACCAACTGAATCTGAGTTATATAGGTATAAATTGGCACACCGAACCCAAATTTGAACTTGACCTGTATTTTCACGTGAGTAATCCATAAACCAGATTTGAAAACAATCGGGAAACCATCTGGGACGGACGCCGGTGAGTGCTCTTTTTTCGGGGGACAAAGATATCGACTTTTTAATAAGGAGGATTAAACATGTTTTGAATTTAAGTAAGCCTTGCAAGCATTCCAACGATCGCCTCTTATAAATAGCATCAATGCTTCCATCGCACAAAAAGCGGTAGCTAAAAAGAGCGTTCTCAATTGTGATTGTTGTACTATATTATATAGGACATTGGCGTTATATTTGACTCAGCACTATCTTTCAACTCACACATATCAACAGCAGTCAACAAAGCGAATCAAAGAATAGGACTAATTAGAAGATCCTTCAACTACATAGATGACAACATGCTAAAGATTCTATATAAATCCCTCATTAGACCAATGGTCGAGTATGCCTCATCAATATGGAACCCGCACCTACGAAAACACCAGATATTAACCGAAAGCGTCCAGAGAAGATCCACTAAACTGACAACTACCAACAATATGCAGTATCAAGACAACGAGGGAAGAAATAAACATCTTGGACTACCGACACTCCAATACCGTCGAGAAAGGTGCGATATGATACAAATGTTTAAAGTATTAAACAAAATAGATACAGTAGTCCTACCATCAGCAAAAAAATCATACTCAACAACCACAAGAGGACACAAAGACAAACTACAAAAAGAAATCCACAATAACAATACATCAGCCAACAGCTTTGTACGTCGCAGCACAAACTGTTGGAACAGCCTGACCGAGTTATGTACGGGAGCGACAGATGTCAATGAATTCAAATCAATTCTGAACGACACCTGGAGAGGAAGACCCAACAAATTTTATTTTAAATTCAATAATGAAAAACCAAAAAAACGATTTTAATGCACTGTAAATACAAGCACGTCGCCAAAACGCCACAGATAGTTACGAAAGTATTTGGAACTAAAGAAGAGGTCAACACAAGCCTCTAGGCTTATAAGAAGACCGAAGATCACAGGTAATCACAGGTAAAATTCTTAATTATTAACGTTTATAATAACTGCGAGTGGCCAAAAATATTTAAACCACACTATTTTATCACAAACGGACTCGTAATCGTCAATTAAGCGAAAAAGGTTTTTTTGGTCCGTACGAAAATTTACGACTTACATATATAAGCTATTCGTAAGTCTATCAGTAGTACATGTAGTTCATTGTGCGAAATAAAATAACTAAGGCCGCTACTCACGCCTAACAATTTTGTTTGTTTAAACATACTTTATTCCAATACAAAGACAATACATAAAACACAACAAATTGAGAGTATACATGTAGTTCACCTAAAAGTGTTGGTGTATGTTATCGGAGATTTGCAGGCATGTTATATCGGTTGGAAACGGAGACGACAGTAAGATATAAGCTTTTTGGTACCATGCCGGTTCACGAATATCTCACTCAGACCAATATCTTGTATCTGGTGACCATCTGGTCGTTGCCATTTGATTTGGTATTTAGTGGCTGATTGATTATATGTTCGTTATAATGTATTGGAATTGTATGATAGGTCGATGTCGGGCGATGTGGAGAGTATAGGATGGGTTATCAAGAACTGAGGTGGAGGAGAGGAATAGCGAGAGAGACATAGAGAGAGAGAGAGAGAGAGCGAGAGAGAGAGAGAGAGCGAGCAGGAAGATGAGGAGTAGGAAGAGGAATAATGCATATTAAAGATTTTAATGATACGTCACATGCACGTGTAACGCGCCTAACAGTTCACACTCGGTGCTATGCGGAGTTTATTATCTCGTTTGGGACGTGATTCTTTTGAGAAAACATTACTCACAGACGAGATTGTTTGCAGAAATGCTTACTTTTATATAATTTTATTGCAATTTATGCGTTTTATTCAATGTTGGGTCAGACCATTTGCCATGGCCGAATTCTTCGTGTGACAACTCATACTATATGGGTAATCATCGGTATTCTATAAATCTTCTAGAAATTTTGGGTAGATACCACCAAATTGCGATCGGTTGCTTTTGCAACCTATTTTCGGAAATGTATGCGTTTGGGGCTGTAATTTCGCTACATGACGTTATGTTTGCGACATTTTGATTCAAATATAAATCATTCCGAAGTTAAATGATCCAGGAATATTTTGCCAACAATTGGAAATAGCCTTCCTCGAAAATCACCCAACACCGACAGAGGGCGCCATTCAAAATGGCCGCCAAAGCCCCGTTTTCTAATGTTAAAATATCATTTTATGGCAATGTATGCGTTAAATTAATGCTGGGTCAGACCATTGGTCATGACATAATTCTCCACGTGACAACTAATAATATATATATGGGTGATCATTCGTATTCTATAAATTTTCCAAATTTTTTGGGTAGATACCACCAAATTGCGACCGGTTGACATGGCAACCGATTTTCGGAAAATTATGCATCAGGGGGCTTTAATTTCGCTATACGAGATTCATGCATGCGACATTTTGAATCAAATGTAATTATTTTCCAAAGAAATAGGATCCATGAATATACTTAAATTGCCCCCGCTTCTTGTTCCTTCCGCTGAGGGGGTCAATATTCACCTGCCATAGTGATTGCCAACCGAAAACTTGTCTACGCGTCAATGGCTTAGGCTACTGAGCGCCGTTATTTTGGAGCAATGAGGTCACGAATAACGGCACGCGACCCCCACGTGACGCCAAAAATAGGTTACATCTTCCTGGACCCCTCACTGAGTGATCGGCCTATATTATAAAAGAATCATTCGCTGATAGCAAGTGTATTAAGTGGGAAACTGAAATATCCGTTTCCCTTCCTGTTGGTAATGTTTTGGGAAACTGATATATCCGTTTCCCGTCCTAAACGAGTTAACAGACTATACAATGTTCTATCACTGGCCACGATCTCCCATCATGAGGAATGGTATAATCTGATATTGCTTGACGGGTAAAGTTAGAAGTTTTCAATCTAAACCTCCCTATTGAAGCTGGGTGTGGAACATGATTACTCGTTATGTCTTAGAAGCAGGAGTATGGCGACATGGGGATTGGGATGTCCCCCCCCCCCAAAAAAAACTACGGTCATAATTTTAAGTAGTCGAAACTGATAGGTTTGATTTTCCAACCAGCATTTAGCGTGAAGTGTGTTTTGTTAGACCAAATGGTTGCGTGTACATCATCAAGGAGGGTTTGAGTTTGACATCTAAGTTGGACACCCCAAACGGAATCCCCTAGCCATGTTCATGCTAATAAGCTGAAATTGAAGCTGGATTAACCAAGGACTTAACGAATAACCCCTTTTACGGTATATACAAGTACATCAATATTTTAATCAGCGTTATGTCGATGGAATTAATGACCACCTTAGTACCATATATTAAAGAGGCCCTGTCCAATTTGACATCATAACACCAAAATGTGTACCTTTTCAGTAACAGATAAAAGACCACACGTCTCCTGAATAAGGTGGCTTTATTTAACTGGTGACTTTTTTTTAGAAATGAAATAGTAGATTCTGGGGGAAACCATTGAATCACACTATGCTGCTAACTGTCTTAATTGTTAACACGCCAAGTTTTATTCGATTAAACACCAGACAAATCAGTGAATTCCAAGTATATTAAGTTATCACCCAGAAACCAAAATAGTTGACAAATTCTAAGTCGACAAGGATCATAACTCCGGTATAAATTGGCACACCGAACCCAAATTTGAACTTGACCTGTATTTTTACGTGAGTAATCCATAAACCAGATTTGAAAACAATCGGGAAACCATCTGGGACGGACGCCGGTGAGTGCTCTTTTTTCGGGGGACAAAGATATCGACTTTTTAATAAGGAGGATTAAACATGTTTTGAATTTAAGTAAGCCTTGCAAGCATTCCAACGATCGCCTCTTATAAATAGCATCAATGCTTCCATCGCACAAAAAGCGGTAGCTAAAACGAGCGTTCTCAATTGTGACTGTTGTACTATATTATAAAGAATCATGTCATGTAGATACATTATATAATATCGGGGGTGGCGTAGTAACAAATTTACAGGAAGGTATGCCTTTTTTATTTTCGGGGACTCACCACCACCTGCAAAATAAAATGTTATTCGCAATTTGTTGACACCCACCACCACCCCCCCCCCCAAATTAAAATAATTTTGGTCTAAATCCGCACAAAACCCTACATAGATCACTCATATAACTGGAAAAGTATCTCATTTAATTCAAATAGCAGTTTAACCTGTTTCAGAATCTGTTTAATTGAACACAAAAAATGTTAATGGTCAAAATTTCCTGGTATTTCAAAATGGATTTTCTCAAAATCTATTAGGAATATCTTTATTAAATTTGGTGCAAGCGATTATTGTGACACAATATATAATAACAATTTGATATTATAACTTCATTTACTTTACTTTTATGACATGTAAAATATCTAAAATTTCACTGTTTTCAGGTTCGAAGAACTTCTGTAAAGTATATTTTTTCTTCAGATTTTTCCATGATATTGTACCTCAAGATCATGAGAGGAGACTTAATTATTCTTTATTTGTAAAATTTAATGATAATTTTCATTAAGAAATGCATTGAAGGCAACTACCCATAACTAATTGTCTATATTTTAGGATTTTTATGCCATGCCTGTTGATCAATGAACACTTGGGCTGATGTGTGTTGTTGGTCATGGGTTCATAACCAAGTTGAAGCTGACCTCCTAATCTCTTAACACTGTGGCCTAATTCATGCTGATTGCTCCCTGTATGAGTGGACCACACTGCATATCAACATTTGTTTTAAATGGGCTGGAATATGTGTGACTGCTTCATTCTAATATATGGGGGTATTATGCTATATTATGCAATTAAAAATCTAACTCAACATTATGATACAAATGAAGCCTCCTCTCATAGAGCCAAGGCAATATGCTTTGGTTATTGGAGTTTTGTGTGAAATTATTAATTATTCTAGCAGTTCTTGGTACCTCAAGGTTAAAAAAATTAAAGAAAATGTTCAATCTCTCAAATGTATTAAAATCCATTCTTTTTGTTGTCTCTTAAAGACACGGTTGGCCTTGGCGGTGGGTATCCTGTGAAAATATCTCCACCCGTCAAAAACCGCCACAAACGGAAAGAACATCAAAATGTAGACTTTGTCCGTATACAAATAAGAAATATCGCATAAACAGTATGTTATGGTCATATGTTTGACCATTGTTTTGTAAACAAAAGCGTAAAAAGTAACTTTTCTGGTGTTTGTTTATATTATGATGGTAACCATAAAGAGCGATATTGTTGGTGAATACCTGATATGGAACTAATAAAGAGCGTTTATGCCATTTGTGTGTGATTAGCCAGTAGCATTGTGCTGTCTTCTGTAACACAATCAGGCTCTTGTTTAGGTAAAATATAGTAGGTCTTAATGATAACATGCTGTTTACGCGATTGTCATGGTATATATGAACGGAACTGTATGCGTTTTACTGTTTTTCTGTTTACGGTTTTGGAACAAATATGAATATTTTCGACAATTAAGGCCGCACGTGCCTTTAATAATTGATCAGACTCAACAAACAATGACGACGATCATAAGTGAAATTAAAATGTTTTTGTGAGATAGATCCAGATAAATTCTTTGCCAATTTTTGCTGGATTAATTCAAAACGTGCGTCTCCCCCTTAATACACGCAAATGTGAAGATTCTTTACAAATACTGGCTGATAGGCATTTGGCTACCACATACAATGATTGGAGTTTCCAGGTCAGGGTGCAATGCGAGTATACTGGGTCTAACTGGGTGGTCAAATTTCCATACTGCTAAATGGAAATTCTAATGCATCGATGCCGTGGACAAATACGGTAACCCATGTGCACATTAAATAATAGTATAATGTACATGCATCCAAATTTTACAACGACACATTTTAAATATCCCGTTCACATCTAGTCGTATACCATTTTCCTATGCAAACTACATGTATTACACCGAACATGTTTTTTGGCTATATGGCTGTAATACATTTAAAGCTGATAACATATCAGGACAGTGAACTTAATCTTGACTTTCGACTCACTGTTGACATTTTGTAGACATATCCATGTCATATCAGTTGTTAAGTTCCAATTCAACTGGTGGTGACATATCTTGAAAATAAATACATAGAGAGGATGTTTACCCGACTGCAATTGGAAATAATATTTTATAAATTGATGATACCTGCAAACATAGGCCATTGTACAGGATACACACAATTCCATAATTTCTAACTAGTTCATGATTAGTCTGTCAACCAGCTCATTATGTAATATATTCCATACCGCTTTTGTTGGTCTACTGGAGTAACCTCTATTATACTAAAATAGTCGAAACAGGCTCACCCTGTGGAGTCTATATTCGGCGTTGAAGTCACATGTGGTCCATTTGTGCGACATCACGCACATTTTGATCTTAGACAGAGTCTAAGTGCCACCGCACACGCTGCGATTAAAATCGTAAGTGGGGAAAATCGCAGGAGGAAACATCCAATGCGCATGCTCACGACAATATCGTAGCCAAATCGTAGCAATCAAGCACTGTTTGATTTTACCAGGAAAATCGTGGCGTGACCTTGGCAACCCGCGCGATCGTAGCTGTCACATGGCCACTGTCGCACTGGTCATGTTGTAAATACCACGAAAAGAAAACATTCAAAAATGGCGCAAAGTTTACAAACTTCTTGCACTCACAAAAACGAGGCCACATTGGTGGAGATGTGGCACGGCAGGGAGTGCAGGCCTATACCACATATCAGGCAAGGAGTAGATGGCTGCCGCAATTGTTGAAATTCAATTGGGAGTAGTATTGTCTACCCTTTCTAGTAGATGGTTTGATCATGATTTGCTCCGCTCCTGATCCTGATCTAGCCGGGGTTATAGGTCACGACGCGGGGGGGGGGGGGGTGAATATCGGTGAAGGTTATCACGCGTTATCGTGGCGGATATCTCTAGGTCAAGGACGAACAAAATAATTCCGCAACAAGCGGGCCGAGGTTATCACGAGAACAGCGCGTGATCGGGGGGCGTGTATGTCTAAGTTATATATAACGAATCGGCGAAGGTTATCACCATAAACGACGCGCGTACGTCTAGGTCCCCGGCAAACAATTCGGCGAAGGTTATCATGAGAATAGCGCGTGATCACGGGTGTATATATCTAGGTCACGGGTAAACGATATATTCCGCAACAAATCGGCGAAGGTTATCACGACATTAGCGCGTGATCGGGGGGCGGGTACGTCTAAGCAAACAAAAATTTCCGCAACAAATCGGTCGAGGTGATCACGAGAATAACGCGTGATCAACAAACAGCAATTTAGTTACAACAACTCGGTTAATGAGATAAGCACGCCGCAACAAGGTCACACACTACAGTACCACGTCTTATATAAATCCCCGCCCAGCATCAAAAGTAGTACAGCTAACAACGTATTATTATAGCGGCTATCATCACAAAGGGGAAGATATTATATAGAAGATAAATGAAAGCCGTTCGAGTAACCGAATTATTAGCCGATATCGCTGATAAAAAGATACCTATGCTATATATTGGTACTATAAAAGGTAAATATAACGCGGTTATATTACGAGCATATATAATAGATCAAAGAATAAAGAATAATACCAAGAAAGCAAAGGCCAACACTCTATATCGACCGGCTATTCTGCGTCAAAAAAGAAGAACCGCGGTATCAACCCAGCAATATAACGTACTATCAAAAGTATCAAGGAAGCGCAAACAAATCCTTCAACCCAGAACAGACATATATCCGGAAAAAGAACCTATAATGGATAATATAGTATCACCGTGGTACCAACCAGATCTATACTGGGACGTTATACCGGATATAGATACAAAATTACCTTTTACCGAAATTTTTATATGATTCTAGGAGGGAAACAAAATGGAAGGAAGCAAATACACAGTGTGCGTAGAAGGTAATATAGGGGCTGGAAAAACGACTTTCCTTAGTTATTTTCAAGAGGATCCGCGAGTGAGTATAAACGCGGAACCCGTTGAACGATGGAGGAATATAGGAGGCATCAACGCTTTGGAATTAATGTATACGAACGCAAAAAGGTGGGCAATGACGTTTCAATCCTACGTTCAAATGACGTCTACTGAACGCCACAAACAAGAAACTACCGAGCCGATAAAAATTATGGAAAGGTCACTATACAGCGGACATTATATATTTACAGAAAATATGTTTCGAAACGGCAACCTGACCGAAATAGAATATAATATTTTGACGGAATGGTTCGTGTCCCTTTTGGAAAACTCGTATATAAAAGCCGACCTTATTATATATTTACGAACAAAACCGCAAGTTGTCGCTGACAGGATTAAAACACGAGCCAGAAAGGAGGAAGAGACGATAAATTTGGAATATATTCAATCGCTTCACCAATTGCACGAGGAATGGCTTATAAAACAGACAAAGTTTTTAGTACCGGCTCCCGTTATCATACTCGATGGTAACGTAAATGCGGCAGAGATGAAAAATATTATCCGACGTAATATAGACAGAATTTTATGCGGGTATTCCGAAACCTCGCAAAAATAAATACTTATATGAAAATGCGAGGGCAGTACACCCGTCAGTTCCCTAATCACTTCGTGCTATGGATGACGTTGACACCATAGAGAGAGCGACGTCCAACAGGTCGACTAAATGGGATTGGATGGGTAGAGAAATTTCTCGAGCGCAAATTGTATATTTCTGCCAGGTAACCGTTATTATGATAGTGATCGTCGTAAGCTTGGTAAATATAAGTGCAGGAACAAATCAGACGGCGTTCTGGACGAGTTTAGTAAGCGGATGCCTGGGTTATATGCTACCGGCCCCGTCTATACAACGCACCGTCGACGTACAACCTAATTAGGAAGTTCTATATATAACACACCCGCTATAACGCTGAGCGGGAGGTATTCTGGATAAAAACCGGTTCGAGCCGGTTCAGCTACCGGTATATAAAGGAATAACGTTTAGTATATTCTATTATTTTATCCAGGGAACAAAAATGTTTTACCTCGGTAGAGATATTTACGCAGACGTGTCGTCCTACGAGGGTATAGTGAATGTACATCTAAGGAAATATTATTCGCAAGATGGAACACTTAAACCTTCTAAAACCGGGATCAGTCTGCATATCGGAGAATACGAAATTCTTAAAACGAACTTAGCCGTTATCGAATACGAAATTCACAGTCGTATTCAAGGAATAGACGGGACGGAAACGGATATGATTTATTTAGGAAGGGACAGATATATCAACGTTTGTATTTACGCGGGATGTACCCTAATACATATCCGCAAGTTTTATCGAAACGACGGAAACCTCAACCCGTCATCGTACGGAATCACTCTCAAAACTAAAGAATTGGACGAATTGAAGAAGAATATGCAGAATATAGATCAAAGTATAAAGGAACAGGAAGAGCTATTAACACCCGTTCCGGCCACACACTGTGACGATCTACGTGGAATGTTAATTACCATTTACACCGAACTGGTTCGAAAGCAATTACGCGTTGAAGTGGAAAAAGCTTGTTACGGCTGTATAAATAACAGACCCAGCCAAAACGATCACGACGTGTGTTTACAGCCGAACCAAATGTGGCCGGAGTTATTCACTATCGCTTTCAATAGTACCGACGAAAGCGAGTTATTTCGTGTGTTTAAAGACGAAGCCAAAAACATTGAAAGGACGGTGACGTACGAACAATTTCAAAATATCGTTATCACCGATTCTGATATTCGAAAAGAAGTACTCTGATGTTTATGAACACGTATCCCGAACACTGAACTAGGGGCTATCGGATATGTACAACAAAAAAAAAAAATCACGAACTAATATTAGAGACGTCGTCAAGGAAACAACTTTCTCGTGGAAAGGAAGTACTATATTCTATAATGGATTAAACAATATACGTATTTAATGATTGTGTGTTTTAGTCTTTTATTATTACCCCCCCCCTATTCGATCGATATATCTCTCTTACCTTTTATCATATATATAAATTAGCACTAATACCGCCGATAACGGTTATTCAACTATGTATCCTTTTACGAGCAACACGTCGATAGCTATTTCCGGAGCTACGTGTTCGGGAAAAACTACTTGGTTGTATCGATTGTTGAAATATAAAGATGAAATGTTCTCACAAACACCAGATCGTGTACTATATTGTTACGGAATATATCAACCTTTATACGATCAAATAGCTAGAGAACTCTCGTTTATTTCGTTTCGTGAGGGTGTACCCGATGAAAAAGATTTGAGAGATATATCAGATTCGAATAAATGTAACGTGGTCGTTTTGGATGACTTGATGGATACCGTGTTATCATCGAGCGAAATGGAGAATCTATTTGTGAAAGGTATGCATCACCGTAATCTGACGGTGATATATCTGAATCAAAACCAATTCAACAAGGGGCGGTACGGAAGAACTATCAATCTCAATACTCATATAAACGTGCTTATGAAGAATCTTCGAGACGTTACCCAGTTGCAGTATTTAGCCCGTCAGGCATTTCCGGGTCAAAGTAAATTTATATTAGAAGCGTACAGGGACGCCACCTCAGAAAATTTCGGGTACCTAGTACTCGATTTAGCGCCCACATCTGACGACGCGTATCGAGTAAGATCCAAAATATTTCCCGGCGAGGATACCATTATATATCAGAGCGCGTAAAAAAAAAATCTAACCATAAGCGTCTGTGAACGCGTAGAGTCGAGATGAAAAAGTTGGTATTACTATCGAATGAAAGATTTCAACACCTACTGTCGGGTCAGGACGAGGTCGTAAATAACGACTATAATGCCATAACAACTCACGAACCCCGAATTAAACCCGACTACTCAATAAATCTGAAGAAGAAGTCACCACCCGATCCGCTCAAAAGGAAAGCAATAAATCTGAACAAGAAGTCGCCACCCGGTCCACTCAAACAGAGGCGTATAAAACGCAATTAGGTTTAGGTATCTCCTTACCACCGCCGCCCGGAATTCCGCTGAAGCGAAAGAGAAATAAATCATCTAAACAGAAAAGACTTAAGTGGTTGAAATTATGAAATACGAAGAGTACCTGAAGACTATATATTATGACCCCACCCACGCAGCTGCGTACGCCGGAGCCGACAAGCTGTATAGAACAACCCGTAAGGAAGGTAAATTCGTCTTGAATAGAAACAAAATAAAAGATTGGCTTTCTAAACAAGAAAGCTATTCCCTACACAAAGAAGAAAAACGAAAGTTCCGGAGAAGGAAAGTCGTAGCGCCGTCCGTGGATTACCAATGGGACGTAGACACCGCGTATATGGAAAAGTACGGACTAGATAACGACGGTTATTTATATTTCGCCTTGGCTATAGATATTATGTCTAAGTACGTATGGACGGTACCACTGCGGATGAAGACCGCTAAGGAAATAGTACGGGCTTTTGAAACTATATTCTCGGACGGAAGAGTTCCCCAAAAGATAAGATCTGACCCAGGCACGGAGTACGTCAATGTTCAATTCAAAAGATACCTCAAATCTAAACGCGTTGATTATTTCACCACCAACAATATCGGGAAAGCCAACTACGCGGAACGAGCGATTAAAAGTATAAAAATGCGTCTCACCCGTTATATGACCCATAACCAGACGCATAAATGGGTCAACGTACTCGCCCGAGTTACCGAAAGTTATAATAATACCTATCATCGCACTATCAAGAGACGACCGGCGAGCGTCAAACGAAACGACTCCGCAGCCCTGTGGAATTTACTATATCAAACCAACGAGGTTAACAAACGACTAAAATATAAGTTCAAAGTGGGGGATTTAGTCCGGATATCGTACCTACGCAGCACGTTTCAGAGAGAATACGACGAACGTTGGACCCGCGAATTATTCGTTATAACGGAGAGATTTATGAAACAGGGTATTCCGCAATTCCGTCTGAAAGACTATTCCGGAGAAATCATTAACGGTACGTTCTATCAGAATCAGCTGAGCAAGTCCTACGAGTGAGAAACCTATTTAATCGACTCCGTTATTCGATCTCGTAAAAGAGGCGGTCGGAAAGAATACCTAGTGAGTTGGAAAGGCTGGCCGAGTCCCAAATACGATTCCTGGGTAAAACAAGACGACCTCAATGCTATAAATAGCGGGTCAAACGATAATAACTGATTATAACGACTCTATATCGCCAGTCGGTAACATGGGCGTAAAAAAACATTTGGCATTATTCAAAATATTAATTGAAACCTCCGACTCACAACGGAAAGCTATTTTAAGAACTTTATCGGACGATCAACTACACGCAATAACCGAAGGCATATACAACGTACTCCACGCCGTTTGTCCTATGACTAACAAAGTCAAAAAGGAGTTGTACGACTATAGAAACGTTATACGACGTTTGGTTTCTAAGCGGGTAACGAACAAGCAGAGAAGAAACTTGTTGAACAGATATCAGCATATACTACCGCTACTGCTCAAACCGATTATCCCGAGGTTGAAATGCAGTCGGATTATTATATAACGATAAGGAGCGATCAGAGTTTGAAATATTGGAAAGACAATAACACTCATAATTTTCGTATTCATTTGAGTTCGCCGCTTAAGTTAGAAGGTTTCTGGAATGTGGCGATCACCGATATCGACGCTTCGATGAAGAACTCCAAAACCGCTAAAGGAAAATCACACCTTTACGTTATGAGTGATATATGTACCGAGTCTATCGTGAGTGATCGTTCAGAACCTTTAATGCGCGTCGTTTACCCGTCTAAGAACGGGAAATGGACGCACAGTTTCTCGATACCTCAATATATTCCTCTCAAAGTGAAAGAAATTTATGATATGGAATTCTATATAAGAGATGAAGCGGGTAACCCGGCTTCATTTTTAACGGAACCGTCGACGTTGACGTTACATCTGAAAAGGTATCCGTTCTATTCGTAATGACGGACAAACTCTATATACCGGACACGCAAAAATGGTTGAGGTTTTACCGCAATATCGCCGGCGGTAAAACAGACACGTACGCGGATAACTATAACGTTCAAACCGGCGGCGGCGGTGTCGGTGATATTCAACAGACCTATATGATACCGATCGAAAGATATTCTACGGAACGGGTTCAGCCTCAAGGGGAAATCGAAGTGTCGCTCGTATCACCCACCCAACAAGACGTGGAACGAGCCAAGAGTCAAATTCAGAGACAAACGGCTATAAAAAGAGGTAAAAAACGGAAACTCGTCAGTAAGGCGCAGATCACCGCCGAGAGACGGAAGCACGACGAGTTTGACGATGTCGTTCCTAAACAAAGAAACGTTCCGCGAGGCGCAACCCAGCTCGCTTAATCTTTTCGAATTACCGCCTCATCAAACCGGAGTTCAGAGTATAAGCTTCGAAGAAAATCGGCCGGTGTCTCAACTCTCCGACCTCTCGCCTATCGAGTTCCACATATCGGGACAGAATGCGATGGAATATCTGGATTTGAAAAGAAGTCGGTTACACGTAAAAGCTAAAATAACGAAAAAAGACGGCTCGTCGATCGCTGCCACCGATAAAGTCGGACCGGTCAATCTTTTTATGTCCTCTATGTTCGAACAAGTAGACGTATTCATGTCCGGGAAGTTGGTATCTTCGAACACCAATAACTACCAGTATAAGAGTATTATTCAAACGCTCTTGAAATACGGGTCTGTCCCTAAACTAACGCAGATGGATAGTCAGTTATATCACGGAGATAAATACGGACATATGGACAGTGCAGACACGAAAGGAAGGAACGACGGATTAATTAGGCGTTCGAAGCGGACGGCAGATAGCAAAACCGTCGATTTATGCGGACCTATACTCCACGACGTATTTTTACAAGATCGTTATCTATTGAATCAAGTGGACGTGGTCGTGAGATTGTATCGCACCGACCCGTCGTTTTGTCTGATGACGACCGACGACGCCGCGACGTACATAGTACATATAGAGGACGCGATACTAGAAACCTGCAAGGTCAAAGTATCTCCGGCGGTTATTTTGGCGCACAACCAAACGCTCGAAACCGTGACGGCGAAATATCCTTACAACAGCTCCCAAGTCAAGATGATGTCGATTCAAAGCGGTCAAGTCTTATTCAGTTGGGATAATATTTTCCAAGGCTTTTCGCCCACGAGACTCGTAATCGGATTCGTTTCGAGTTCCGCGGTGACGGGTAAATTCTCGAAGAACCCTTATAACTTTCAAAATTTTGATATTCGTCAAATTATTTTGACTCGAGACGGCGTTTCCGTCGGAAGGTCCGGTCCTACGAAACTCAACTTCACTTCGATCGAGGGGCAAACGTTCACAAATTCCTACGTAGATATGGTGGAATTTAGCGGAATGTGGCGTCAAAATCGCGATAACGGTATTAAAATGGAGGAATACGAAAACGGTTATACATTGTTTTGCTACGATCTGGAACCGAACTTCGGACCGGGTACCGCGTCCTTGCCGCTACTTAAACGAGGTAATATCAGATTGCAGGCAGATTTCGGAGAAGCTTTGACGGAGGCCGTGTCCTGCATAATATACAGCGAAACGCCGGCATTATTTCAAATAGACCAGCAAAGAAACTTTATCACGGAATGAATACCGTTCAATTGAAATGCTGCATCGGAGCCGATCCGATACTATCTAAACGGGCGGAGGGTGTATTTCCGGCGGATAAAATTCCGGAGATAAGAAACGGTCGAGGACTTGTACTCAATACGGACCCGTCAGGAAGCGAAGGATTTCATTGGCTAGCTATATATAAACATAAGGACGTAGTAGAATATTTCGACAGTTACGGCTACGGTCCTGGGACGTATAGTTTCCACGTAACGAACTACTTGAATAGATCGGGAATACCGGTCGTTCATAATTCCAGACGTTTTCAAAGTTTCGATAGTAAAGTATGCGGACAATACTGCCTATTGTATTTGAAATGGAAGTTTAGCGGACGATCTACGACCGACTTCGAGTCGCTATTCGGAGAAGATTTACGCGCGAACGATTTATTCGTATATAATTACGTAGCGAGTATTTATCCGTTTTGTGTTTAATAAAAAAAAAAAAAAAAAATGTTTTGTTTTTTTGTACTCCCCCTTTACCCCCCGGGGGGGGGGGGGGGGCGGTGGCGGCGGCGGCTGGCCCTCATACTTTTTTTTTTTTCCAGGCTTGGGACTGGCTCTTTCGAGGCGTATTTACCAGCTATTCTCTCTCTCTCTCTCTCCTATTGCGCGCTCGTCCCTTTCATTTCAGGCTTTTTGTACCGGAGTTAATGTAATATCTAAAGGTCGCGTGCGTATCCCGCATCTCAGTACCTCTCTTTTGCAATAAAAATATGAAAAACCTCTCTTCTCCTGCGTGTACGTGTATATGGTGTTGTGTCTAGCCCTGAATCCGCGGTTCGTGCCTGATCCTACTCGTCCGCTTCGGAGTACCCTTCTATAAATAGACATCGGCGCTTTAATGCTGCATTTTCGTAATCCCTTGGAGCTGATTTTATATTCATTCGTTTTTCGAAATTTCGGGAGTGACTTCTTTTTCAGATTGATAGCTTTCCTCAGTAGCCCGTATCCGACGATTCTGGTACTGGAAGGTTTAACCACCTTCGCCTTTCGGACGATGTAGGTTTTCGAGCAAAGCCCTATTATCTCGTCTCCGCTGTATTCCAGCTTAAATAATCCCGGTTTTCGTTTGTCGAAAGCGGCGTGTTTCGTACAACAAGTCCTCGGGAACCAGCGATCCTCCGAGTTATCATCGTGACACGAACCCGAGATACCTTCGTCATACTTATGCAACATGTCCGGTTTAATTACGTCTCTGAGCGTTTTCCCGGCGAGTGCGATATACGCCGAATCTGTGTCCATTTCTAGGTATTCAAAATTACGTCTCTCCACGTATAAATCGAGGAAATCGTAATAGAATTCCAACATTCTTCGTTTAGCGTATTGCAGAATAAAGAATCCCACTTGGATAGGTAGGTCCAGCTTGATTTTTTGCTTAGCCATTTCGACTTCGTAATATTCCTCTTCTTCGTCCAGGCACTCCAATTTTCGAAATCGTGGTTCATTGATTTTGAGAGAGGTTTTGTTCTCTCCCTGAATATACTTAATATCTCGATGCGTCATTTTATTCAATATCATAGATCCGTACGCGGAATTCCCTATCACCTTCATCGTGTCGGCTATTATAGATTTATCGGGATGCAGGTCGCCCGTTCTCCTAGCGTCGCTGACCCGGTCTACGAACGATTGGAAACAGCGTTGGGACCGATACTCCACTACCTGGTAGATCTTCGTCACTACTATACCGTGCTGTAAATACCATTTCAGCAGAGGGCTCGCCAACAAAATTTGCCTGGCCTTCATACCTCCGACCAAGAGACGTCGCGGCTTTTGCGAAAGATCGTGCTCCCGCGCGTGATCTTGCATATGCTCGCCGATAGCGTCGAAGGGAATATCGGTGTTGCAGAAAATCGGGGACATTTCAGCGAAATATTCGCGAGGATCGAGTGCGGGTGTCGAGGGCAGCGAAGTCGGCCATTCGACGGGAACTTCTATATCGACCTCGATCATTCCGAACAGCTCGTCGTCTGTGATACCTTTCAAAATCTCTTCCTCGCTCACCCGTTGTCTGTGGCGACGGAAAAATTGAGGCCTCGTAGCGTTGATGAATTGGTAGATCTTCGGAGTATTTCGGCAGTATTCTTTATATTCGCATTCCCATATTTCTCTGACTTCGTAACCCAAACTTCGGAAATATTCGGTGGTCTCGTTCGTTTTTTTAAATTTGGCTTCTCTAGTCTTCAACCATTTCTCGTTCGTTATATTACGGGTGACTGAACAACCCGAATGTCCGTGAAACCAACAGCCGTGGAATTGGAAGATAATCGCTCGACCGTGCTCGTCTTTAGCCGGTTGAAAACCGTCGACCGGAAACTTGCCGATTCGTACTTCGAAGCCGCTGTTCATTTTGTGTTGGATATCTAGACCTTCGTGACGCGTGAGCCAATCCATCCAATGATAGGCGGATAAGAATTTATCTCGTAATTCGGGTTTGAATTCGTTCTCGGCCCTTCTTATAATATAAGCACCGACCGGCATCTCTTTCTCGAAGGAATTCAAATAAAGGGCGTTGGCGTCGAAACCCTGTACTGATTGACATAAATCGCTCCCGGCTCTGATAAATGTTTTTCCGCCGCAGTGATTTCTGGTAAAGATTATCGCGGGCCCTCCCGTGAGATTATCCTTCACCGTTTTGAACAAGGACGAATCGTTCTTTCCGAACAGCGCGAAGTTCGCGTCGTTTTCACGCGCGGCACGAAAGGCCAATTGCCTGGCGATTCCGGGTACTGATATAGCGGTTTTGAAGACGTCGATATTTTGATCGAAATAAAACGTTTGCAAACGTTCGACCGCAGTCACGAAGGGTTTGACGTCTCTGTTGTTGTACCATATGAGAAAATCTTTAAAGGTCGCCATACCTTCGGTTTCCCACACGAGCTGACAGTAAGCGTAGTCGGCTTCGCTGATATTTGATTTTGACATCGAGTTGTAGAAGGCTTCGTGAGGCGGTAGTCGCTTCGCATTCAACTTGTCGATATCGTCAAAAAAGTCGTAGGGAAAGAAGCCTTTCGTTTCTTTGACGTCGTACGCCTTGAGGAATTTTACGTAAGACGAACCCGGCGATAGGTAATGAGATATATCGAGGAATTTGAGTCGCTTAGAAGCTATACACATGTACGAGTTGTTCTTCTTGACCACGAACACTCGCTCCTCGTCGTGTAAGTTCAAATATCTGGCTAGGCAAATCTTAATCAAATTCAAGTCATAGTTTGATGAGTTAAATCCCAAGACGGGGACTTGAGACATATATTGAGAGAATTTGCCGAGTAAACTACTTAAGGTTGTGTGCTTCTTCCTCTTCTTCTTACCGCCATCATCATCATCATCCTCATCATCATCATCATCATCATCATTCTCAGCCTTTATTTTCTCGTTAATTTCTTGCACCACCCAACCCCATTTATCCTCCGCCAACTCAGAGACGGTCGCGTACATCTCGTACATAGAAGCCACCATACATTCCACCAGAGTATTAGTGTCGGGTTCCACTATACAGAAAGGTTCGGTATGTCCTTCGATATTACTGCAGATAGACACGCTTACGGGTACGTGTTTCTGAATCCATTCCAGATTCTGACCGGGCGCGTCATTGTCCACCTTTTGAAGCAGCGACTCGTAATCGAAACAAATAAACCACGGGTATATTCGCTCGTTCTTCGGTACGTGTATGCCTTGTTGTTCCAACTGGACGAAGATGCTTTCGAAATCCTTGTAAAACCCACCGGGGTATACGAACTCCGTCTGGTTGACGCAAATTACTCGGTGTCGTCGTAAGTCACGAGCTTTCGGAAAGTGGCGATCGCAGTTCACGCATTGGTACTTGCTCGCATATTGAGGGAAATTCTTTATATACATCATATGATTTTCGTGAATATTGACGTATAGGGTTGTATCGTGCTTTCCCCTGGACGCGTACACTGATACGACGAAACCCTCTTCGTTCAAACTGTAGGCCTCCAGGTTTAGATTGAACAACTTTTCGATGTCGGGAAACTCTTCGAAGCACACTCCGTCGAATCGCTTGCCGATTGATTTATACTTTTTCCACTCGCTGAAATATTGCTTGGTCGCATTTTCCAGATTATATAGTTTATATCCTTTGTGGAGCGCGATACAGCGAAAGGCGCATAGGTTGTCGTTGTATCGTCGTCCGCCTTGAACATCGTTGATTAGAGTGTGAATACTCATCTTTCGCGCGAGATAATCCGGGACTTCCCCTCTTCCTACTGGATAGTTCAAGCCGAAAATCTCGAAATTTACGTTGGTTATTAACACCGGAACCCAGGCGGTGTCGGGTCTCGATTTAAGCAGAACCGCGGTCATATCCATTTCAGTCAATTTGGATTTCAGCTTTCTGATATCCACCCTCCTGGAAAGGTACACCGGGGTATCAAATACGGCGCTGTTCTTATACGGGGCGTAGTAGCGGTATCTGCCATTTTCTTTGTTCTTCAATATTACTCTGAACATTAGGTTTAGGCGCATAGCGCTTTTCTTGTCCTTATATATTTTTCTTATACAAGTTATCAATGTTTTTATAGTGACCTCGTTGCTTAGTGGGAAATTGTATAAGTTATATATCGCTCCTTTCTTGTGTTGTTGTAATATACTGTCCCTATTGGCTAAATACGCTTCTTCTAAATCAGAATCATTCGCTCCGGTGTTATCTCGCCAAGGCAGTGGTTGGTTTCCCCACGGTGTTTTCTGTATACCCCCTCCGGTTTGAAAGTGTATATTTTTTCTGTGCAGATATAACTCGTGTCGATCAGGGAATTTTTCTGTGCATTGCCGACAGCAATAACAATTTATTGATGTTTTAGGACGTTTGTTCGATACGGAATAAGTTATATCGCTACGTTTTCTTTTCTGTTGTCTTTGATGAGTGTCGTGATGTTGTCTGAGTCCCCCCGCCGTAGAACACCTCATTTGACAAACGTGACAAACGTGTTCGGTACCTACGCATACCCGTTCGTGTCTCTTCTGGTTGCTTTTATATTCGAACGATTTGGAACATATTGAACACGAATACGAGGTATGGGTACCCGGGCATATCTTCTCGTGTTTCACCCTATCGCTTCTGTATTTATATACTTTACTACATTTTGAGCATGGATATTGAACGCCGTCGTGTTGCTTCCGTGAGTGGCGAGAGAGGTTGTTCTTTTGGGTAAACGCCTTGTCACACCGATCGCAAGCGAATACGACCTCCTGAAAATAATAATAAAAAAAAATAATTAAAATATTACTCATACTGCGTTGTATTTATATATATATATATATATATATATATATACATGTAGATATATATTTGGTACATAATTATATAATAGCTATCCAACATACAGCAAAAAGGTTTTTATTTCTTTTATTGTTTACCCTTAAACACATATCATACATACCTTGTCATAATGCAACACACTTGCGCATATCTTCTCATGTTTCACGCTATCGTTTCTGTATTTGAACAGTTTACCACATTTTGAACACGGGTATTGAATACCGCCGTGTTGTGCCCGTGAGTGGCGAGAGAGGTTGTTCTTCTGAGTATACACCTTATCACACTGACTGCAGGCGAATTCACTGGGAGTAACCTTTAAATAGAAGTAAATAAATAATTGACTTCCACAGATTTTGTTTCCCCTACAATTAGAAATATATTTATTTATAATAAATAAAACAATACATACAAAGATAATACTCACGGAATACGTTTGGCAGATATTATCCAATGTCCTATGTAAATCTTCATGATTAAGCTTGTCGACATTTGATTGGCAAATATATTCGCACTTTGGACATTTTTCTTGATATATCTTTGTGTTTGATACAATAGAAGTTGATAGTGGTGGTGGTGGTGATAGTTCATTGTCGCGGTCGATTTCCTAAAAGGTAATACAAGGAGTAAGAATAAGGTAAAAAAACAAAACGAATAAAAAACCTTTTTGATATAGGGCAGTAATATAACCCCAACGTCTAGCATTTGGAAATAGTGTTGATAAAAGTTGCTGCGTTGTAGTCGATAATTCGAGACGAGTAATTTGATATATCACATGACTATATTGTTGAGGAAAAAAAAAAAAAGTTGAAATTTTTTGTTTTTACAACAAATTTTTTTTTTTTTTTTAATTATACATACCATTGTGTTATTTCCGTTTAGAAATTCCGCCTGTTGACAATAAAGCTCGTATTTCTGTCGTCTGATTTTGCAAACTCTGTAGTGTTAGTTTACCTGCATAGGAAAGTAGACTAAACCCGCTACAATATATATATATATTGGCTCCCGACATACATGCATAAGGATAATTAAGACTAAAATAGATCAGAGCATACATACGCCGATTACCTGGCAGTATATACAGGCAATTATCTAGGTGCTCGACTTATTGGTCGTCAGTGCCAACATTTTTTGGCATTGCGCCTCACTCTACAATATATTAGCTGGGATACGTACACAATGATAATTAAGACTAAAATAGATTGGAGCATACATAAGATGTTGCCTGGTAATATTTCCATCGCAATTATATAGGTGTTAGACTTATAGGTGTGTGCCAACATTTTCTCTGTTCACTATATATAATCACAATTCATAACCTTCTGCCACCCGCACTATAGAGGTATTTGTATGTATAGTAATACGCGATGAGGATTCCTCTGATCTTGCTGTCACATTCCAACACATCTGTAGTACCTTGTATTTCTAGTAGAGGATTTAGTGCCCTATTACTTCGGACAGCTTGCCATATACATATAGATTTACTGCACCTTCTACTTCTAGTGAGAGCTTACCAGGAACTTCTGACAGATATCTACTACTAATAAAAGCTTGCCATTAACGTCCAGCAGTTTTAATTCTACTATTGATCCCTTGCCTTCCACTTATAACGCCCTACCTAGTACTACCGAGAAAAAAAAGGGTCAAACAAGCAGGACCCGCAAAAGGCGATACGACAAGTCTTCTTCTACTTCTAATTCTAAAACTTATTCAACTCGGCTCTGACTCTGAGGAATATTAAAACCCTAAATGTGCAGAGTGAGCTGGATTCTTGGGGATTAAAATTTGGTGTGACCACACAAGCTGTTCGAAACTTATTACTAGAGTTATCTTTGTGGGTGAAAGAGGTCAGTTATCCATACTCGTCTGTATTTATAAGTTTGTACCCCCCAATAAGATTGTAACAGTGGTTTGAAGTATATATTCTCAAAACTATAATTGAACAAGACTGCTGGAAATAAAGACAATTGAATAAATATAAATATACATACCTGGTTTTGTGTTTATCCTTAATAGAATGCTTCCTGATTTAAAACAATTGTGATCCAACTTTTATCAAATAAAACTAAATAACTATATATTAGAATATATATAGTTGGAAATATATTCCCGTTATTGTGTAACAGTAACCATCCGACGTTTATATACTGAGCCTTTCATATATACCCGCCCTCTTTATTGGCGTCAGACCAAACGAAACGGGCGTCAGTGATATAGCTTCAGCCGGTTACAGTATTTGTTCTCGTGAGCCGAACATCTTTATAGTCCTATACTACCCCATTAACTCGCACAAACCGATACACACACACTAAACGAAATTGTTTTTACTCAAAATAGAAACGTCAGCTAATTAACGGATACCTCGCGTTTTATAGTCTATGTCTGTGACTATTAATTAACAATTATTTACCAGGTGCTGTAGTACAAACCCTACCGCGTTTATCGTTCAGTTATACCCTACCCCATTAAAACCTTGGCTCCGTGCCCTGCCGATTTGTTGTGGAAATATTTTTTTACATACACGTGACGCGCTATTCTCGTGATAACCTTCGCCGAATTGTTTGCCCGGGACCTAGACGTATGCGCTATTATGGTGATAACCTTCGCCGATTCGTTATATATAACTTAGACATACACGCCCCCCGATCACGCGCTGTTCTCGTGATAACCTCGGCCCGCTTGTTGCGGAATTATTTTGTTCGTCCTTGACCTAGAGATATCCGCCACGATAACGCGTGATAACCTTCACCGATATTCACCCCCGCGTCGTGACCTATAACCCCGGCTAGATCAGGATCAGGAGCGGAGCAAATCATGATCAAACCATCTACTAGAAAGGGTAGACAATACTACTATTGGGGCAGCTGATCGAGCCTGTACGCTGAGTTGACTGGTACAAAAATGTCAAAATTAAACAAATATTCAATTTCACTTGAACTTTCAACATCAACTTGTTAGTTTAGAACATTGAGATACATGCCATATGTATTTAGTTGCATAATGCGGAGAATGTGGTATAACATTTTGCTATCATGTGATCGATAACGTTGATAAAATCGTAGCTGCAAACATCGGAGCACCGTAGCGTCTGCGGGCAAGCTACGATTTTCCCCACTTACGATTTTAATCGTAGCGTCTGCGGTGGCACTAAGAGACAGACACAGCAGCGCCCCCTCCAACCACATTTTGATCATTTAAACATTATTTTTTAATTTAAAAAACTTATTTATTTTTCATTAATTGTTTTTAGATTGAAATCCTTGTTCAATTTTATTTTAGCTTTACATTTCTCCAATGTTCTTTCCGAAGGGTGTCTTGAAGGAAGTTTTTCACCTCACCGTCCAATAATTATAAGTAGTATACGTATGGGGCGATTGCACACTCGACTTCCGGTCGACTCCAACACGTCACTTCCGGTATGCCGGTAACGTAGGGCAGTACCACCAACACATCCGCCCACTTCCGGTCGATTATTTGCACACTAGACTTCCGGTCGACTCCAATGCGTCGCTTCCGGTATGCCGGTAATGTATGGCAGTATCACCCACACATCCACCCACTTCCGTCGTTTATGTCAACACTTCCGGTCGGACGAACGGGCAGGTCTACAGTCAAAGCCGAATCGTAAACGATTCGATCGAGGTGGGCTCGTTCAGCGAACAGTGTCTGTCACGATATTTAGGAAAGCCTTCAGTCGCCAAACTCCATGCAGAGTTCAGCCTCCAACGCAGGACTTATCATAACGAAGGGACCGAACTCTGTTTCCTCTGAACTTTTGTGTTTACATTTTATTAAATATCTGTTTTTAGCAAACACATGTTTACACAAATATGTTATAAACATATGTAGCTATATGTATAACGGGGTTAGTGGGAGGGAGACAATATATCCATCAATGTAAACACAAATGAGTTCAAACAAACCAATATTATCACTGGTTATTTTTTTTTTTGTGTGCATACATATATTATATTGCAATAAACCTATATCATATTATTCACTTAACTTATTGCAGTTGGGATATATGTATGGTCATATAAACAAACAAAATGACACAAAAACAGATTGATATCAGGAATAAAATGTATTTGGATCAAAATTACAAGGTGTTATTCACAGGAACAGATGAAACACAATTCTATCTGAACAAAAAGACCCGGATAGTGATTACAAGAGGACATCCTTATATTACTTTGGTGCACAAAAGGAAAAAAATGTGTTTTGATGTGGTCTTATGGCGGAAACTTTGCAATATAAAAATTCCTGATTGTATTCTGCAGTCGTATATAAATGAAGAAACAGGATAGACTATTTTTTATTTTAGTTTTGAACATCATTCAGTAAACTGCAAAAAAGGTTATTGTTATAAATATGGATCTTGTTGAACAAAATTCCTTATTTATTAAAACACTCAACGAGTTGAAAGATCATCATGTCAATTTGATCTTCAACAGTTATATTCAGCACAAACGGATTAGTTTTGAGGAACAGGACTGTGCAGTAAAGTTAGATTCAACTGATGTATGCAACCGGCTAATACAGATATTCTATGAAAAATACACTGCATATTCTGTTATTCTAACATTTATCAACACACATTTTTTTGCGGAACTCAGTGACAACTCAGCTGCTACTGTTATGCACCAGATGTTGGATGAAGACTGGCAGTCAAGCACATTCAACGAACAATGGGAATGTGAAATAGTTCACCAGTTATACAACAAAATTGAAAAAATATTAACAGAACAATGACAGAACAACATGATAAAAAGAATTTTTTGGAGAGTTATTACTATGATGTTGAAAAACCAGCATCATTCTCTGGTTTAGATAAACTCTATCAAGTATTGAAAGGAAACGGACAATATTCATACAGCAGATCATACCTTGCCAAGTGGTTACAAAAACAAGATCCACATACTTTACATGGACAAGTGAAAAGAAAGTTCAAAACACTTAAAATGATTGTTTCGGGAGTTGACGATTTGTGGGAAATGGATTTATTATCTGTGCAAAACCTTAAAAAATCTAACAATGGTATACAATATCTCCTTGTTGTAATTGATGTGTTTTCTAAATTCCTGTTTGTGTGGCCAATAAAGCGTAAAACGGCACAAAATGTCAATGAAGCACTAAAGGATATACTGGTAGTAACAAAACGAACGCCCAAGCATGTCAGATCAGATGCTGGTCTAGAATTCAGCAACAGACTGGTTAAATCTCTCTTTTCTCATTATAATATTCACTACTACCCCACCTCAAACGAAATGCATGCATCAGTAGCTGAGAGAGTCAATAAAACTCTCAAGAAAATATTATTCCAATATTTTGACAAATACAGGACTTATAAATATGTGGATATTCTGCAAAAGGTTATAATCACACCCCCCACAGATCATTGAATTATATATCACCTAGCCAAGTCAACAAAAACAATGAATCGAGTATATGGGCGTTCCAATATCTACACACTAATACTATATATAAAACAAAGGTGCGTTTCAAATTAAAAATTGGAGACCTTGTCCGGGTGTCATTCTTGAAAAATAAATTCCGCAGATCATATCAACTACAGTGGTCTACTGAAGTGTTTAAAGTTAAAACAAGATTCACAAAACAAGCACTACCACTCTATAAACTTGAAGATCTTGCGGGGGAGAGGGTCAAAGGTTGGTGGTATCAAGATGAGATAAAATTGGTTATAAAGAGTGAAAAATCATTGTGGTTGGTTGAGAAGATTATAAAAACCAGAAGGAGGAATGGTCGAAAAGAATATTTAGTCAAATACGAAGGGTTTCCAGATAAATTCAATGAGTGGCGACAAAGCCTTGATATAAAAACTATTACAAAAAAATGACGGATAGATATGTTTACTGCAGCAGCAATGGTTTCGAAGATTACTTCCCGGAAAACACATCTTATCAGTTCAGAGTTCGGATGAACAAAACACTACAGCTTAGTGTGGATTGGTCACTCGGACTTATTGCATTTGCATATTTATCAACTGATACAGATTTGTCAGCCAAATTAGCAAAGAGCCTTCTCATCCATGTTTCATTAATAGAAAGTTCAATTTTTAATGGTGTTGAGAGACCAATATTAAGACGAATAGATCCGGTTATATATGAAACATATTGGACTGCTGGTGGAGGCTATGTACCATATGTTCCGATTCGCACAGAAGTGGTTTCTGAGTTTGAGATCAATATAACGGATGATAATCGCCAACCTGCTTTATTCATTACGGATCCTGTGTCTGTTGTGCTTCATTTTAAACCACCACTGTAATTATGAATACCTCAATCTATATTCCAGACGCCAAAAAATGGCTGGAATATATAACCAGTACCAACAAAGCTGTCAATCAGTCTCAAGCTACGGTGCCGCCAATAACGGTTGTGTCAACAAATCAAGAAGTTGTCAATCGTGTCAAAGACGAACTTGCGAGAGAGGCAGCCAAATATCAAACTGACACTGGGAAACATAAAAAAAAGGTGTGCAGACGAAAAAGACGTACAAAACAAACACGAAGACCTGAATATAAGAAACAAACACACAAGAAACAGTCAACTGTGAGAAAAAAACGTGCCAGAGATATATTTTCGGATTAATTATGGCGATGATAAACAAAGATCTATTCCAGGAGGGAATGCCAGAAGAGTTGTCATTGTTTGGTGTACCTGCAACGCAAACCGCAGTTGAACAATTATATTATCAAGAAGTTAGACCGATTTCGCAGGTTGTGCAAAATTCTCCGATTGATTTCAACGTGTGCTCACAGAATTCTTTAGATTATATTGATCTGCACAACACTAAACTGTATATCAAACTTAATCTTACCAAAGCAGGTTCAGCCAAAATACCATCCACAGAAAAGATTGGGCCTGTTAACCTATTTCTTCAGTCCTTATGGTCTCAAATTGATGTTTCGTTCAACTCCAACACTATTACTCCGACAAACACAAATTATGCGTACAGTGCAATGATGCAGACTCTGTTGTATGGCAATCAGGCTGCTGCGGACACATATTTGCAAACACAAATGTTTTACAAAGACACAGCCGGAGAAATGGATAATGCTGAGTTGAGAGGTGGAAACCTAGGATTCTATGAGCGATCAAAGCTCACACAATCCGGAAACACAGTTGAAATGACAGGCTGTTTATTTAATGATTTGTTCAGAATGAAAAAATATCTACTTAATGGAATAAATGTTCAACTAAGACTGTACAGAAACAAAAGTAGTTTCTGTTTGATGTCAAAGGAAATTAATCCCGACTATAATGTCAAAATACAAGATATTGTACTGCATGTGGCTCGAGTTCTTTTGAACCCTGCATTGTTGTATGCACACGCAGAACTCTTAAAAAGTGCAAATGCCAAATATCTTTTTAAACGTAGTGATGTCAAAACAAATTCAATATCAACCGGTTTAACCCGGTTTACTTGGGATAATTTATTTCAAGCAAACCGGCCGCTTAAAGTTGCTATAGGATTAGTTTCATCTGATGCAGTATCGGGGGATTACAAGTTAAATCCCTACAATTTCAAACATTCAAATGTTACTAAGGTGGCCCTTTTTGCAGATGGTCAACCTGTAGATTCAAGTCCACTGAACCTCAATTTCACAGCGACCACTGCGAAAAATGGTTATATTCCTGCTTATACAAATTTTTTGAAGAACACAGGCAACTGGATGAAAAACAAAGGCAGTTTGATAGAACCTTCAGACTATTCAAATGGCTACTGTTTATATGTGTTTGATTTAGAACCATATATGGATCGAAATAAATTTATTCCTCTACTGAAAACATCTAATATAAGACTAGATATTCAGTTTTCTTCGCCATTAACTGAAACAACCTCATGTATTGTATATGCTGAATTTTCGGGATACTTTGAGGTGACTCAAAACCGAGATATTATACACACACAGTAGCAACACAATGCAAACCTATATTGATGAAAACTCCTTGAAGTTTCAATCACCAACAAATATTGCTGTTGTGGGATGTACCAGTAGTGGAAAAACATTCCTCGTCAAAAGGATATTAGAGAATTCAAAAACTATGTTCTCTCAACCTGTGCAAGCAACCTACCTGTGTTATAATACTTGGCAGCCTCTATACGAGACACTGTCAAAGAATATTGTTTTCTATAAAGGAATACCTTCTAATGAGACAATAGACAAATGGTTGCAACAAACTGAAGGTCACAAATTATTAATTCTAGATGATCTGATGTCACAGGTTTGCAACAATCTTGATGTGTTGAATTTATTTACAGTCAAATGTCATCATTGTAATGTATCTAATATATTTATTTCACAGAACTTGTTTGCTCAAGGCCGATCTATGAGAACAATTTCCCTTAATACACATTACTTTCTTTTGTTTGAGAATCGCAGGTGTGTGCAGCAGGTACTCTCATTGGCCAGACAGGCATTTCCTGATAAATATAATTTTTTTCTCGATGCATATTATTCTGCAACTAAATCTCGTTATGGATATATATTACTTGACTTTCATCCAAAGTCAGACAGACGTTTGCAATTGAGAAGCAAAATATTTCCATCTGAAAACGCTATTATTTACGCGTCAAAGGAATGAAGATTGGAAAATATTTCAACTTCCTCACTTCATTGCTGAGAAGTAAAGTGGATCACAGAAAACTTATTCTACAAAGTTCACCAAAAGATGCTATCAAATTTCTGGCAGAATGTGTACTCAATATTATTCGTGGAAATATTTCTGTATCACGTGACAGTGAACGAAAATTATATAAATACAGAGCAATCTTAAGAGAAATTGTTCAAAAGAATGTGCCTTTGACAGTGCGCAGACAAAAACTAACTCAAGTTATACATCTGCTGACAATAGTGATCAGAGCTGTTTTACGCTTATTTACAGAATGTCAAGGAAATTGATACTTATTCCGGAAGAAGAACATGTTAGTATGTGTCAAAAGCTGAACAATGATAAACAAAGTGTTGATATTTCTATGTCACAAATAGAAAAGAGTGACTACTACAAACAAAACTGTCAGCCGGTTTGTTCAGAAACTATATCCAATGAGTGTACCAAAGACAGCAAATCACAAATAGAAAACAGTGACTACTACAAACAAAACTGTCAGCCAGATTGTTCAGAGGCTATATCCAATGAGTGTATCAAAGACTGCAAACCAACTGCCAAAATATCCAAAATAAAAAAACAAAAAATCAAATGGCTCACTTTGTGAATGTATTGATGGTATGCAAACTACTATTTATATATACATATAACACATACATATATATATCTATATATTCTTTCCCTTTTTTTGTAAATATTTATATGTAGTTACTTTTCGTTTGTTTGTATTAAACTGTTTTGTAAATAGATTCATGTTTAGTTCAACAAATTCCCAATGATATTTATATCAAACAAAAATCAGGGGGGGATTGTTACAAACAATATTTGCATAAATGTTTATATATATTTAATGTTGGTATATGCAAATTAGCAGCTGTTAACTTACTGAGCTGTGCCACTCTTATACAAGCTGAAGTTTGCTATATATTGATATTGTCTATGTAAACAATGTTTGTGTCTGTTGGGTATATTTTAGCTTATAGTTACACCAAATGGTTCACTATATATTTATTCTGAATAAGCACAAAGACTGCTTGATAACTATCACAGGATTATTTTTGTGTAAACCACGTTATGCAGAACCAAGAGGCACAAAATGTTTCAACTCCCAGATTTGATTGTGACAAATGTAATAGAACTTATGCAAATCATAGCTCGTTGAGGAAACACAAGATTATGCATGATGAGGATTATATATGTGAATTGTGCAACAAAGAGTTTAAGACAAATGAAACTTTGAGTAGACATCTCAGGAATATTCACAAAAGAGAGCCAAGAAAAAGGCAGAAAGTTGAATCGATTCAGAGCTCAAATAGAACAACAACACAACCGCCAAAAGTTGAAACGATTCAGAGCTCAAATAGAACAATACAACCACCAACTATCATTAATCAAGTTCTTAATGATAGTATATCAGCAGAGGGACAATCGAATGACTCTAGTGACAGTGAACTGGAAAATGAAACTTCAGCGTTGAATAAGATTGTGACTGTGGTGAAAATTAAACCAGCAAACAGGCCGGAAACAGATGATATGATTGTGTTTTTCGCTAACAACAGAAAAAAGATTTTGACCATTCTGGAGGAAAAAATGCAGTGATATAATGGAATGAAATGGCATCTCAGTCTGTGCATTTCAATGTTCAAGCCAAGCGATGAGCAGGGTGGAGAGGATAGTGTTATAGAGACACACTTTCGAACGCAACTATTCAAGTGTGTGACCAGTGATCAATTGGACATTGCCGATATTAATACTGGGTTTCACAAAATGTTCGAATCATTCAACACCTTTATACATAGGGGCAGTGGTTGGAGAATAAGGAGAATACAGCATTTGGATATCAGTATGGCAATGTATAAACCTTTGTCAGCCAGCAGCTATATAGCAACGCCAAGCGAGCTAACTCATTCACGATCGATAATCAATGTAGTAAACAATGATGAATACTGCTTCGTGTGGGCTGTTTTGGCTAGTGTACACCGAAAAATGAACAATCCGAACCGTGTGAGCACTTATTTGCCATACAAAGACAGCCTTCGGTTGAACGGATTGACTTTTCCAATGAAAATAGAAGATATCACAAAGTTTGAGCGGATGAACAATATATCTGTGAGCGTATTTGGCTATGAGGACAAACAGGTGTTCCCTTTAAGGATAACTAATATATATCCTCCAAACGAGCCTCACGCAGACCTGCTATTGTTTCACAATGAAGATAAAACACATTATACATGTATAAAAGATTTGGATAGACTCTTAACAAGATTCAAAAGGCAAACATCACACAAGAACTATTTTTTCTGTAGATTTTGTCTGTGCTCATTTCGAACTTGGACTGACAGGGACGCACATATGCAGGAGTGTCAAGCTTTCGGCTTTCAAAAAACCTGTTATCCTGCAGAAAAGGATAAAATTGTGCGATTCAATGAATACAACAAAAAATTTGTAATCCCATTCTGCATCTATGCTGACCTGGAAACGACTGTTGAGCAAATTAGCAAATGCGACCCAAACCCTGACATTTCCTCCAGCACACCATATGCAAATCTCAATCCACTCAGTTTTGGAAACAAACGTGTTTGCAAGGTGGATGAGACCTATACAAAACCTACATTTATCAATAGCTCAGACACTGGTGTTATAGACTATTTTCTAGAAAAACTATTTGAGGAGGTTGAAAGTATTTTAGAGGAAACAGCTGATATGATCATCACGGAAAAGCAGCAAATGGACTTTGAAGCAGCAACGGAATGTTATAATTGCAATAGAAAGTTTAACGAAAACAGAAGGAAATGCCGCCACCACTGCCATGTCAGCGGGCTCTACAACGGACCCAGTTGCGATGGCTGTAATTTGCATCTCAAAGCGCCTTTATTTATTCCCGTGATTATGCACAATCTTCGTGGATTTGATTCGCATCTTATATGTCAAGCTATGGGAAAGTTCGGCGAACCTATTACATGTATACCCAATAATATGGAAAAATATCTGTCTTTCAGTATAGGAAAATTACGCTTTATCGACTCTTATCAATTTTTGAACGCATCGCTGGAGACGCTGGTAGAAAACTTGAAAGACTTTGACAACTATAATTTTCCTTATCTAAATGATGAGGGATTCACACCTGAACAATGCAATTTGCTCAAGAGGAAAGGTGTATACTTCTATGAGTATGTCACATCAGTAAATGTGTTTGGTGAAACGAAACTTCCGGAAAAGGACAAATTTTACAACAAAATGACAGAAAGTAATATTACTGATTCAGAATATCAACATGCCCACAATGTTTGGACCAAATTCAATATGAAAAATCTGGGCGACTACCATGATCTTTATTTAAAAAGTGATGTCTGTTTGTTAGCCTGTGTATTTGAACAGTTTCGAGATATCTGCTATCAGTACTATGGTCTGGATACCCTCCATTTCTATTCTGCTCCAGGTTATAGTTGGAGTGCAATGCTCTTAAAAACTGATGCCGAATTTGAGCTTATAACTGATCCTGATCAGTACATTTTCTTCGAAAAGGGAATAAGAGGCGGAATTTCCTGCATAACACAGCGATTTGCAGAGGCCAACAATAAATATATAGGCGAAAGTTATGATACAACACAAGAAACATCCTATGTCGCATCATACGATGCTAATAATTTATATGGGTGGAGTCAATGTCAACCAATGCCATATCGCTCATTTCAATTCTTGACTCAAGAGGAAATAAGCAATTTGGACATCAGTTCAATAGCTTTTGATGACAAACATGGATATGTGCTAGAAGTTGATCTAGAGTACCCAGAACATCTACATGATACGCACAACTGCTATCCACTGGCTGTTGAGCGACGCCGTTGTGACTTTGATGAAATTTCGCAATATAGTCAGCAGCTATGGCGTTTGCATAATGGAGATGCCAAATTCCATACCACAGAAAAACTAGTGTTAACATTATATCATAAACAACATTATATTATTCACTACAAAAATCTGCAACAGTGTCTGGAGTTGGGACTCAAGTTGAAAAAAATTCACAGAGTGTTACGTTTTGAACAAAAACGTATTCTCAAACCATATATCGACTTTAACACACAAAAGCGAGCCGAAGCTAAAAATGCCACTGAAAAATTTATATTCAAACTCTTGAATGTGTCGATATATGGAAAGGCTCTCGAAAATGTTCGAGGAAGGGTGAATATTTCATTAATAAATAATGAACACAAATTGAGAAAATATATATCAAAACCATCATTCAAACGTTTTGAGATTTTTAATAATGACTTGGTTGGAGTTGAATGCAGCAAAGTGAAACTCGTTTTGAACAAACCAGTCTATCTCGGATTCGCAATTCTGGAATTATCAAAGTATTTGATGTATGATTTTCACTACAACTATATTAAAAAACTGTATGGTGAGAATGCAAAATTATTATTCACCGACACAGACTCTTTGACCTATCATGTGAAGTGTGAGGATATTTATAATGATATGTTACAAAACAAAGAACTGTTTGACACCAGCAACTATGATAAAGACCACTTTTTATACAGCAGTGACAACAAGGCCCAAGTTGGGTTAATGAAAGATGAATCTTATGGTATACCAATAAAGAGCTTTTGTGGACTTCGCTCTAAAGTGTATGCATATTGCTATGGCGATACTGAGAAAAGAAGAGCGAAGGGAGTTGTTAGAGGCGATCAAAAACTGAAATTTGTTGACTATTACAATTGTTTGTTTGGAAATACAGACAAGACAATGTGTAGGTTCAACAGAATTTTGAGCAAGAAACACCAACTTTTTTGCACACATATAAATAAACGCGCCCTGAGTGCATTTGATGACAAGCGATATATTGCAGATAATGGCATCACCACACTCAGCTTTGGCCATTATGCTATTCAGTATAATACCCAAAGTTAGTGGAAGTGGTTTATTAATATTAGAGGCCTTTTGGTTTCAAATTCTGCACACTTAGTCATCCACATGCACACAGCGCACTGTAAACTTGATCATTGATCTATATAGTTTGTGGAGGAAAAATATTAATTTGCAAACAATATGTAATATATTGTATTCTAATATACGCAACCACCTTTATCGGTGAACTGATGTCATTCCTTGCATATATAGGTCAATAGTCATATATTATATGTTGAACAGATATTGAAATATACTGAAAATAAAGGGAGACTGTACCTAAACCCGGCTATTTATCTTAGGGAGGCTCATATCTTGCTATATGGTGTTTGAAATTGATCAACTAAACACATTGGTGCATACTTTGTTTTCATTCCTGACTCAAATTGAATATATATCGATTCAATTTGAGTCAGGAATGAAAACAAAGTACATCAATGTGCTTAGTTGTTAAATTTCGTTCACCATATAGTAAGAAATGTGTCTCCCTAAGATGAATATCTGGATTTAGTTACAGTGGGCCCCTTTTAACAGCAGTTATACAAATATATATATAAAATATATAAAAATATATAAATAAAGAGCAAAACATTTGCACTAGAGCTGTACTTTATACTGATTAAATATGTCCTGACTGATATAACGCTTAGTTGAAAAGACTAAAATTTAGCAAAATCTCTTTATTAACCAAGACTTGTTTCTTTCTTTTTTTTGTGAACAATAGCATGCACGGTTTATAAGTCACTTTTTTTTATTTTATTTTATTTTTTTTTTTGCAATTTTCTGAAACAAAATTGAGACTATATTACAACTTGACATATTGTTTAAAATTTTTATTTTTTTTAATTTTTTTTTGCGGTTTGCAGTTTGATAGTAATAAATCAGTCAGGATATCTTTAACCACAACACATCTGTATATCCATATGAGGTAGACTGATAAATTTGAAAAGAAAACAGTTATTAGCTGTTCCAACCTACAAATAAATAAATAGGAATAAAGTAGTTAACATCGTTCCATTTATAAAAAAATGGGTTATATATCACAATTCAAGTGACTAAAACAAGAAATACAAACAACATTATTTACAGTGATTGATCAGCAAAGTTGAACAAACTATAGTGCATATTTGCATGAGGTAGACTGACAAACATCTCAAAATGCTGTTAAATATCTCTTAGATTCCTAGTTATTCGATTGTAGGAATGTGAATAGACAAAAGGAGTGCTAAATTTGTAGGGAGTTCACATTGCTAAGAGAACAGTTTTTTTTTTATTATTTTAACTGTTCAAACCTACAAATGGACTATATATCACAATCCAAATGGCTGTTTTAGTTAAACTATGTCAGGTGCAACAGCATACAAACACCTATTTTCCAACACCAAATATTAAGTTTGGTTTCTGACTACATTTTAAGAAATCTGACTTAGAAGCCTATTTGTTTGTGCACTCAATTTGCTGAGTTCAGAATAATAAGAACATCAAGTTTTCAACTATTATCTGTTTAATCCCACAGATGAATAAATAGGAATAAAGAAGATAATAGTGTCAACCCAGTTGTAAGAGGACTTACATATCAAATGTCAGATGTCAGATATCGAGTGAACAAATGTATAGTATAATGACTGTTAACGTATGTGCAGAATATACATGTTTGCAAAAAATATTGTGCGTTTTGGGATTCGCAAAATAATTTCCTCATCAAGCCTTGAAATAGGGTGTCTGTCATTTGCAGAATGAGGTCCATAGAGGGCGAATTTAGTGATACTACCCCGTATAGCAAGCTAGCATCACCAAATTCACTCTCTGGGAAACCTCATTCTACTGAGACATAGTGGGCTAGCATCACCAAATTCACCCTCTGATAAACATCATTCTGCAAATGACAGACATCCTATTTCAAGGATTGTTCCTCATACTCTGAATGTATATAAATATCAGTGAACAGTTCATAATAGATGAGGAATAATGGTCAATTCTGATCAGTCAAATTGAGAGTTTGCCATAATTATTTAACAATATGTTTAAACACTGTGTTCCCTTTGTAGAACGTAAATTTATAAAAAATGTTTATAAAAAATAAACGTAACTAGTAAACAAACAAAAATAAGAGAAAAATAAATCAACAGTATTTACAGTGTTTGTTCATATATATTTTGCAAATTGTGTCGCTAGTATTTTTCATTTGTTTTGAAATTAAGATACCTTTAAGAACAAAATGTGCTTTGTCACCAATGTACACAGAAATATTGTTGCTATTTCACATGAAAGTAATACCACCAAAGAAAATTAAGGCACCTTTAAGCACAAAATGTGCTTTGTAACCAAGGTATACAGAAATATTGTTGCTATTTGACATGAAAGTAATAACACCTAAGATTGTGTTTGGTTTGACAGACAAACTCCTTGTAAATAAATATGCCTTCATATATTTGTGATAAACATAAAATAAATCAATATTCAGCTGGTAATGAACTGTTGTTTTCCTTGCTTAAATATTAAAAGTCCTATCAACTCCATGCCATAGTATTACAATATGTTTTATTGGACACTTATTGTGAGTTTAAGTAGACAATATACCAGCAACCAGGTGTGAAATATAACCAGAACCCTTCTAACAATAGACATGTTGTAGGTGATTTGACACATTTAACCCTTTCATTATACCAACATTGATGGTGCAGCATTAACAATACTGTGTCAATGCTTTCTCCTATATATATATATATGTATCTTCCAGTGGGATATGCCCAATATATAAGAAAATATATTGGCACAGAATTTCAAAACAAAAAACAAAAAAACAAAAAAATTAGACAGTTCAGTGAAATACAGAAGTTTACTGTTTGTAAAGAACTGCAATATTACTGTTTGTAAACTACAAGATTTAAAGGTGTTCAATCCTATATTACTATTTGTTTGGCTTTGAGGGGTAAAAAATATTTGATTTGAGTCGAGGAACCTACCAATTAACACACAGGGTGAACAGATATGGATATTTGAATTTTCATTAATTCTATTTTTTCTGTCCCAGAACACAGACAAATTTGCGTTATTATTACCACTTGATTTTAGAGTTACCCATCCTTGTCTGTTTGAATAGTGTTTTGGTGTTCACATTTCGAGCAAATTACGAAGGTAAGGTTTCATCTCGAGAAAATAACAAATTTAAAAAAACAATATCTAATGACTGCAAGCTTTGTTTGATAGGTTCCTCGACTCAAATCAAATATTTTTTACCCTCAAAGCCAAATAAATAGTAATATAGGACCCACTGTTCGGTTTGTTGATGTTGGAGTCTGTTGAGATGGGGAACCCTCTGATCGGATTGAATACCTTTAATAAGTTATTAGTTTGGTGAAATAAAAAGTTGTTAATAAAGCTGAAAAGACTCATTCTCGCCAATAAAAAAGTGCTGAAAGGGAAATCAGGTTTTGAAAATGTACCGAATGGTACACAGGGGGTTGAAAACTCATTCTAAATCACTTTTAGTTTTCATGTCTGACTACATACATACGTTAGTGCTGATCACAAACCCCTGTGTACCATTCGGCACATTTTCAAAACCTGGAATACCTTCAGCACTTGTGTTAGAAAAAAAAAAAGTTTGTACAGTCTGACACACAAAAGAGTTCTAACAGCTGAATAGCCCTAAATAAGTTAATCTATAATCGCTCTGACCAAAAATATTCTATATAGATTAACACTAGGATTTCAAATATGAACTAAACAAGTTGTTCACCTCCTACTAGTATCTTAACATCATTCCTTTGGAGTTACTGTTTTAGTATTTTGTTTTTTTTAATATAGCTAAATGGGGGTTAAGCCATATACTAAAATAGTTGGTATTGCCAAGTTTCACACCCCATTTGTCAGTCATAATTTTGCGTGTGCTCTTACTGTTTGTTTTTTTTTTATTAACACAGAGTTTTATAGTTATAGTCTGTTTAGGCACTAAGACAAAAGCAAAATATGCGAATTACTGTTTGCGTAGGTACAAAGACCATGGACATGTTAGGACACAACATGAATTTATGATAGACCTGTTATAAAAGCCCATATGGTATTCCATTTACTAGTCATTCAGTTTTCAACTTCAAATATGGCGGATAATATTGCACCAGCAACAACTGAGTCATACGAGAAAAAGTTTGGTCACTTTGCACTCAAGATCACTTTGTTTCGAGGAAAACCCTATTTGCACATATTTAACAATGATCCTGACCTTGTTCAGGAAGAGGAGGCTTATATTTCTTTGAACTTAAAGGAAGCTGAAAAGCTGGAAAGGCAGAGAAATGATTTGGAAAAAAACATGACAAAGGTGAATATCATGCCAATCACCAGTGTCTATCGGGCATTGGTGAACAGCGCCAGAGCATTTAAAGTTGTCAAAATATACAATGACAAAGGAAAAGTGAAAGTAAATCTGCAGCAGGAGGTGACAAAACCCGGGGAAACACCGCGATATGGGAAAGTGGCGTTCGACAAGGACTCGTTCCTAGTATTCCAGCGGATTCCATTTCTAATGAAAATGAAATCGATGATTCCATCAGAACAGGAAACTATTAAAAACGTAAGTAGACAATATTTTTTTTTTTTGCAACACTATAGTCAAAGCATATTTCCTAAACAGTAGAGAAAATTATATTGCTGTGAAATCTCAAGTGTTAATTTATAGTGAATATTTAAAATTTGGCATATACCAGACCCAATTAATTTGTTTTTAACTCAAGATCGATAGTATGTTAGTCTGTTAGGCTGCTGTCTTAACCTTGTTGATCTCCTGAGTTTGGGCTGTTGATTTACTGCTGGATGAATTAGTCTATATAGAAAGTCAACAGCGCGTATAAACCACTGATAGTTTTGAATAAATATCCTGAATCTTCTCAACGCAGCGATAAATAGACACAGAACAATGCCTGCAAATAAGTGAAAAAATAAATTAGGTCTGGTATATGATGGAAATTGACAATAGCAAACAGGTTCAGTTCACAGGTATATTCAGGCTGAATATTAATCATTTTTTATTGTTGATCCGACTCTATTGGTTGGAACTTGAAACATGGTCACACTTTCATCGTCCAACATTTTTGTTACATTGTATCGATTCCGTTTCCTCTTGATGCACCATATCAATAGGACGATTACAGCAGCACACACTGCTATGATAGCACATATCAAGATTATCCACTTTCCTGAAGATTAAATATTGAGAGTTAGCTTGCACGAAAAAGAAATAAGATTACAACAGCTGTGTATAATTGGCAAATTTAGATACTTTTAATATAGTTATAATTTAGAATATGCCAATATCATAAACATCTACTTTGATTACATACCTTGAAGAATATACTTTTCAACAAATGAAAAGCCAGGGCACAAAATAAATATAAAAACAAACAAAAACTGACATTTCCTTATGCAGTAATGCCCTAATTAATCACCTGCATAGCCACATCAGAATTATAGTTGACATTTTAAGGATTTAGTGGAAAAAATGGATGGTTGCCATTCTCTTGTGAGCTTTCTGATAAATGTCAACAAACCATATTTCCGACTAAACCTGAAAACGCTAACCGTAGTTCTGCTGTGGTTATGGAGTTGATTAATTAGGATATTACTGTACATGAACAAGTGATATAGTAGTTCATATAAATGTACCTTGAAGAGCATTTGCAGCATCTGGCATAAAGGCATCAGTTGAGTTTGGGTTACTGATAAAGCTGGTGTCTGGTATTGATGACCTTGGTTTGTGTGTGGTTGTACGCTTTGTGTCACTATATGTCTTGACAGTTGACATCATATTATAATCTGGGCCAGTTTCCACTGCTGACAGTTGCTACAAAATAATAGCATAAATAATAATATGAATAGTAAATTAAAAGTATATAAATTTATTTGCAGGAAATGAAAGCAGTATCAAAACAGTTGAGAGAAGGGGCAATTGATATTTTAGAATTGGAGAGCACCAACTTAAAAGTAACCCACAAAAGGAAAAAGATGACACTAGAGGCAGGATGTCCAAAAAAAGCAAAGAGAGATACAGCAGAAGCAGGAAGCTCAAAAGATGTCATGAACTTTGACTGCTTCATTGTTGATAAGGCTGCAGTTGACCAGTAAGTATATATTTTTTTTTTAAAGTAAAAACATTTTTGATAAATCAATTAGTAATTATCCCACAAAAAAAAAACAAAAACAAAAACAAAACAGCTTCATAATTATTGGTAAGACTCATATTTAATATTAGCACCCCATATGGGGGAAACAGGGCATGGTGTATTGACCATGGTAAACACACTATTATTTAAATAACTTATATTTTGTTGAAGTTTGTAATTGCTGTTTTTTATTTATTAATACTTTGTGTTGCTTCGATGTTTTATTTATTATATGATGGACTGCAGCAGGTGTATGAAACAAACAATACATGTGCTTAGTGACACACACACGCCTCTGTTGATATTTACAATAAATACAATTTGCAATTTGTTTGAACATTCAGTGAGATATACGAGGACAGTGATGAACCAACCGACAATGGTGACACAACAGAGTTCAGTGAAGAGACTGAATAGGACAGATTTTAAAGGTAATGCAGTATATCATTTTCCCAGACAATAACTTGTTTAATTTTTGTCAGCAGGTCTGGGTGAAACAGCAATTTAATCGTTCAGTCTATAAGGCCATTTGCACTACAATTATCTTTTTCACAATCTACACAACATGGTCTTAAAGTTTTATCTTAAATATGGCACAATATTATTTGCGATGCAGGTGGAAACTTACCGAACAATAATCAGTATTGCCGTCAACAACGACATTCAAATCGCAAACAGGGCATATTGGTGTGCTGGCATCGTCGATCGCCAGGGTGATAACAGACTCAAGAAATTTACAATCTTGAATGTCTAGTTTGTTCAGACCGATGAGTCTCAATTTGGTGATACTCCATTCGATGTTGCTGGTCACTACAACAGATGTGCCTGTTGCAAAACACACTATCTCGGTTGCGCCTGCGTCTGTGGTTCTGTGGCAGCTGGTCGAGTCGATGAGCTCGTTGAGCGTTATGGCTCCAACAGCCGCAATTGTCATAAAAAATGACAGCATGAAGAACATTTTGGTAGTTATTGAACGCTTCAGCATAAAAAAAATAAACAAAACCTGATCACGTGTGTTTATAATGTTGTTGATCTCACGTGACTGAAACCCCGCGAAAAAAAAAATCGATTTCAACCTCGTCGCCAAAGTTAAAGTTTAGTATATTGTGCGATTGCCGTTGTTTGTCAATATTACGTGGCTGGTAAATATACTTAAAGACAAATATTGGAATAAATAGTGGAAATAGGGCTGAAATATAAGAGGAGTGGTGTCAATAAATTTGTGATATATATTAGAGAGTTCTATACGCCAGCATTGCTAAATAAACTAGTTCTCTATTTGTATTCTATTTTTAGCTTGACTGGTACTGCGACTGTGGACACGTGAAGCTCACCCAGCGTCTTCTCCATAAAAGCTTACACAGCGTCATAAGAGCGGGGAAAACGTCACGATAAAAACGTAGAAGAACAACAACAGATTGTTGTTAATATTAGATATAATAAACTGATCAAACAACTATATTTTGTCTTAGTGATTTATAGATAATATACTGCATGGAAATAGATCAAATTTATAGATATATTGTTTGTTTATTTTTGTTTTGTTTTTGTTTTTAAATATTTAGAATATATGGGTTTAGTAATTTTGCATTATTTTATTGATAGCTTAGATAATGCATTGGTAATTAAAAAACAATTCTCTGAAAATAAAACAATAGTTAAAAAAAAAAAAAAAAAAAATCTGCATGCAAAATTTTCGCTGGTGACTACTTTTTTGAATTTTTGATTGATAATATTAATCAAAACAAACAAAAACAAACAAACAATATATATGATCAAGTATGCTCATTTATAGAAGATAAAAGTATACAAAACAACCTGGGTGTTATATAATACCGTAAAACCCAAAGTAATTGCCCACTTAACAACAACAGAACCATAGGTAGTTTTTCAGGATTTAGTCCGAAATATGATTTGTTGCCATCCATATGAAAACCGAGAGCTTTCCGATGAATGGCAACAATCCATATTTTCGACTAAAACCTGAAAAATTACCAATAATTCTGATGTGGTTAAGCGTACAATTACTTTGGGGATTACTGTAGGAGCTTAGAATGCAGCTATTGGAAAATGATGAGTCCCACTATATACACATATGATAGATGCTCAAAACTGCATTTCAGAGTTTAGCGTACTCTGAGTGGCTTTGCCTCCATTCCCTTGTTTGTCCAGTTATAACGCAAGTGGTATGCCCTTCATATATTGTAGAACTCGCGCCCACCCAACTGAGCTGTCGAAAGTGTCGTTGACTGCCATTAACCAGCCTATACTAAAATGTTGATATACATTGACTGGAGACCTTCCCGTACTACGTATGCCTTTACTGCATACCTGCCCATTCGTTGGCTGGAAGTGTTGCCATATTCGGCCGGAAGTGGGTGGATATCCCGATGGTGCTTTCGTACGTTGCCGATATACATAAACACAACAGATCAGAGTAAACAGAGTAGCTCTGCATAGAGTTTGGCGGGTGACCGGCTTTCCCAAATCTCACGACAGACACTGTTCGCTGAACGAGTCCACCTCAAACGAATCGTTAACGGTTCGTTCGGTTTTGACTCTAGACCTGTCCGACCGGAAGTGCTGTCATAATCGACCGGAAGTGGGCGGATTCGCTGAACGAGTCCACCTCGATCGAATCGTTTACGATTCGGCTTTGACTGTAGACCTGCCCGTTCACCCCCCCCCGGAAGTGTACACATAAACGACGGAAGCGGGTGGATGTGTCGTTGATACTGCCCTACGTTACCGGCATACCGGAAGTGACGTGTTGGAGTCGACCGGAAGTCGAGTGTGCAATCGCCCCATACGTATACTACTATTATATAACATGCCATAGCTTAATGTCATATCCGCTCAGGCCCATATGAGATCCATGTAACATTGATGTGGTGTTTTTGCAGTTATAATATGTTTTAAACTCTTACACAAATAAGGGCACAAAATGTGTTTAGTAAAACATTTAGTTGAGGTCAACTGGTTAGGGCGTTTTTTTGCCCATCTGACCACCCACCCACATCGGAATACCTTCCTGCAAATATGTATTACCCCCTCCCTGCACTACGGACACATAGTGTGTTGTACTATAGTTTCAAGCATAATACCGAGTTTTTGTAGATTTTCGCGACGCCTGTGCAATCCACATGATGGTGATTGCAAGTATGTTTGTGTTTCCTTCAGCCTTGTGATCTGAAAATTACTTGCAGAAAGTTTAATGAATTTGGTTTAAAATGGGATCTTAACAGATTTCTTAATACACAATGTGATAGAGTGTCGTATGGGGTGACACGTATATCACGAATTGTGTTGGGTGGTATGGTGAGCTGTATGTGACTAACACGGATGGTGCCTATATATCCGTTCGTAACAGGCCGGGCGGGTCTCAACATAATAAAGATGACTCTGAATGAACGAGCTCTCGAAACATTGCGATGTTTTCTTAAGTGTTCAATCTGACGCACACGATGCGACACAATTAATATAATTAGTATTGCTTAAAGGCCCACTTAATTTTCAAGTCACCGACCATTTTTTTTAGTACCTTGATATATACGGTTTTAATAATAACAATCTATGCCATAAAATATTATTAATATACTATAATTCATCACCATATGGAACGTCTCTGTCTCAAAAGGTGCCCATAGAGTAGCAGAAAATATCTTTTAAATCATAAAATCATTTCCCCCCGTTATGACTCCCAGAATGCAACATAATTCAAACTACAGTTTAATTTCAATGGAAGTGGAATAACTTTATATCTAAAGATATAGAGTTATCCCCCTTCCATTGAAAATAATATACTTTGTGCAGAAACTTGAGCAGAGAACAGACGTTTTTATCTCAACAAAAACAAAAATGTTCAGAGATTATTACATCGATTAAATTGAAATTACAATGTTTTGCAGCTTCCTCTTTCATAAGTTATATATTATATGGTTTATATTTTATATAATGTGATCTGGTGGTTCGACAATTAATCGGGCCTTTAACACGCGTGCGACAACATAGATTTCAAAACGTACCATTGTAACACAAGACGATGGACACTTGTCGCATTATGAACTACTAATGATATGAATTACGAATAATGTGCTACATCTACGTCACCAGATTATTTATTCTTTCTATCAGTTGTCGTGTTACCATATCCGTAGTTACGATTACGGGTTCGGGAAATACGCGAGCTTTGCATACAATCATCGAGCCTATTACTGATCGTGACATAATAAGAACATAATTAAGTAAAATTGTACCACGACAAACAAAACAATATCACCTTACTGTGAGTGGCAATAAGTGTGAACGTCACTCTTTTCTCACAAACGGTCTCGTAGTAGTAAATTTAGCGAGACGGTATTTGGACTGTCCGAAATATTTACGACTACTACAAGCTATTGGTAATTATTATCGGTATTAGTTCATTGGCCTGTAGGATGTTCCAAAGGATCTAGTCATGCAAAGAGTAAAATCAAAGTTGGCTCTAGCGGCCATTTTTTTCATTGGAAATCATTCAAATTAAATAGCTCCAATCAAGAGGTGACCCCAAACATGCCTGTAAACATTCAAAAACATTTCGCCAATAATTGTGGGATACATGGTGTGCGATGGATTCAAATTTTAAATCCAATATGGCCGCTGACAGTCATGATGTTTAACAGAATTCGCAAAAAAAAATATTATATGGTAACATCCCATCTAGCGGTCAACGATAATATCAATATCAAGCCCGATGACGATCGGGCGACTGGTGTGACCTGTATGGTGTGCTAAAGGATTTAGTCATACAAAGAGTAAAATCCATTGGCAGCTATGTTTTAAACATAATTCGGGAAAATTGTCAGCTCCCATCTAGAGGTCACCCAGATGATCCATATGAAGTTTGGTGACGATGTGGCCTGCACGATGTGGTGTGCGAAATGATTTAGTCATGCTGAGAGTAAAATCCAAGATGACTGCAGACGGCCATGTTTGTCATCGACAATCGTTCAAATTCAATAGCTCGCATCATGAATTTTTCCCGGTATCAAAATAGGTCGATAAACACTTGTACCCACCCCTCGCACTTTACCTGTTCCAGGTATTCATTTCAGTGAATTATTGGCTTTGCTTAGCTGTTGGGGCTATTGGCTGCGGACACACGTATCACAGTAGCGATGTCATAGTAGGTGAGACAATTTATTATGGTGGAGTTTGGTGACAATTGGTCCGTCATAATTATGTGTCATAGCTATCCATGTCGCCCGCTGATTTTCCGCACAATAAGTCGACTGGACCAATTAACCATTGATGTTCACCAAGGTTGATCTCTACTCATTGTGTGTTGCTAATTTGTAATCGCTACGATATATATAATTGCACGATAGATCGTCCGGAATTGTGTTTGACCGTGGTCTGGTGGCAATTCCTCATTGACTCACATATCATGCATGTGGTATGTTTTTATATGACCTCAATGCATACATGTTTATCTACTTATATTATATTAATTTAATTTGTAAGAACAAGCATGGCTGTGGAGATGGGTTATTCATTAAGTTATCGAGTGGACTTGTGTGTTACCATACAAAATACAACAGTGCGTGTTGAGTAAAGATCAACAGCGACAAGACATTCAGGTAGATAAATCCTTGAGAGATCGAGCGTCGCTGGTAGAGCTTGGTAGAGTCATTGTGCGAATTTGCGGAGGGCGACATGGCTTGCTATGGTATATTAAATATGACAACCAATTGTCACCAAACTCCACCATAATAAATTGTCACACCTACTATGCCATCGCTACTGTGATACGTGTGTCCGCAGCCAATTGTTTATAGATTACTCTGGTTTTTGTTGTCTTTTTTGTTTTTGTTTTTGTGTGGTACTGATCAAAAGAACAATGAGGTGAACGAACTCAAGAGTCAGAGGCGAGGTGACGTAGCGTGTGAGGGGGGGGGGGTGCAGAGGAAATGGGCTCCCACACTTTTTTCACCAAATACGGGTACCTCATAGTTGTATATATTAATTAAAAAAAATACTTCGAAATTTTGAATCTAGTCCGCATCCTATTAATATGACTGCCAAAATCACTGCCAAAAAGTGCTCAAATTGAACCTATATTTTTCTCAACATTTCCCCGCGGAGCATTGCCCAGGATAAACTGGCGTACATGTACTCGCGCCATCTGCGCTCGAGCATAGCGCACTCATCATTTGATAGTGGCCCCAAGTCTGGATAACATTAGCGATTAGACCTGTTTATTAACAAATCACTGTAACAGTTTTGTTTACATAACAATGATTTCAACAAGCGAAATCTCGTTATTGAAGAGATATACTTAATTAATATAGGAACAACGTGTATCTGATTCTACATGTTCTTCTTGGTGGTGATGTTTTACATATTTTATAATTTTTGCACATCTATCCACCGCGAGTTCATTGTGTCCATGTAAGCAATTGGTATTATGAAGACACCATTAACTTCAAAATTACAAACTGTCGAGTAATAACTGTTTACCGTCGAAAGGGAAGCATTCAAGCAATTTGCTAGTAATCTCAGTCACGTCAAAACAATAACGCGTTTATTACATGTACACCCTCGGTTATGATTTTGTTTATAAAACAAGATATTTTCTCTAAAGGGAATGAATTTATTCATAAACAGTAGCTTATTTAACGGCATTGGGATAACATCACATGACACTACACATGTGTGACAGAAATATTTATTAGATATAGATTTTGATAACAATCGTTCAAACAAACTGCTCTTCCAACTGTGTATGTTGCTAACAAGCTTAGCTTTATTTTATTTGTTATCTTCTCCATTGCGACAATTCTGAGTCGACATGGGGCATGACCCAAATTCGAACTTGATCTAGATATTCTCATATGAAGGCCACATACCAGTCATAACATTCTGTCAAATAGTATTCAAGTTATCACCCGGACAACACGCGTTCCGGACGGACACCGCTCATTTATATAGTCCACCCCAGACAAAATTTCTTTAGTATGAATGAACAATTGCAAGGCCTAGCGTGGCATATGCCCCTATACTCAGCTTAGAGAGTGGGCAATACTAAATATTCATATGTATGGAAAACCAAATATTCTCCGAATCCAAGAAGTCTCGTCGCTCGGATGAAATCAATGGATAAAACCCATTGTATATATTCCCTCATATTAACCTATTCCGAAGACAATCAAATCCAACTATTGGTACCTGAGTCACAAATGCTAAATGGGGAGCAGATGGAATGGACAATGGAGGAACTTGATAGGGCAACAACTCTCACAAATGGATAAAATCTTTCAGTATATTTCAGTCAATCTTGGTTTATTAACATTCCAAATAGCATTCAATTCTTACAATTATTATTGGCGTTACAACACAAAATGTCTATGTAGAGTGTAAACAAGGGCAGTAACTCTGGTAGCAATGAATGGGGATACTTACCACAAGCTGTACTGTCAACACGACAAAGAACAACCAAATCCGATAGTCTATGCCCATGCCAGGGGCTGCATTGTTATTTCGGACACAAAATTTACAAAATTTCGAGTCAAACAAGGGCCATAACTATGGTCAAAATGAATGGACGAAACTTGTATTATGTGGGTATCCTTTCCCCCAAGCTTGCCATCACCATACCAAAGCAAAACCAAATCCGATGATATTTGCCCGAGTTACCAGCTGATATGTTCGAAGGGACACAAAATGCCCAAGTCAAACATTAGTATGTTCACCATGCCAAACGACAACGAATTCCGATAATTAACACCCGAGTTACAAGGTGATATATGTCTGCAACTCACATGTAGGTCACCTCAAATGTATCGGTGGTGGTACGGCTGTCTGCACGAATATGTTACAATGATACACTCGAGGTGACCTACTTTTGAGCTGCATAAATCCCTTGTAGATTGAAGCACCCAGTAGGTAGTGGGGGCAGTCCAAATTTAGTTTGGTGCGAACTATTAAAAGTCAATAAATCAACAAATATTGAGATCTTTGTTGAAACATGCATGGTATCAGCCTAACGATTTCATTGTTAGTTTGGGAATAGTGATGTTGATCCATAGGCATCTGACTCAAAACTGTGGTCACACAAACTTATGAAGTTGTGTTGCCATATATAGTGCGCCACACATGTCGATGTTCAATGGTTCGAATGTTGTCACGTGGTATATATGTAGAAAACACACCCGTGGGAAGCAGAAAATGTAACGCATTTGATTGGAAGATACCGTTCGAAAACAACCAGAAACTGTCGACCATTTACCTGTGAGGTGACTGACCTAAATGTTTATGCAGCTCAGAAATGAAATTTAGACAGGATTCAACATGGACACTTGTGATGTGTACCTCGCAAGTGGCCATGTTGCCTCACACACCCAACTTATATTCCCACTGTTTGATGTTATACCTCACATGTTCATCCTTGATGAGCTGACAGACGGACGGACCGATAGACCATATACCCGAATCTGAGGCACAATAAAGAGCGTCCCGAGTTAGTCTATTCCTGCGCGTCTCACTTCTGTGTAAGCAGCTGGTAGGTATATATATTTATATTTTTATTTATATTTATATTTTGAGGGTATCACCCCTATGTATACCCATCTAACGAGCGATCTGCTGAAGCGATCATTAACATTTTGTGAGGCGAAACTCACTCATAGACAGAAAACACACTCCACGATCGACTCCCCCTCTCTCTCCCCCTTCTCGCTACTTTCTCTCATACACACTTCCCCATTCTCTTTCAGTATATTCTCTATGTCACTCATACACACTCCACCTTCTGTCATCTTCCGTTTATCTCCCCTCTCTCTCTCATACACACTCCCATTTTCTTTCCTCTTACTCATTCCCATTCTCTTTCCTCTTCCGTATCTCTCGTACACACTTCCCATTCTCTGTATGCCCCTCTTCTCTCCCCCCTCTCTCTCTCTCTCTCTCACACCTCTCTCTCTTCCTCTCTCTCTCTCATACACCCTCGCTCTCTCTCCTTCCGTATCTCCTCTCTCTCATACACGATCTCTGTCTCCTCTCCCCTCTCTATTGTTGCTCATACATACTATCTCCTCTTTCTCTCTCCTCTGCCTCTAACAGAGGAATATTTGCACGATAATAAGGTTATATGTATTACATGAACTTGTCCTAAGGGAACCAATCGTCTATTAGTATTTAGCATTGAAAGGTTTAAAGTTTTTTTTTATCAAGAAACTATTATTGTGTACCTCTGATTGTACAGGTATATATCAATTAATTTCAGGGAAGCGTTACACCATCTTTGAGAAAATTCAGCTAACAGATGCACTTCAAGTCAACTTATCTTTAACATGAATCCAATGTACTTTAATAACCACTGGCATGGGAAGTTGGACTCCCATACATTTCCACAAATATCTTCCTCAAGGTTGGTCAATTTGACAAACGAAATGTTCGATATCACTGCATCGCATCATCGCCATCTGGTTGCAGGTAGCATCTGCTCCATTCGCGATCTTGTTGCACGCATCGTTGTGATTATTGCTTGGTTCTTTGGGAGCCCAAAGTAACCATGGTAACGGGTTACTATTGATGTCAATAACGCCGCCGCCTTTTCGCCCTTCAATCCACAGAGCTGTGCATTGTTCTCCATGGAAGAATAAATATAAGTTTAGATTGGAAACTTTTAACTTCGCCCGTACAGAAACACCGGACTATACCATCTGCCACGATGTGGCGGGAAATCGCGACCAATCGGAGAACAACTATAGGGTTGATCAACACCTAGATCACGCCATGAATCTCTATTCTGGCTACCCCCCGTAAAGATCATATTCCACTAGCACAAAACCTTGGAACTTTTTGAAGTTTTGACAGGGAACCTTATAAAGTCGAAAAAATAACGCGGGGAATATATTTTTTAGTTATTATCTGTTCCTTAATTCTTTACTTCAATGTAGGTGAGTGTCCCAATTCAAAATTGCATGCTTTTCTGTGGTATGTGTGAGCCGCAATAAACAATGAATTCATTAGCCAGGAAATTCCATTGTTGTAAGCGACGCAATGCAAAATCGCTCACAAATTTATTTAACTCGTAAAAGTTCGAGTTGGGACCTTCACCATCAGTGAAGTATATTATTAGGGATCACATAATAACTAAGAAATATCTTCCCCGCGTTATTATTCGACTTTATATGGTTCCCTGTCAAAACTTCAAAAATGCCGAGGTGTTGTACTTGTGGAATATGTTCTCTACGGGCGTTAGCCATAGCAGAGATTCATGGCACGATCTAATCAACAACGAGTGTGAATACTACACATTAGCGCCGCCGTATTTAACACTGTCTTTAGTATGGGCCATAATCACCCCTGGTCAAGTGGTACTGCTAATATGCTATAATGCTGGTGGCCCTGCTGAATTGCTATGATGCGGGTAGGGCAAACTGATGCGTTATTTTTCTAAAGTTGTCATTTTCGCGGTGTTTAGCTAATCAGAGCGATTTGAGAAAAAAAAACAAACAGTGTGTGCATGAATCATCCAAGAACATATATATTTTTTGAAAAATATAATAATGCCTGCGCTGGTGTTTCTAAAGCTACTAGTCGTGAATAACCATCTTGATTATAGTAATTTTCAACATCTAATACAACCAGTATTAAAAATATGTCGCAATGAATATGTTTTTGAATATTTGATACGCATAATAGATTTTCCTGGGTATGTTCAGATGATCAGAACACCGCGAAAAAGACAAATTAAAATATATAACGGTACTTTCTGTTAACAGCATCAGTTTTGCCCTAACAGGATCGTAGCAATTCAGCAGGACCCAACCGCATCATAGTACATTAGCAGGGCCACTTGACCAGGGTGATAAGGTACGGATGGCACGTTTCACGTCACATTGACAATTAATTAAATCGCTGTGTTATATGTTGCACGGCCTTTGGAACCAGACACATTACTCAACATATCTTCCTAAAAATAGGTTCATAATCGACCTATAGTATATAGTGACATCGGTTCATGTGGGATTATTTGAGTAAGTTTGGAGTTTGGGATGATACCCACCAGCACAACAAGGTGTGGATTTCGGAACTTTTGGTGGAATCTTGTCTTTATTGTCACCATAAGAAGAAAACCAAGCAGAATCTGCCACCATGAGTCCTTTATCGCCTGTAAATAGAAAAGGTATGAGCTTCAGACAGGGTCAGATATTGGCTGATCATGTATTGTGACTCAACAGGGTCTAATAAATATCTAGTTCATGCCATGGATATCTACTATGGCTGACGCCCGCAGAGATCATATTCCACCAGTACAACCTGGGAACTTTTTGAAGTTTTGACAGGGAACCTTATAAAGTTGATAAAATAATGCGAGCAATATATTTCTTAGTTAGTATCTGTTCCTTAATTTGACTATTTTTATCCGAAATTGCAAATTTTGAAATCCAAGATGGCCGCTGGCAGCCATGTTTTTTTGGCCGAATGACCTCAAAATGACTCGTTCCTATTTACATGTCAATGTTAACATCCATGACAAATAGTATGCACATAAATTCATATACAACTGTTTACAGTGAATTTTCCCCGCACATCTCTGTTTTAGTGTAAAAAAAATGGTCGGAAAAAACTGCCGAAAACGGAAAACAAATTGGACGCGGGGTGGGTGGGTCCCAACAAGGGTTGAAAGTACAAAATCAGCATACGTGCCTGGAAATCTTTTCCGACCCCGCCCCCCTGAAAAGCACTCACATTTTGCCAAGAACAGCCTGGGGCTTAATTATGGGCCAAGCTGAACCACTACACATACTACCATATGCATGCCATACTATATATTCCCAATCCCTCCCTGTGGATACACTACTTCTCATATGGTAATACTTTAGAGTTTGTCCCCGATGTCAAAAAATGAAACTTCATCAGAACCACGATAACCCCCCCCCCTTATTTCTCATGTGCTTTACTCTAGACTTCGCCAATTTTGTTAAGAAAAGAAACCTCATTAGAATCACCATAACACCACGTCACAATTTCCATTGAAAGTGCACAGCTACTCCCACCCCTCCCCCAACCCGTGTCACGTATTTTATGTATTACTAGCAGGGTTACCCGGCGTTACCCAGGTTAAAGTGATGTGAAACCCAATGTATGCTTTTGATATTTGGTGGGAATAGAGAATACTCTTGCTCAAAGTGTTACACGTATTCTCATAAATGTATATTCAAATAGCATCACAAAACATGATTCAAACATATGGAATATAAGTAGTGGCTCAACTTGTCTATTGTCATTTCGTTTATCGCGATTAATCCGTTCCACCAATAAAGAAGACAGTTAGTATTTAGTTATTTACAACTGCGTATACTTCAGACATTATATCATGACACATGAACATCTTAAACACATTAGTTCCAAAAAAATAAAAGACGACAATTGGGTTCAACATAGATATGTATCAATCGATCTGTGGGTTAGACTAAGAGTTTGAGGACACCTGGCTATCATACCTCCTTGAAGATACAGATGTTTTAAAGAAATGTCCAGGTGCTCCTCTGTTCATGGTACAAAATATTGGCAAAACATTCTCAATTTAAAAGAAATGTTGCTATGCATGTATTTACCATTTTACTTATTTTGTGTACAGAACTTAACGACCTGCGAGAAATTCCGAAGTATTACTGGGAAAATCCTGACAAAAATAAATTCTACAGATCGTTGTCACTGCTAAATATTAGTATATTGAAAAGAGTGAGCATTTTCTTAACATTGGTGTTTAAAAAGTTACCATGACGCTACTAGTAAGTATATTAAACTATATATAAAATAAATTTATTACACGATCCTACCATTATTCCATTCAATAAACCCATTCTATAAATTGTTATATTAAACGTTCGTTTAATAACAGGAAATAGTGCCAGGTGACCTTTGACTTCCGGTTTACCGTCTTTAACATTCCGTACGCTACGTCTCAAAAATACTATGACTTCCAATATTTTTCCAACAAACTATCATGACTGAAGAATTTGAAAAGTTATGTTATTAAATATACGCCATTAAAAGCGCCAAATAGTCTTTATTTATCTGGGACTATTTCTTTACGCGGGCAAACAACGAATAGTTACGTGAAACGTCATCGCATGTCTTATAGAAGCCGATGTTAGTTTCTCGTTCCATTTGTTGATTTAAGTATGTTTTGTCGATGTTTTGGATCATGTAATAAATAGAATCTACAACTCGTCCCCAGTTTATAGCGGAAATTACAAAACTCGTCCAGTAAATTAGGTCTGGACCTCGCCAAAGGCTCGGTCCAGACCTAATTTACTGGACTCGTTTTGTAAATTCCGCTATAAACTGGGGACTCGTTGTAGATCCTCTATATATATGACTTATATACCATTCAAGAAACATATTCCTGAATGTATTAGCTTTATTTGCCTTTATTATTAATACCATACAATATGATGGAATAATTTATTTATGTACATTCATGTTATGTATTGTTTGTTTTGTATATATGTATATACCACATTGGTGCAAGATCGGTGGAGAAAACGGTGGAGAGTTTCAAGATGGTGACGGACAAAAGTAGCGTACGGTACGTGGTTCAACTCAATGAATGTTTTCTCTCATGTAAATAATTCAGTTCACTACGACAAAGTTGCACGGGCAGTCGAATTGTGTGTGGAATATATTCGACATGTTGTTCAATTGATATTAAGTATTTTAAGTGTGCAAGAAAGGTTAACATGTGGTGAAATTTTTTGTTTACCTTTTGAGGTGGCTAGATTCGTGCATTTGTGTGCATAAATTGTGAATCCGACGGCATTCAGACGGAATCCTATCAGTTGTGTTTGCTAGAGGATATGAAGTTACGCGAGTAGTGGAATTTATACTTAACATCACACTTAGGACTAATTAAATTGGTAAACATGAAATTATTTTCCAAATTGTCAAAATGGCGGTGTAGATGAAGACAATTTACACAATAATGATGACGGTGTAGAGTACAATATTTATGAATGGTGTAGAGTATTTTCTAAATTCAAATACCTGGATGTATATTATTATAAGCAATCAACGTGGTTTGTGATGTCATTTCGGGCGTAGACCTAACTACCAATGTCAGGCATTATAGGCATACGGTATAGGCTATTTTGTACGGCAATTTCTGCTTCTGACACCTACATTGGCCTATGCATATATGACATGGCAAACGACGTTGATTCCATAATTATATTGTCTAGCTCACAGAGCAAAAATATACCATTAATTTGCATTTATGCTCGTAAATGTCTGTTTATTGGAACCTAATGAATTTTAAAATATTAAAGGGTCTAGATATGATCAGTTGGATTGTATCGGTGTCCGGTGATCATGGATGAAGGTCATGAAGACCATGCTTCTATTGTGGAATTTATAACTATAATAGCTATATGCCTACTTAATACTCATTATAGAGATGACAAACATAAGAAATTATTTTTATTAAGAGTAATTTGGGACATTATTTGGACTCGCCACGTCCCTGTATACATATATTGAACTTTGCTCTTCATAACCTCACTTGTGATTGTTTCGTTGTTTTGTTTATTTCAGAATTGAAGCAATGGAAGAATCCTTCAACGACGAATCAGGCTCAACGTCTCAGACAACGAATGGTCAATAATCGGGCTCGGACAAGCGATTCAGACATGTGTGTGCATATTGTGCAAATCCCTTCAACATGAAAAAGCAGGAGAATACACACACACATTCACAACCACTCCCGTGTGGTGATGGTGGCAGAAAGTTTAATGAGAAACATTTGTTGCTTGCACATCGTGCAAAGCACGGTGATGGATCTAAATTTGAATGCGACAAATGGTCCAATTTTTTTTCTCGCAAGTACGCCTTGAATCACCATATAGAAAGTCACCAAATTGGAAAGTGGCACACATGTGATAAAAGCCGTTCTGTATTTACCAGGAAGGATACCATAAGAAATCACACGAAGCTGTACACGACAATTAAGGACGTCCTTCACCGATGCCGCAGCTGCGGGAAAGTATATATCTGGCGTACAGCTCTGTCTGCACACGTTGACATGTGTCACTAACTGACAACGGACCTATATATACAGTATTATGCGTGGAAAAACTACAAACATTTATGTTGTTATTATGTTTTGAAGATTGGAATTTATCTTTTTAAGAGTAAATATATATATGTTATGTATATATGTTGTGCGTTACTGAATAAAGAGGCAGGGTCTACTTTGTTTATACTTCGATGGTCGATCTTTATTCAATAACAGGGAAGTTGTCACAAAAATACCATAGCCTGTAATTGTATCAGCCTTGTCACTGAGTCGAGACCATCAACCCAGACCCGTTCTGTTGTGTTAGTCACGCATTCTCCTCTAGATTATCTCAATGTCGGGGTCAAATATGACTTTTTATGAGGCAATTATATAAATTGGTTTTCTGCTTGTTTCACTATTTCAATTTCGAACCTATTCCAATACGAACGTACCAGTCGTCAAACAAATATTATGGGTTGTATGGTTTTCCGAAACATGATACACTGGTAGCCATCCCAATGAACAATTTGCTCTCTCAATTTATTTACCAGAATATGAAAGAAAAGATATTTTTCGTGTTCTCCAAATTAATGGTCATTGTTAGGCAAGTGGCATCACGTCATTTATATTAGACAGGCGGGAATAGATGACAGCTTTAGATTATGGCCATTTGTATTAGTATATCACGATTTTCCTCAACACCACCAAGTCTAGATATCATCTACACCATCATCGTGTATTTCATCAACCCCATCATTACTTATTGCTATTCGTCGTAACCAGGCAACATTCTATACCGTCATAAACATTCATCTGCACCGCCAAAAATGGTTGTTTGTATTGAGGTAAATTCAACCGATTTTGAATGTGATCATGCGAAGTAACTTAATCATGTGTAACTAGAACCATCAAATTTACACTCCGGTGACGTTTCATGACCATTAACAACATCCTGACCGAATAATACGGTAAAATATCAATTTAATTCCACCTCAAATGCTAGCAATTTCATGAATGTTGGATTCGAACCTGTTTCTAACAGGAACAGTGAAGAAAAACCTCAATTATTATGCATCCCCTAACCGCCAATTTATAGCCAGTAAAGTTGCGTAAATGTGCGGTTACTACTGTCCGAAATATACCACTAATACCGCGATTTACAACGCACATACTCATCAAAACATACATCCTCCGCCATATTGGATCATCTACACCGTTTTCTCCATCGTTTCTCCACCGATCTTGCACCACTGTGTATACGTTGTAGCATGTTGCAACTTCGATGTTGACTTTGCAAATAAGCAATTCAACTAAAAACAAAAGAAGCTAATTGTTCAAGTGACTTACATGTAGTTGTATCACCATTTGTCGAGATTGTGAAATTTGTACGCCAAAAACTCTTTAAAACGATATGGAGATGCCCTGGGGATGACTATATATAACTTTGGTGGATATCGGCGAATAGCAATCTTATCAATGCTAGTGCATCTCCTCTCGCCATCCATGACCCAAACGACACCAAATGTGATTTAATTAATCGTATCATTAGAGAAGAACATGTATGCATTTGGTGGAAAGTAGTGCTTAATATATATGTATCAGTTTTGGGGCAACTCCCCTCCTCGTGCATGCCTTTAACCGCGCCAATTTTGTCATATTTAAACCACGTCCATTAAACGCACGGATGCATGATATAATGGAGATGATTATATATAAGTTTGGTGCATGGTAATCGGAAACTAAACAAATTCTTATCATTGTTATGACACCCCCAATCTCTCACCCAAACGGCACCAGTTTGGCGTCTTTAAATCACACGATTATGTTCCTCGTATCATGGAGAAGAATAATATATCAATTTGGTGGAAATCTGTATACAAATTCGTACCATATGTAGGGCCACCATAATTAGCTCTCACCCAAACGGCACACATTTGGCGTATCTAAACCACACGATTAGATTCCTCGTATCACGGAGAAGAATACCGATATGTATAAATCTGGTGGAAATCGGCGCAAAACATATTGTTTATCAGTGTAGTATCCCTCTCACGCTCTATGCACCCCTGACTCGAAAGGCACCACTTGTGACATCCTTAAACCACACAATTATACTCCTGATATCATGGAGATAATCTGGTGCTAATCGGCGACTATAAAACAAATTTTGTTCAAATATAGTGCCTGTATCACTTTGTGATAATATGTGTTAAGGATGTTCGAAAGCTACAATCATTCGGATCCCAATTGATTCCTTGTCATCAATATGCTTATCGCACGCTTGTGAATCTTTCTGAAAAACTGCTAATGTTGTGCCTGCATGATAATCCTTCCAGTTGTGAAACAGGGACAGGTGCTAAATATATGGAAGACAGGTATGGATACACTCAGATCATAGTGATCAGTGTCTTATTGATGCGCGTGTTGAACACGAACCCTGCTCTCTTGACTTTAATATTAGCTACTTGACTCGGTGAATAAGTGCAGTTATGTGGCATGCTCTGCTAACTGAGACCAATTATTTGTGTCCTCACGAAAACTGCAACGATTTACCGCACAATTGCTATCCCGGACTTCATCAGTTCATCTACTATCGAAAACTTGGAATCTCGCTATGCATCCATCATCAGGGATGTCTGATCTTTAAATAAACTCATCGTCAACATTCTGCTACTATTCTTCCGGAACTTTACCAATGACCACTCTCGGTCAAATGCCCGCTATTGTCTGATTGTGTTGCAACAATAAATTATTAGAGTTCCACAACCATGGTGCTGTTCATTTGATCGACCTGAGCGAAACATTTCAACACAGGGGGTGGATATCTGTGGACAGGAACTGAAACGGCGTGGACACGTCAGGGATAAATTTTCTCGCATTCTGAAACGACTGATCGATTGCTACTCGGACGGCGATGAAGATATTGTTGAATGCAACTTTTAATTTGCTTGAGGCTAGGACTGATGACACTATTGATTCAGTTAGTGAACCTGATAAAAGACAAGTATTGTTGGAGGACCTGGATAGATGTTGCAAGGAACTTTTTGATGTAAAATATCTTGTGCACAACAAACTAAAACTTACAGCCAGAAAAACTGAACATACTTCTCAGGCTGTCACATCTCATGCGCTGAGAATTAAGAAACTTGCTCCACCGTCCTTCGGTGGAAACGTTCGGGAGTATCCGAGCTTTCTGCGCGATTTTCGCAGACATAATTCCAACCTTTGGCAATGATCCGCTCGCACTCAAAAATTGTTTATGTGGGGACGCGCTTGCAACTGTACTATGCGTCGATGATGATTATGACAAAATGGTCGATAGATTGGAGTCGAAATATGGCTGTCCCGAAAAACTAACAGATGTTATTCTCCATGATATAGTTATGCTCCATGAAATTCCAGATGGTGACAGCCGTGAATTTATTCGAATGGTTGAAGTTGTTGAACGATGCTGGCTTGACATGAAGCAGGCTAAGCTGAGCCATGAAATGAATAATTCCACCGTGGTCACGATGATTGAAAAATTGCTGCCGCCCATATAGAGACGAGTTTGAACAATCAAGAAACAGCGAAATAGTAAACCGAGATCTATTGTAGATTTCTCTATTTTTATGGATTTTCTCCTGGAAGAGAAGTCCGCATTTGAATACATGCTGAACTATTCTGACCACACGCATGTGAACAAAAACGTCCATAACTCTTCAGTGGAATGCAAAGACAGAAATGATTATGGTATTAATGACACGATGAGCACATTCAATGAACAGCTCCGTATTAACACTGAACTGATCAAACAACTCGTTCATTCGATACAAGCATCGCATACTCGCGACACTGGTGGGACAAGGCTGAACCCCGACGCTGAAGTGTTTGCAATGAAACAGCCAGTTCCGAGTGCACGAAAATGTTGGTACCACCTGAGTGACACACATGGGATTAGTTCATGTATAGCATTCGCAAAACTTGACAGGACAACCAGACTAGATCTTGTGAGAAATAATGGTGCGTGTGAAAGTTTCTTGATGTTAAATCATCGATCAAATCAGTGCGAACAAAGGAAACCCTGTGGTATTGTTGACAATGAATTAAGTGTGCCTTGTGCCGAGATGCACCATCCTGCTTTGCATACACATGCAACTGGTGGTCCCACACCTGGACTGTTCTCGCACGGTCGTTTCAGTTGCATGCAACAACCGGAACATGCTTCTTTGTGTAAAAGTTTGTTGATGGTAAGCAAAGTTGGAAGTAAAGGTGTAGATGTAAGTACGCTCTGGGATACAGGAGCGAATATGTCTTTGATTACACACCGTATGGCATAAACACTTGAACTTACAGGAACAGATATTAGTCTTTCTGTCACCAAAGTTGGCAACGTTACGGAAGTCGTAAAGAGCAAACTTTATGTAGTTCCACTTACGGACAAATGTGACAGAGTATGGAATGTGCGTGTTGTTGGCATTGACGAGATCACATCCGCAATTACTCAAGTGGATATATCTGGTGTCACTAGCTTATTTCAGGGCGTGTCAATAAATGACATTGAACGACCCCTTGGAAACGTTGAACTTTTGATTGGTACCGACCATTGCACACCTCTATCTCGGGTCGTGCAACTGTCAGGGAACATACAGTTGATGAACAACCAATTCGGTTTTTGTATACGTGGCTATCACAAGCTGTTCGGCGTTGACAAACAGGACTGCTCTGCATATCTCAATCACTTACGTTTGATTGGTAATATCGCATTCGAACGGTCTGATTCTACAGAAATGGACAACATAGGGTATCATGTTGATAAATTTACCGATCGCTTAAACAATGACTTTATGCAAGTAAATTCTCTGGAAGATAGTGTGTGTCGACGCCCAGTGCTATTTCATAGTCTGTTTAGTGAGGATCGAGCACGTTCGAGAAAAAGGAAAAAAACGCCCATTCGCTGTGCACAGTCACTGATAAATGTAAATGCATAGTAGCCGGTAATCTACTGGCATTCCTTGCTCTTGTCATATTGTTCGTTTCCACAATTGGGAGCTCATCTGTACCGCTGCCTTGTGGGGTTGAGCATGGAATACAGAAGACCAGTGTAGTGTCGGGTTTCCATTCCGATGTTTGTATTTGGACGCAGCCCATGTTTAATGGCAATTGTGTGATCCCTCTTACACTGATGGTGCACACAGAGGCTATTGGTGTTGTGCATACCTTCATTTCGTCTTTTTCAGGATGTGTTACACATAGTGGGCATCTCATTCGTGTATCAATGTGTCAACGAATGAAGAGAGCCTCAAAATTCAATGTGCTCCATATGACAATATGTTCATACGGCAGCAGTGACCTTGTTACAAAACGTCAAAATGCGAGTGTCGATTGGTTGGTCCAGCAGCACTATCATTTCGGCGGGGAGATTATCACTTTGTGATAATGTGTGTTAAGGATGTTCGAAATAAACTCATCGTCAACATTCTGCTACTATTCTTCCGGAACTTTACCAATGAACGCTCTCGGTCAAATGCCCGCTATTAAATTAAATACATTATTAAAGTTCCACAACTATGGCGTTGTTCATTTGATGGACCTGAGCGAAACCACATAATTAAACTCCTGGTATCATGGAGATAATCTGGTGCTAATCGGCGACTAAACAAATTTTGTTCAAATTTAGTGCCCACCCCACCCAGCTCTCACTCAAACAGCACAAATATGGCGTATTTAAATCACACGAGTAGACTCCTAGTATCATGGATCAGAATGTGTATCAATTTGGTGGAAATTGGCGCTAAAAATATTGTGCACCCCTGACTCGAATGACGCCACTTTTGACATATTTAAGCCACATCATTATACTCCTCATACCATGGGGATGACATTGTATAAGTGTGTGGGATTCGGCGACTAAATCCATTATTATCAAATTTAGTGCCAACCCCACCCCAATCTCTCATCCAACCGACACCCATTTGACGTCTTTAAATCACAATTAGATTCCTTTAAACATGGAGAAGAATATCAATTTTAGTGCCCATCTCCCCTTCCGTGCATTCCTGACTCGAACGGCGCCACTTTTGACATACTTAAACCACACCATTAGATTCCTCACATCATGGGGATGATTATATATAAGTTTCGTGGCAATCGGCGACAAAATTGTTTTCTGCCCCTCCCCCTTTTCTACCCCTGACAACGACGACGTCACTTTAGATGATTCTAACCGACACCATTATCTTTCTCGTAAAAAGTTACCCCTAGTAGACTCCTTTGGTGCCATATAGATGGTCCCCTGTGAATTTCTATAGAACACAGACAGACAGACATTCGAAAATATAGATATAGATTATGGTCTGTATTGTATAGATTCAATATCATTACATTCATGACAACATAAGTTAATAAATTGTATCGTATCGATATCGATTAATAATTCTATTCGCTGTAGGTGAGGGTCCCAAATCAAAATTGCATGCTTTTATGTGACCTTTGTGTGCCGATATCACAATACACATTGAATTAATTAACCAGGAGACATTCCATAATTGTAAGCAATGCAAAGCATAATCGCTCACAAAGTCACTTAAATTGTGAAATTTCGAGTTGGGACCTTCACCTACAGTGAATTACATTTTTAGGGAACAGATCATGAATAAGAAATATATACCCCGCGTTATGTTTTCGACTTTATAAGGTTCCCTGTCAAAACTTCAAAAAAATTCCCAGGTTTTGTATACGGGTGGAATATGATGTCTACGGGCGTTAGCCATAGTAGAGATTCATGGCACTCACTTATGCAATTCTGAATTGTTCAGCCATTCCACTGTGTAGGAACTGTTACATCGGAAGTCGTTCTATCGCTGGTATTGTGATGGTTCTAGACTGATTTGTTACGGTTCCTTATGATTAAATATAATCATTTTCGGGACAAAATAACGCATAATTATAGATATCTTGAATGTATTATACTTTACTGAATGAACAGATGCTGCAGACGTGCCGTTTTGTCGAAACCTGCACTCAAGATCACAATTAACTCGGAATTAGCGAGGTAACGCGTAAAAATCAACATTTTATCACTGAAAATCAAGCCAAGTGAACGCAATTTCTTTGTTTTTGGTGGCGTATAAAATATGAAACGCATTCTGAAGACGAACACTGAGTATAAAGTATACCCGTGTTATTCTTCTGTAAGATAGCTACCCCGGTAGGGGTTGATAATTTGGAACAGTAGCCTCGTAATCAACACGTGTGCGTGTTACGGTTCTATTTCAAAGCAATCATGGACGTGACGGTTCTATACACGATAATTATTTAACGATTTCTCCACTTTGCGAAGCTTGGGTCGAATATCCTCTTGTGTATCTGACATTTTAAACCAGATAATGACTGTAGCTTATGTAATTTACATAATACAGCAGGTATATTAACAAATAATACAATAAATACGTAATACAGGAGATTAATGACATTAATTGGCAGAAACCAAATATAATTGAAAGTCCCGAGGAGTATAATATCATAATCATACCCGCCTATATAAATGACCAATGGTAATAGAAATCTACTCTACCATCACAATCATGGTAATATATGTAATGAAAAACCGCTACCATAATAATCATGGTAACATGTGTTATGAACCGCTACCATCACAATCAGGGTAATATATGTTATGAACCGCTACCATCACAATCATGGTAATATATGTTATGAAAAATGGCTACCATCACAATCACGGTAATATATGTTTTGAACCGCAATCACCACAATCATGGTAATATATGTTTTGAACCGCTACCAACTCAATCATGGTAATATATGTTATGAAAAACAACCGCTACCATCACAATCATGGTAATATATGGTAAGAAAAACCTCTACCATAACAATCATGGTAATATATGTTATGAATTTCTATCATAACAATCATGGTAATATATGTTGTGAACAACAACCGCTACCATCACAATCATGGTAATATGTGTTATGAACCGCTACCATCACAATCATGGTAAGATATGTTATGAACCGCCACCATCACAATCAGGGTAATATATGATATGAACCGCTACCATCACAATCATGGTAATATATGTTATACAGCTACCATCACAATCATGGTAATATATGTTATGACAAGCTACCATCACAATCAGGGTAATATATGTTATGAACCGCTACCATCACAATCATGGTAATATGTGTTATAAAAAACAACCGCTACCTTCACAATCATGGTAATATATGTTATGAACCGGTACCATCACAATCATGGTAATATATGTTACTAGCAGGGTTACCCGGCGTTGCCCAGGTTAATGTATGCTGTGGATATTTGTTGGGAATAGAGAATGCTCTTGCTTAAAGTGTTATACGTTTTCTCATAAATTGTATATTCAAATAGCATCACAAATCACGATTATTACAGTCATGGAATATAAGTAGTGGCTCACCTTGTCAATTGTCATTCTGTTTATCGCGATTAATCCGTTCCACCAATAATGAAGTATTTATTTATTTACAACTGCGTATACATTAGACGTTATAATATTATACATGAACATCATAAACACATTAGTTCGATAAAAGATGATAATTGGGTTTTACATATTGAGATGTATCAATCAATCTAGTGGGTTGGACTAAGATCTCGAGGACACCTGGCTATCATATCTCCATGAAGATACAGATGTTTCAAAGAAATTTCCAGGTGCTTCTCTGTGCATCGTGCTATATATTGGCTAAATATTCTTAGTTTAAACGAAATGTTGCTGCGCACATATATCAGCCACATGTACCAGGCACAGAGCGAGATTTTGAGTTGTTTATGTCAGTCGATGAGTCTGTTCTAAAACCCTTGTCAGATGTCAGTATTGGTAGGATCCTGAAAAGTCTTGTGCTACTAACTGCATTTTCTTGTATATCAGAAGAAACTATATTTGACTGCACACTGTGACCACTATTTTTGAACAGGCCTTCCATATCTCTTGACAAATTGTAACTTTTTGTGGAAACTGTATTGAATGGAACAGACTAATTTTTTTTATTATATATATGCAATCATCTGACGGTTCGATGTCTCTCAGTTTGCACGAATATATGTATCTCTTCAATAGAATGATAAATATACGTTTAATGCTTCTTCTAGTTATCTCTTTTTGCTAGCTCATTGTGTGAATGCCTTGATTGCCATTCTCATATAAATATAACTGTTAAGAAGATATAATTGTTCAAGTGACTTATGTGGGTCACCATATGTCGGGATTGTGAAATGTGAACGCCCAACTACTTAAAATGATATGGAGATGGCCTGGTGACTGTATATAACTTATATGTGGATATCGGCGAATAGCAATCTTATCAATGATAATGCATATCCGCTCGCCATCCGAGACGCAAACGACACCACAAATGATTTAATTCATGGTATATCATTAGAGAAAAATGTGTATGAATTTGGTGGAATTTGGTTTATTAAATCAATTGTTGATGCAACGCTGACTCGAACAACGCCATATCGCGAAGGTGATTATGTATTCGTTAGGTGGAAATCAGCGACAAAACTATTTCACCATATTTTTTTAATTTCCCAAAAGCGTCATTTTAGAAAACTTTAACCCGCACCATTATCTTCCTTGTAAAAAGTTACCCCTCTTAGATCGCCTTGGTGCCATCTCGATTGTACCGCGTGCAGTTATATATAGAACGCACACAGACAGACAAAAAGACAGACAGACAGCGCGATGTTATTTCTTGTATCATTTGAGAAGAACGTGTCTGAATTTGATGGTAATTGGTACTAAAAATATTTTGTATCAGTTTTGGTGACCCTCCCGTCGATATTTCGGACTCAAGCTGCACACACTAAGACCCATTAGAGATTAGAGATGCATATATATGAAATTGGTGAAAATTGGCGAGTATACAAATTCGTATCAAATTTAAGGTCCCCATATCTGTCACTCATAGGGCACCAATTTGGTGTATCTAAACCACACGATAAGATTCCTCGTTTCACGGAGAAGAATATGTATCAATCTGGTGGAAATCGGCACTAAAAATATAGATATAATTTTGTGTGTCCCTCTCATCTCTATACACCACTGGCTCGAATGGCCCCACTTGTGACATCCTTAAACCACACGATTACACTCCTGATATCATGGAGATGATTGTTTATAAGTTTGGTGATAATCGGCGACTAAACAATTTTTTTTTATCAAATTTGGTGCCAAATCCCTCCCATCTCCATCTCTCACCCAAACAGCACCACTATGGCGTCTTTAAATCACGATTAGATTCCTCGTATCATGGATAAGAATGTGTATCAATTTGGTGGAAATTGGCGCTAAAAAAATTGTGCATCAATTTTGGTGCCCCCGTCTCTTTCAGTGCAACCCTGACTCATTTGCCACATTTGACAGATAAAAGCCACACCATTAGACTCCTCATACCATGGGGATGATTTTGTATAAGTGTGGTGGCAATCGGCGACTTATTATCAAATTTAGTGCCCACCCCCTCCCAATCTCTCATCCAAAAACAACAATTTGGCGTTGTTAAATCGCACAATTAGATTCCTTGTATCACGAAGAAGAATATATATCAATTTGGTGGAAATCGGCGCTAAAATTAGTTTTATCAATTTTGGTGGCCCTTTCCCCTTCCGTTCACCCCTGACTCAAACGACGCCACTTTTGACATATTTAAACCACACCGTTGGATTCTCCATATCATGGGGATGATTATAAGTAAGTTTCGTGGCAATCGGCGACAGAAAAAAAATTAGCCCCCCCCCCCCATTTTTGGTGCCCCTCTCCCCTTCCGTTCATTCCTGACTCAAACGACGCCACTTTTGACATATTTAAACCACACCGTTGGATTCTTCATATCATGGGGATGATTATATGTAAGTTTCGTGGCAATCGGCGACAGAACAAAAATCTGCCCCCCCCCCCCACCTTCGGGGCACCCCTGACGCGAACGGCGCGACTTTTGCCATATTTAAACCACGCCATTAGATTCCTCATATTATGGGGATGATTATATATAAGTTTGGTGGCAATCGGCGACAAATTATTTTTCTGCCCCTGACAACAACAGCGTCACTTTCGAAAATTCTAACCCCGACCATTATCTTTCTCGCAAAAAGCTACTCATAGTAGACCCTTTGGCATCATCTAGATGGTCCCCTGTGAATTTCTATAGAACACAGACAGACAGACAGACATTCGCAAATATAGATATAGATGAACCGCTACCATCACAATCAGGGTAATATATGTTATGAACCGCTACCATCACAGTCATGGTAATATATGTTATGAACCGCTACCATCACAGTCATGGTAATATATGTTATGAAAAACAACCCCTACCATCACAATCATGGTAATATATGTTATACCGCTACCATCACATTCATGGTAATATATGTTATGAAGAAAAAAACAGTAATCGTAATTTTCGAAGTGAAAAAAATAACCATTCTCGTAATTTTACTTCAAATGTTAATCGGCTTTTTTCGCGAATTTGTTGCTACACAGAGCTCATATTCGGGATGCAAGAGATAACTTATTGCAATTATGATAATGAGCATAAATGAGACCTACACAATACTTAATAAGAGATAACTCGTCACAATTATGAAAATGAAAATCAATGAGACCCACACAATCCTTAATAAGAGAGTAGGAGCAGAACAAAATGGATAAAAATGCTTTTCGAAACAATTACTGTCTGATGAAACCGGAAGTATCTAACCAGTACAGCTAGTCACGCGATTGTATACATTGTAATATATCACACCCCATACATGTTGATATGCAGTCTGCAGTCTGCTCCATTCATACAGGGAGCAATCAACTGGAAATAGACCACGGTGTTTATAAATAATGGTCAGCTGGTAATTGATTACGGACACATGAACTTGAACTCATCTCAGCCCAATTTCCCATCGATCAACATGCGTGGCATGGACATTCTCAAATATAACAAATATTTATGGGTGGCTTAGCAGTTTAATTTCTTGAATCAATAAAAACAAATAAGTTTACATGTAAGTCCACTTTTGAAAACTGATCTGTTTTACAGAATCTGATCTTATTCTTACATGAGAACAGTGAAATTAAAAATAATGTTCATGTTAACAAAGTTTAAAAAATGGGGTTATAATTTCCAACTGGTTGATGGTTAGTGTAAACATATTTTTATTTCCAAATCCAAACATTATACACATAATACACAAATGACATAAATATACAACATATAAGAGATAATGTATGGAAATGAGGATCAGACAACAAGCCCGAGGGCTTATATGAAGTCTTCTCCTCTTTGGCGACATGCCCCTTCCCCAATAAGTGAGGGAGGGGTATCGATCAGACGGGAAAGGATAGAAATAATGTTTTTTTTAAAGGAGAAGTAACTAAGTTTGAGTTGGGGATGGAAAAAGCGGGAAGATAGTGTTAGGGATAGCAGGATGCAGAGAGAGATAGAGAGATAAAGAGAGAGAGAGAGAGAGAGAGAGAGAGAGAGAGAGATAGAGAGAGAGAGAGAGAGAGAGAGAGAGAGAGAGAAAGAATGAGAGAGAGTGAGAAAGTAGAGGGGACAGAGTTTTCAATAATTTAGTTGCTGCGTGGTGAAAATTATGCTCGTAGTAATATGCATGCGTCAGGGTTGATGGTTCTTCAATATCGTGTCAGGGTTGATGGTTCTTCAATATCGTGTCACAGTAAGGGATAGTTCTAAATTTAAAAAATAAATTACAGACATATAATTATTATATATACATGTACTCATTATCCCCACCCCGATTTATAATGGACCATCGTTAACACCCCGTTAAGTAATCTCAGTTATATTCACGTACACTATATATTCTACCCGTCATATCCAAACCTGATAAAAATCCAAATTACATTGTTATATTCATTTGTTTTCAGAAAGACGACATGTTATTTATTTCCCGCTCACGTGAACTGAACACAGTCTGCATGCGATGTCCAACATTGACAGGTGGATTAATAATGACACCATCGTCTTATAATCGATACACCAAGGGTCGTCCGAGTAAGGTATCCATTAATTAATTATGGCGTCCTCGTCACGAAGTCGGTGCAGTGAGGACTCACATGAGCTATATCCGCAGTATAACCGGATTCTGATGCAAAGTCATAGCAGTAGAGTACTTGCACGTCTGTCGACTGATCATTATAAAATGACATTAGTAGGGAGCGTCGCGAGCGGAGTTGATATGAGTGGAAGTGATACAGATATTCTGATAGAACCTCGAAACATAATAATAAATGAATCCAGCTTGAGATACCGACCAGACGTCCCGTGTTATGTCCGGATATCTACTGAGGGGTTAGCTGGGCTAGTACCAAACGTCATCTTGGGTGACGGGAAATATGTGCTGGCTGATCCTGTCAGAGACATGTGTGAAGAGATCTTTGGAGAAACTAATGTTGCTCACGCATTATCAAAGGTTGGTAAGATATTCGAAAGTCGCGACATCACCACCGACTTGGTTCCACAACTAAGAATAAGTAAAATACCACAGACAGCACGCTTATTTTCCACACGCGACCGGTCATGGCCATCTGACGACATTATATCGCTAATTATCTGCGGTGAATTCCACCTTGCGGCACGACCTGCTCCATCAGACCCGGACTGTGAGCACGATTTCTGCCTGTCGTTCGCTAAGGCAGAAGTCGTGCTGTTTAGATCAATGTCAGTTAACCAGATACTCAGTATAAAGCTTTTGAAGGGAATCGGACGCGTCATCGATTTTGGCCGGGGAGTGTTGACGTCCTACCATCTGAAGACGTCAGCTCTCTGGTATTTCGAGCAGACGAAATCTCGATTTTGGGAAAATGACTTGTCAACAGTGGATATATTAAAGAGACTTGATCAGGATTTAAAAATAGGATTCCTTCCTCATTATTTTGTTCCTGAAATGAACTTGTTGACTGGTGTCTTGGAATCTGATCTGATATATCTCCGCAGGCGTTTGTGGTCTCTTCTCGGGTTGTATCTCATCACTGGTGATATTGAGGGAATGAAATCACGCACAACGTTGGAACTCGCAGTTTTTGTATTTAATAATTTAAGTATTCTCTCTGAAACAATCCCGGCTATCACGCAGACAGGTCATACGTCTCATATCAGGGACACCATAGAAGCAGCAGAGGTCATGTATGGAACCGGGATTGTATCCCATGTCACGAAACAACGAGTATCCGCATCTTTAATGGCGAGGTGTCCAATCCATCAAGTCAGACGTCTTTATATAGACAAGGTTAAATCAAAGCTTACGTCATTTCATAAGGCGGTTTATCTTTGGATGTATTCTAGAAAACACAAAGAAGATTTTTCATTTGACACCTTTGTTTTGATTATGTATGTTACTGTGGATTCAAATAAGGACCCTTTAGAAGAGTTCTTCGTTATAACATCGACAGGTAAAAATAAAGGGGCCGTCGTGCTATCAGAAGAGCATTGCGAAAATCAGAAAAAAATAATGAATAAATGGTTGGCCTTTGTCGATGATACCATTATCAAGTTACAACGATACGGGAACATTATCGCTGACCAAGTGTCACGTGATATCTCAAATAAGTTACGTGGTGACAGCGGCAATCGGTGCCAGGAAAATATCGACAAACTTCTCTATAAAATTATCAAAGAGTTGCTAACGTTTGCAGTCGATCATATTGAAACGTTCAGTTATCCTCTCGATAATAATGACACCTATTTATTCAAGCCGGTGCCAGTCGGCGACTATCATGACTTTCGGGCAAACCTTCACATATTGGAAGACGTTTTCGAGAGACTGTTCCTTAACGTCGATTATGCTCTCGTTACGAGCGCTCGGATCATGGCATCTGGTGGATCAGGAGATCAGAATGGAATTAGACTAGCGCGAACGATGAAACCGGAGAGTCTAGAATATCGATGTGTATTGGCGTGGATTGTTTTCAAGGGGCTGCTGCGTGAATTCTACAGGTTGTGTTCTGTGTCAAGTGAGCATCAAGGGTGGGTGGAATTCATGGCCGCCACATTCCGCCGAAAGCATTGTTAGGTAACAATTCTACGTCATTGAAGCTGAATGCGAAACATGATCACACATAAACTCGAGGAAGGAACTAACTTTTCCAAGGCATCAATGTTTATACCATTTATCGATGCTGTTTAAAACATATACATTATCTTGCAAAAAAAAATAATCGCTGTAGGCCTATATATAATAAAATGGTTTTGCTTCAGAACTGTATCTTGTCAAACTCAGTGATTTTGATACTGCCGTCAGATTTACACCAAATTTCACTACCAGCATTCACAGGTATCATAAATGTATATACGATTCACAGACAACCTGAATCGACAGAATCGTGACATAGTTTAAAGGAATCAATAGAATAGTTTATTTCACCACAAATTGCTTACTCATAGTATCACCCAATCAAATGGTAGAGTGTACTATGTTGGTTCGAGATGCCCTGTATATTTAACAAGTTACCACGCACACAGGCACACCCACTGCATCGAGGTGGACAATCATATCCAGCGACAGGTATCAAAGATGGATGGAAATCATGTTCTCACGTTTCATGGTCCGGGAGCATAAACACCGTTCGTAAAGTTTACTTCTTAGAAGATAGATAAGACGCGAGATGAATCGCGGTGGAATATGGATATCACTAATCAGCGACATATAGCAAAGATGGACGGAACTCAAGGCTTCCTCCATCTTTCGACACCCGCAATCATAAACACCGTTCGCAAACTTTCCATCAATATGAGGTTTAGATTTAAAAAACTTCAAACTTGCGAGTCATAACAGACTATAATTATCGGTGTTCGAAGCGAAAACATATTATTTAGTAGTCAGACAGCTATATAATAATATGTCTTATATTGCTGGACGGGCAATCGTTTATATCTAAACCTCCATATTGAAGCTGGACGTGGGACGATTGCTCACAGACGAATCATGCAATAGCGGTTTATCAAGGTCATGTCGTACGATTTCTTTCAAAATCGATTGTAGACAATTTGGGAGATAAATATTACCCATATTTTATATAGAATATACGCATAGTGTTTCTGAATAATAAATTTAATCCACGAGTGGGATTGGCGATTTACACCACGAGCTTCAGCGAGTGGTGTATAAATCGCCAATACCACAAGTGGATTAAATTTTTGTTATTCAGAAACACTATGCGTATATTTTGTTTATGCCACGATCTTTACAATGCGATGGATAAACACTTTCAAATTGTATGGAGAAAGTTTAATCCACTCTGCGAAGTTTAATCAACAGTTTAATCATGATTAAATGTAAAATTAAAACAGATGGCTTTTTTATATAGTAAGATAGGCGATCGTGGTACAAATCAAGTTAATCGTTAATGATATTCAAATAACTATCAAATAATGATAGCAGTAAATTTCCTTTTTGCACAGATTTTATTTTACAAGCAGCGATAATGTGTGAACTCTAATACTAAGATAAATGTTGGGGTAGGTTTAAAGGGACCAATGGCCTTCGTTGCAGGTTATAATTTAGAAATAACAGTTACCAAATTATGAACATTTTCCCAAGAATATAATAATAGTATAGTATAATGCTGGTACGAATGCGATAATATCCACAAAACACTCTTTGTGTGAACCGAGCGTTTGTTTATATATATCACGTAAATAGTGAGCGATAAGCAACAAACTCAACACCGTGGTGATTTTTAGGAGAGTGACTCATCGTGAACCATTCAACACCGAAATTATGAGGGCGAATATTAGCGAGCGCTATACCGGTATGTTGTAAACAACTTGGTGGCATTTCTAACCAAATTTTATTAGAATATGGTCTCCCCGGTATTGAGTGTTCTGCTTATCGAATACTCTTTACGCACTGTTTGTTTACATAACATGGTGTTTGTTTACATAACATCGAGAACATACATGACAATAACATGCAATTTACCCGATACTTATGATTGGTATAAGAACAAAATTTGTGTCTTTTAACAGCAGTACCCACCACCAACACTTACCGTATATTTAAAGAAACATCCACCGAGAGAGTCGACAAAACGCTTGTAAACCGTTATTATTGGCTTGCAATGTTTTTGTTTTATTTAGTTTCTTTAAGAAATGGGAAAATCCATTTTTCAGCCTTTTCACAGATTTTCAGTCCAAAATTTATAAGATATCTCATAGTATCCGTAATTTTGAATCTTCTTTGTTTATTGTCGTTACTGGTATAACTACAGAAATATGGTGAATTTTACACGAACAGACTCATCCGATCATCATAAAACTTCATACGGATATTCTGGGTGACTTTTAGATGGCAGCTATAATTTTTTCCACGAAATTCGTTTAAAAACATGACCGTCAGCATCCATCTTTGATTTAAAATTTGAATCCTTCGGCCAACAGTGAGCTGATCGATGCTCCTTCAATAAAGAAGAAGATTAAGAATTGCGTGTGTGTAAGTTATATTCTAAACCACCGGATTTCATTCTTGATTTCTGGCCAAAACCATCTATGCGCAGCAAAAATAAGCCCATACCTTCTCAGAGTTATCTAGCAACAAAAACTCAGTTGAATGATTGGATGACTTCACTCAACCAGAAATCGAACACAAACTACCAAGGGATTAACAGAGAATTATATAATGATATACATGTATATGTTGTAAAATCACAATTGGAATCTGTCCTAAAAGAGCAGTCATTTGAAAGTAGAAGATATTTTTAAATAAATATTTTTCTTCATTTAGTTCATTCATTCTTTGATATTCACGATTAACGAGAAACGATTCAGCATTTTCCGGTCCAGTGTAAATATTTATCTATCTTCTATACTATATATTTTGAGACTTCCGTATATATATATGTATATATGTGTACTTCATGGAATCGAAAACGCGTGTACAGATTGAGCTCAAATTTCGTATGTAAGTGTAAAATCCCACCGACACCGCCGTGGTCGCGTTTTGGAGAAGCTATGAGCACCATTTATCCACTCCCAAATCACCGCAAAGGCACGGCGGGGGTTAATCAAGTGATAATTTAATGAGCGTTTGTTTTTGACGCATCGCTATAAAGAGCGTCTGTTTACCATTCAACGTTATTAGCATCTGCAGAGAGATATACGGGAACATTGAGTGGTTTCCTATGCGGGGAGATTTATTGGATGCCATAGTACTCCTACAACATCATTGTTATAGTATGTATGACACTTAGGTCAGGGCTTAGGGGGTAGTTATAGGCATAATGCTTCTCAGAAATCCCGGTTACAAACCAACACTCACAATTTCGTATTTACGCAAACGCAACGTTATGCAGAGAGATATACGGGAACAAGTGCTTTCCTATTTTTAGAACGCAACACATGATACCAAACAAAATTACGTCGCGTTGGTGATGGCGTTCACGACGGGATTAATTGACTGTCCGCTCTTTGCGAGGATGGGGTTCACGACGGGATTAACTTTGCGGGGACTATTGAACATCTCGTAAGGCTGGACAACCTCTGTCAGGGGCTGCTCAATGGCCACGGGCAGGTTAAAAAAAATCATACCACTTCTGGGTCTGGGCGTGTATAGACATGAGCGTGTTGTGTTCCTAAGAACGCGGAGCGTGTTGTGTTCCTAAGAACGCGGATCGGGTAAGTTTTTTCCGCCCTAGGTGAGCTCAAACTTCGTCGACGTCGCATTGTGTGAAACATTCTTATGTATGTCGTTCCTAGGAACGGGGGAGTTTTTCATCGGGTCAGTCTTAACCTTCAAACGGGTACCCACAAATTATATATTGTGACCCCGACATGACCTTGACCTTGAAAATGATCAATTCAAGGTAAAATCGGGTAAAATATTGAAAAACCCAATATTAACTCATTGAAAAACACAAACAAAACATAAAACATTGTCATGTTTCTTACCAAGCACGCCAGTGGCGGGCTAACCTGCTTATCTATCTATACTATATATTTTGAGACTTCCGTATATATATATGTGTGTGTGTGTGTATGTGTGGGTACTTCATGGGATCGAAAACGGTTGGTCAGATTGAGCTCAAATTTCGTATATAAGTGTAAAATCTAACGGACACCACCGTGATCGCGTTTTGGAGAAGCTCAGAGCACCGTTTCTTCCTTCCCAATCGTCAAAATCACCGCAATCGGCACTTCGGGGTTAATAGCGTTGATATATAAAGAGCGTTAGTTTTCCGCAGTGTCTATATAAAGAGCGTCGTTTTCGCTATCTGTATGACGGGAGTCGCTCGAAATATTATGCAGAGAGATTTCAATTCAATGCAATGTTATCGCTCGAAATATTATGCAGAGAGAGAAGCGTTTGTTTTCAATGCAATACCGGATTCGACATCAAGCGTGAATGCTTATGTGAGTCGTTTCCGGGAATCAGTGTTAAAAAAAAAGAAAACAAAGAATGCGTTGTCTGTCGTTCCCAGGAGGGGGGGGGGATTTCATCGGGTTAAATTTCACGACGGGATTAATTGACTGTCCGCTATTTTCGGGGACTATTGACCATCTCGTAAGGGTGGACAACCTCTGTCAGGGGCTGCTCAATGGCCACGGGCAGTTAAATAACGGGGAAGTTTAGGACGGGTACCATGAATTAACTCATTGAAAAACAAATAATGCGTTGTCTGTCGTTCCTAGGAAGGGGGGATTTTTCATAAAAAAAAACAATTAAATTATAAAAAAGAATTAAATTAAATTAATAATTAAATAAATATTAAAAAATTCAAAAAAACATAAATTAAATTTAAAAAACATTAAAAAAATTCAAAAAAAACATAATATTAAAATTAAAAAAAAAAAATAAATAAAAACAAAATAATTAAAAAAATGTCATGTTTCGGACAAACGCCGCCGTACCTGCTAGTACTATATATTTTGAGACTTCCGTATATATATATGTGTGAGGGTGTGTGTGTGTGTGTATGTGTGGGTACTTCATGGAATCGAAAACGGTTGGACAGATAGAGCTCAAATTTCGTATATAAGTGTAAAATCACACGGATACCGCCGTGATCGCGTTTTGTAGAAGCTCAGAGCACCGTTTCTCCCTTCCCAATCATCAAAATCACCGCAATCGGCACTTCGGCGTTAATAGCGTTGATATATAAAGAGCGTTCGTTTTCCGCAGTGTCTATATAAAGAGCGTCGTTTTCGCTATATACTTATCTGTATGACGGGAGTCTGTAGCCTGTCGCTCGAAGGATTTCACGATGGGAAGCGTTTGTTTTTAATTCAATGACGACATTAGGACGGGTACGGCAGACTCGAAATATTTCCCGACGGGAAGCGTTTGTTTTCAATTCAATGCAATGTTATCGTAGAGAGATTTCACGACGGGAAGTGTTTGTTATTGCTCGAAATATTATGAGAGATTTCACGACATTAGGACGGGTACGGGCAGGTTAAAAAAAAAGAAAACAAAGAATGCGTTGTCTGTCGTTCCTAGGAAGGGGGGAATTCATCGGGTAAATTTTTCCGCCAGAAACAAAAAAATTAATTAAAACAATTTAAAATTAAAAAAATTTAAAAATAAAAAAACAATTCACAAAAAAAAAATATTAAATTTAAAAAACATTAAAATCATATTAAAAAATAAAAAACAAAAATAAATAAAAACAAAATAATTAAAAAAAAATGTCATGTTTCTCGGAACCTGTTGCAATTGCTTTTTCGAACAAAGCCATGGGACGAATGCCGCCAGTGGCGGGCTAACCTGCTAGTACCTTATAAAACAAAACAAAAAATTCCAGTGTCATTCTATTAATCATATAGCTTATATTCACAAGAGAACAGTTCTTTAATGGTTTGAACATACTTAATTTATGATAACACATATTGTAACTTGCATACATGAAAAGGGACCCAATCTTCAACCAACACAATTTATAATCTGTTATCAATCGCAGGATAATCTGTTATCAATCGCAGGATATTATGCACAACAACGGCATGGGTTGAAACTACTATACTTCACGGCGGAGAGGGGTGCATTCAGCCAGAAATGAATGATGTCAGATTGTTTTGTCTGCTTAATTTTAACAAATTTCTTAGTACTAAACAATACATTTCAATTCTGGGAAAAATAAAATAATATATTTTACTTAATGACGACGAATCATGTTACTTTCCCAGTCAACTTGGCCTAAACATGGAAATAATCTCTCCCCTGCTTTATGCTATATAATGTGAATGATCTTGAACATTACTTAAACTCTCATAAGTTCAATGGCATTACCACAGACAAGCTTAGCGGATATGAAACTGGTGTTTACTTATATTGAGTCTATTGATATATGCAGGCGACACAGTTCCGATATCAAATACACGAGAAGGCTTGCAACAGGCACTTGACACTTTCTCCAATTATTGTTTAAAGTGGAAACTCAGAGTCAACATACTGTTTTCGGAAGAAAGCCTAAATGTACCACATCCTCATATAATATAAATAGTCAGGAGATTGATATAGTTGATAGCTACAAATATATGGGAATAACTTTTCACAAGAATGGATCTTTTGAACTTGAGATAAACACCAGGTGCCAATAAGCGAAACGTGTAGCACATGCCCTTCTGGACAAAGCTAGGTGTCACAAACTCACGCTCAAATTATTCTAGAAATATATGACAAATCAATTATACCAATCATAACATATGGTGCAGAACTTTGGGGCCACGAAAACCTTACCTGCTTTGAAATGTTTGAGTTGTGGTTCTTGAAATTTCTCCTAAAAGTAAAAAAAAATCGACACCAACGTCCTTTGTATACGGCGAACTTGGAATGTGCACAATAACTATAAAAATAAATTGCGTTACTTAACATATTGGGCTAAGCTTGTCAGTATGCCACTTAATCGGTATTGTTTGATAATACTGTTTTAACAATCCGTGGTTATTGGGATACGAGACACGCTGAATAACCTGGGAATGGGCAATGTTTGGATATACCAACGTGTGACTAGTATCCAGCGATTAACACGTTCCGCAAACCAGATGATACCTGATATATACACGCAAGAGTGGTGGACCTCCAATTGTAAATCTAGCAAATTCGCGTTTTATAGAATTATTAGAATTACGTTCGAACCGGAAACATATTACTTAGCGATAATCAGGTGGTCCACTACCTCATCAAATTCCGAACTAGAAACCAAAGCTTCATATAGAGCAAGGTTCATGGAACAACGTTGAAATAATTCAACGAGTATGCACGCTATGCAGTGAGCACCACATAATTTTACGCTGCAGTGAACTTAGAGAATTAAGAGAAAAGTATCTTGAGCCATATTTCTATGAGGCCAAATGTATTGAAATTATCCACACTTTTCAGAACCCACAACGAGAAAACATTGAGACAATGTAGATGTAGATGTAGATGTTTATTTGTACAATAGATAAGAATAGATAACAAAGCATTGATATATAAATTAATGGTATTGTACAGGAGCAGCATGACCTACTGGCCGTCTTCCTGCTGCCCCTCAATCAATAATACAATAAGAACATATGATGGTGTATGTAGTTTCAGGTTTGCTGGTTGGTGTTAATGTTAAATAATTTAACTATATTGATCATTTTAATTGAAAATGGTATAAATTGTGAACTTAAGAGTATATATCTTATATACTATTGCGTTTGATGGACAAGTTAGAAAAACTAAATCGGAATAACATTGTGAGGTCGCGACGGCCCTATATAATGTAGTTTTTGAATTAAACAGAGTGGACGGCGGAAACCAGGCAATAAGTTTTATGACAGCATAATGCCGTACATTTGCCTTATTTCACCCAAACCTTGGGTGTTTATTTCACACCACTTTCTGGGATAACCTGTGTGTCGACTGAGAACCTGCGTGCCAATTGAGGAGAACACGCGAAGGATTTGTGTAAATGTTAGCCCAAACGACATTTCGAAGTAACGACTGCTTTGTTAGTTTATTTCGAGGAATAATACCGCATCATATGAATTCAGCCCAAATATATTGACAGATGTCAAGGGTCTAACTCTATACTGAGCAATAGAAAACTAATATAATAAATACCGAGTATATTTAATTTAACGCCAATGGGTCGTTTATGTGCGTTTAAGAGTGTATATATACCTAAAGCAAAGTCAAATAACGATCTTAAAATGAATTGCCCGGTATATTTTATTAGTTATCAGAGTTACCAGGGTCGTAGTTGCATAAATTACAATATATTTTTATGCTAAGATAATTGCGTGGTAATTTGTTTGTAATGGATTGATCAGTATTCAGGTTAACACAAATCCCATATATGGAAATTCCAAATATGGAAAGTGACTTGCGCATGCGCAAAACAGATACAATGGTCTTACTAAAAACGAAGCAATACACGATTGATATCAACAATCACCGACGCAGTTAAATAATGACATTAGATGGTCGTGTATTTCGTCTTTAAGAGTGTGTTAATGTCTAAATCGTGTGATTAACTACTTAAAAATTATTTCGACTACATATTTCGATAATTATCAGGTCCGCAGTTCGATCATGAACATATTTCTGATTTTTATGTTAAGATTATTGCTTGGTATTTCACACTTTTTCTCCGAGTCGAGCCGGGGCTGGAGTACACTTTTTAGTGACCATAAATCTATACCTTCCGTTTGCCGAATAACCGAAGAAATTTTGTCAACTGTTTCCACGTTTATTCTCACTTATACCGTGTTTATATCCGTTTTATCCTATTTGTTGTTGTGTATTGCATTACTTTGATCAAGTCTGCGCTTGTGTTATTCTCACAAAAGGTAATGCGTGTTTACATTTCACAATTCTACTGCATAACGCGTCACCGCCTGATTACAGTCTGCGAGTGCGACGGACAAATTTTCCACATGTCCGAGCGCCATTAATTCCTTAAATACGACACTATTTAATCGAATGAGGTCAAATATTCGCATATAACTTGACTCATGTGTTATTCTGCACAATTCTGGCCAGTGCCGACTTTCATTTCGCATTACTTTCGTTTTTATCGAAATATAACCGTTTTCTATGGAGATTCCCATGTAAATTTGTTCAACCAAAAAAATTCATAGTTTTGCCAATTTCAAGCTAGTTTAATACTTTATAGCATGGTCAGGGCATAATCTGGCCTATCGAGTGATGGTAGACGTTCCTTCAGTGTGCACAACAAATATTTGGTCCCAACGAAGCAGGCTAAAATCCTGAAATTTGTCAATTGACTTTGAGTGTGAAGAAAATATTCATTTAAACTTCCAAAATTGGTAGAAATATGCTCAACAACATTCAGTTGAATGGTGACATTATTTATAGTCACCGACTAACTTCCACGATGAATAAAATTTGTTTTTATTGATGACAATTATGTCGCGAGTCATAAAAATGTAAATTTTCTGAAGAAAAAAAATTCATTGTTTCGCCAATTTCAAGCTAGTATTGAGCATGGTCAGGGCATTACATATAATGATTAAGATTGCTAAAGAACTGAAATAATGAAATGGGAAACTTTTACTGACATCTGGTAAGGATTGAGGAGCAGATGCTAGAGGCCCCCCACCCCCACCCCCCATGGAATACGGAATACCACTTAACACAGAAGTTGGAATACGGAATACCATATGGAATACATAAAATTATATGAAAACTTCATTTTTTGGAAGGTCGGCGTACGAATACCGGTATTTTTGGAATACCGAATACCTCCCTAACAGAGGGGCCGGAATACGGCGTACCTCATAACAGGGCATGGAATACGGCATACGAAAAAGGGGGGTGGGGGCCTCATGCTATGGAGCCTCCCAATATATTGTCTGCTCCACATCTCAATAGAATTCAACAACATTCAGTTGAATGGTGACATTATTTATAGTCACCGACTAACTTCCACGATGAATCAAATTTGTTTTTATTGGTGACAATTTATGTCGCGAGTGATAAAAATGTAAATTTTCTGAAGAAAAAAAATTAATTGGTTTGCGAATTTCAAGCTAGTTTATAGCGAACATGGGAACCAAGGTACAATTTATGCCATTTAGGCACACTTCAGAGTGAAATCTGGGCTTATATTTCGGCAAGAATCCAAATCTAGATTCTCGCAAATTACCCTGGATTCTCATGAAAAAGTATATATGGATTCTCGCAAAATCAGATGAAATATATGCCCTAGTGGAAATATAGCAAATCGTTTAATGCTTTAGAATTTTTGTTTTCGGAGATTTATATGTTTAAAGACATATTATGGACTTTTTCGGGAGCGAGAAATTGATAAGTTAGTGCTCAGGCACTTTTCCAACGTGGGGAATGTTATCATTCTACTAACATCACTGAAAATTTCCAAAAAGATCTACCACACCACTTCATATAGAACATTGTCTGAACAACTCCAAATTGTAAATATTTACATCTCGATTCGGGGCGCAACTATCGGCTGTAATTAAACAAAAATCATTTTGCCATCGAGAGTCATTGCATTTAACTAATATATAAGAATGACGTTGTGTAACATCCATTTGGATTAATATTCGTAACAAATAACTACTTTGAGAAAGATTATTCTTAATTTCTATTTATTTGATCACTCTGCCGGCGTGTTTCACCATAAATCTATACCTTCCGTTTGCCGAATAACCGAAGAAATTTTGTCAACTGTTTCCACGTTTATTCTCACTTATACCGTGTTTATATCCGTTTATCCTATTTGTTGTTGTGTATTGCATTACTTTGATCAAGTCTGCGCTTGTGTTATTCTCACAAAAGGTAATGCGTGTTTACATTTCACAATTCTACTGCATAACGCGTCACCGCCTGATTACAGTCTGCGAGTGCGACGGACAAATTTTCCACATGTCCGAGCGCCATTAATTCCTTAAATACGACACTATTTAATCGAATGAGGTCAAATATTCGCATATAACTTGACTCATGTGTTATTCTGCACAATTCTGGCCAGTGCCGACTTTCATTTCGCATTACTTTCGTTTTTATCGAAATATAACCGTTTTCTATGGAGATTCCCATGTAAATTTGTTCAACCAAAAAAATTCATAGTTTTGCCAATTTCAAGCTAGTTTAATACTTTATAGCATGGTCAGGGCATAATCTGGCCTATCGAGTGATGGTAGACGTTCCTTCAGTGTGCACAACAAATATTTGGTCCCAACGAAGCAGGCTAAAATCCTGAAATTTGTCAATTGACTTTGAGTGTGAAGAAAATATTCATTTAAACTTCCAAAATTGGTAGAAATATGCTCAACAACATTCAGTTGAATGGTGACATTATTTATAGTCACCGACTAACTTCCACGATGAATAAAATTTGTTTTTATTGATGACAATTATGTCGCGAGTCATAAAAATGTAAATTTTCTGAAGAAAAAAAATTCATTGTTTCGCCAATTTCAAGCTAGTATTGAGCATGGTCAGGGCATTACATATAATGATTAAGATTGCTAAAGAACTGAAATAATGAAATGGGAAACTTTTACTGACATCTGGTAAGGATTGAGGAGCAGATGCTAGAGGCCCCCCACCCCCACCCCCCATGGAATACGGAATACCACTTAACACAGAAGTTGGAATACGGAATACCATATGGAATACATAAAATTATATGAAAACTTCATTTTTTGGAAGGTCGGCGTACGAATACCGGTATTTTTGGAATACCGAATACCTCCCTAACAGAGGGGCCGGAATACGGCGTACCTCATAACAGGGCATGGAATACGGCATACGAAAAAGGGGGGTGGGGGCCTCATGCTATGGAGCCTCCCAATATATTGTCTGCTCCACATCTCAATAGAATTCAACAACATTCAGTTGAATGGTGACATTATTTATAGTCACCGACTAACTTCCACGATGAATCAAATTTGTTTTTATTGGTGACAATTTATGTCGCGAGTGATAAAAATGTAAATTTTCTGAAGAAAAAAAATTAATTGGTTTGCGAATTTCAAGCTAGTTTATAGCGAACATGGGAACCAAGGTACAATTTATGCCATTTAGGCACACTTCAGAGTGAAATCTGGGCTTATATTTCGGCAAGAATCCAAATCTAGATTCTCGCAAATTACCCTGGATTCTCATGAAAAAGTATATATGGATTCTCGCAAAATCAGATGAAATATATGCCCTAGTGGAAATATAGCAAATCGTTTAATGCTTTAGAATTTTTGTTTTCGGAGATTTATATGTTTAAAGACATATTATGGACTTTTTCGGGAGCGAGAAATTGATAAGTTAGTGCTCAGGCACTTTTCCAACGTGGGGAATGTTATCATTCTACTAACATCACTGAAAATTTCCAAAAAGATCTACCACACCACTTCATATAGAACATTGTCTGAACAACTCCAAATTGTAAATATTTACATCTCGATTCGGGGCGCAACTATCGGCTGTAATTAAACAAAAATCATTTTGCCATCGAGAGTCATTGCATTTAACTAATATATAAGAATGACGTTGTGTAACATCCATTTGGATTAATATTCGTAACAAATAACTACTTTGAGAAAGATTATTCTTAATTTCTATTTATTTGATCACTCTGCCGGCGTGTTTCACATCACTTTAATCAAGGAAGACTGTTAAGAAAAACTGCATTTCAAGACCACCAAACAACTTTCCTTTTTAGGGCCACCAGATCTTCCAAATATGTACTTCTTCCATTTTGCTATCAAAGACCGAAAAATGTCGTTAAACTAGAGATCCAAATACCCCCTAAGGGCCCCTCTATCTTGATATATTAAAGACCGAAAAATGTCGTTAAACTATAAAGACCGAAAAATGTCGTTAAACTAGAGATCCAAATACCCCCTAACACCTGGCACTCTACCGACTGGACCACCGGGGGCCCCCATTAAACTGTTAAAGACCGAAAATGTCGTTAAATTGCAAAGACCGAAAAATGTCGTTAAACTAGAGATCCAAACATCCCCACCCCTATTTTTAGCTCAACTTTACTTTGTAAAGTTTGAGCTATTGCCATGGCTTTGTCGTCCGTGTGTATGTGTGTACGTAAGGCGTCAACAATGAAGGCTACAGGTCGTACCTTTGGTCGGATCATTATGAAATTTGTCATAGCTGTTGACATCAACATTTAGACCAGATTATTAATTTTGGGATCATTCGAAAAAAAAACATGGCCGCCAGTGGCCATCTTGGATTTCAAAATTCAATCCATTAGCACGGGCTACAGGTCGTACTGTTTGTCTGATCATCATGAAATTTGTCAAGAATGTTAATAATGACATGTAGATGGGAACGAGTCATGTTGGGGTCATTCGGCCAAAAAACATGGCCGCAGCAGCCATTTTGGATTTTACTCTTTGTATGACTAAATCTTTAGCACAGGCTACAGGTCTTACCTTTAGTCTGATCATCATAAAATTTTGAAATTGGAATGTAGATGGGAACGAGTCATTTTGGGGTCATTCGGACAAAAAACATGGCCGCCAGTGGCCATCTTGGATTTCAAAATTTAATCCATTAACACGGGCCACAGGTCGTACTTTTTGTCTGATCATCATGAAATTTGTCATGGATATTAACAATGACATGTAGATGGGAACGAGTAATTTTGGGGTCATTCGACCCAAAAACATGGCCGCCAGCAGCCATCTTGGATTTTACTCTTTGTATGACTAAATTATTTAGCACGGGCTACAGGTCGTACTTTTAGTCTGATCATCATAAAATTTGTCACGAATGTTAATAATGACATGTATATGGGAACGAGTCATTTTGGGGTCATTCGGTCAATAAATATTGCCGCCAGCAGCCATCTTGGATTTTACTCTTTGTATGACTAAATCCTTTAGCACAGACTACAGGTCGTACCTTTAGTCTGATCATCATAAAATTTGTCACGGCTGTTGAAATTGGAATGTAGATGGGAACGAGTCATTTTGGGGTCATTCAGACAAAAAACATGGCCGCCAGTGGCCATCTTGGATTTCAAAATTTAATCCATTAGCACGGTCCACAGGTCGTACTGTTCGTCTGATCATCATGAAATTTGTCATGGATGATAATATTGACATGTAGATGGGAACGAGTAATTTTGGGGTTATTCGGCCAAAAAACATGGCCGCCAGCAGCCATCTTGGATTTTACTCTTTGTATGACTTAATTCTTTAGCACAGGCTACAGGTCGTACTTTCAGTCTGATCATCATAAAATTTGTCAAGAATGTTAATAATGACATGTAGATGGGAACGAGTCATTTTGGGATCATTTGACCCAAAAACATGGCCGCCAGCAGCCATCTTGGATTTTACTCTTTGTATGACTAAATTCTTTAGCACGGGCTACAGGTCGTACTTTCAGTCTGATCATCATAAAATTTGTCAAGAATGTTAATAGTGACATGTAGATGGGAACGAGTCATTTTGGGATCATTTGACCCAAAAACATGGCCGCCAGCAGCCATCTTGGATTTTACTCTTTGTATGACTAAATTCTTTATCACAGGCTACAGGTCGTACTTTTAGTCTGATCATCATGAAATTTGTCAAGAATGTTAATAATGACATGTAGATGGGAACGAGTCATTTTGGGGTCATTCGGCCAAAAAACATGGCCGCCAGCAGCCATCTTGGATTTTACTCTTTGTATGACTAAATCCTTTAGCACGGGCTACAGGTCGTACCTTTAGTCTGATCATCATGAAAATGTTCATGGCTGTTGAAATTGGAATGTAGATGAGAATGAGACATTTTGGGGACATTCCGACAAAAAAACATGGCTGCCAGCGGCCATATTGGATTTCCAAATTCAATTCTAAATCTTTCCATTCATTGCTCATCACACAAATTTAACTTCTTCTCAAAGTTGAGCTACAGTGTCATTGACACTTTCATTTGATACATTAAAGAACGAAATATGTCGTTACACCATTAATGATCATTAATACATAATTTGTGTTTATGAAAGTCTGGTACAGACAGTTTGTTTCCAGTACATATTCATTGGAACGTAAACAATTATTCTGACAGAAATCATGTTAATATTGCCTTTCGTTACTGGTTTCCTTGACTCACATATCTCTCACTGCTTAATACTTATAATTAAAACAAATGTTCTGTGTTTTGTGTCACTTCTTAATAGCATTCTGTATTCTGCTATTGAAAAGAAAAACAGTTGTAGTATACCTTAAATGTATGAAGGCCTTGGTGGGTATCATGTGAAGTTGTGAACATATTTCCACCTGTCAAAAACCGCTACAAACGAAATAATATTCAAATATAGACAGACTTTGTTAATATACAAATGAGAAATATCTCATAAACATTATGTTATAGTCGTAAATTTGCCGACTGTTATGTAAACAAAGCATAAAAAGTTACTTTCCTGGTGTTTCTTTATATTATGATGGTAAACATAAAGAGCGTTCTTTGTTGCTCAATTCCTTATTTGGAAATAATAAAGAGCGTTTATACCATTTGTGTGTGATTAGCCAGTAGCATTATGCTGCCTTCTATAACACAATCAGACTCTTGTTTAGGTAAAATTTAGTAGGTCTTTATGTAAGCATGATGTTTAAGGGATAGTGATCGTATATTTGAACCAAAATGTATGCGTTTTAATATTGATCTGTTTACGGTGTTTGGAACAAATATTTTCGACAACTAAACCCTCTCGTCCCTTTAATATAATTAATATAACATCCCTCATCCAATAATCTCCAAATTGCATATCTAATTTCAATCCTAGTTACACGTCACACCGCCCCTCATCATTTGCCAATTGTACACCCTTTTTTGCTGCTTCTGCTGCAACTGCTCAATTTCTTTAAAAATTATTGAAAAAATGGCCCTCCGGCCTGCGACATTTACCTCCGATTTAGTTTTTTCGATCATCGGTCCACCCCAAAATTGAGCACACGTCCCTATATAATATACCTATTTAAACCGAGTATACACGGTGGTGTAATAGAACAACCATTAATTTAACCGTAACCGTAGCATATTTCCACGTATACGTGTACGTTTTCACGACAAATCCCCTCTGATCTGTTATTAATGAACCAAACAATTAACATGTCAACACACTCTGGTCCGCCAATGCTACAGTGTATAAACGTAACGGGGCAAATATGCATATTATATTGACAGCTAACGAGAACATTCATCACCAACAATCTGCTCACCCCTTTCAGTCGATACGATAGAAACTAAACGATTTGTTACTTCTAATTACCCGTACTTAATTACACTACTTGCGTGTTAATAAAGTACGACCCCCCCAATCACAACTAAAGGTGAAACATGGGATTTAGAACATTAATATTCACTCTTACACAGTTCCACATTCAAGGTGTGTCTTGTGTAATCGTATGTCAGTTGTAACGTTGTGAAACCGCAACCGAACGGAATTATTCTATTGCTAAATAGTTCATGGGTGACCTGATGCATGCATCTTAGTTTTCTTGTCATATATAACATTTCAATTTAAAAATTCACGGACGCCGCCGTGTATGTCACAGGGCTGTCTTGAAGGGCGGATGTTCAGGTGATAACTCTAAGTTGTAAGTTTCTTGAGGCAAGTGATATGACGATTATCTATCGCAAATGTAGCATGATTTTATGTTACATGTAGCCGAATATTTACCTATTAGTTCAGTAGATAATAATTTTTTGAATACATAATTAAACTTACAGGTCCGAATCGGCATCTCCAGTTTAGACCGAGTTTAAACTACCAGTTTAAACTGGGTTTTAGTAGTAAAACCAAGTTTTTCTCCACCGCTGGGACGACAGAGATTTGGTCGATTGCGTTACCTGTGGGCCACACTTGTCCAATTGCAAGAATAGAAGGCGTGGTCTGTCTGTTTATTATCGCTACTTGTCAATTCATTGTCCGGTCACGCGACCTGTTGTCGCTATATAATCTCCTAATCAGGGGAATAATCCGTGCGCTTTGAGAAATCACGACGAATGCACGGTCTGTTGTGTAACGGTTAGATATTATCTAATATCATGGACGAACGTGACTTTTGGAACTCAAAAATATCTCTTGAGGGCATGGGTGGGGGCCCGCCACAAATACCCCATAGAAACACCACCACCCCGGGGGTGCCATCCGGACGGGTGAAAATGGGGTATGGACCATTTTTGAGAACGGGAAGGATTTCGGCGAATTTGACGGCATGAATGGGTGGCTCGCCCATAATACCCGATAGAAACATCACCCCTCACCCCGGGATAATAGGGGTATGGACGGTAAGGATTTAGGCTAATTAATTTGGCAACAGGAGTGGGTGACACGATCAAAATACACCATAGAACCACCCCTACCCACCCCGCCCAAATACCGAATAGAAACACCCCAACCCTCACCCCGGGGGAAGGGTACCTCAAATAACGCATATAAACACCACACCCTCACATCCGGGCGGGGTGGGGTGGGTTACCACCCGAGGGGTGAAGATGGGATATGAACCATGTTCGAGAACGGTAAGGATTTCGGCCAATTTTACGACAGGGGTGTGTGGCCCGCTCCAAATATCCCATATAGACACCATACCCTCATCCCTGGAGGGAACCACCCTGCTGGGGTGAAAATGGGGTATGGAGCATTTTATTAATTATTCGCAAAAACATGCCTCTGTTGGTCAATATTACGGCATGTGTAGGTGGCCCGCCCCAAATACCCCATATAATGGGGTATGGACCGTTATCGAGAACGGTAAGGATTTCGGCCAATATGACGTCATTGGTGGGCGGCCCGCCCTCAAATATAGTCATAGAAACACCCACACCCTTACCGCGGATGGTTCTACCCGAGCGGGTGAAAATGGGGTCCGGGGTGGGGTGGGGTGTTTCTATGGGGGGCATTTGGGATGTGCCACCCACAGTTCTCGAAAATGGTCCATATCCTATTTCACCCCATCGGGGTGGTACCTCCGGGTGAGGGTGTTTCTAGGGGGTAGTTGGAGCGGGCTACCCACACTGCTGACGTCAAATTGACCGAAATCCTTACCGTTCTTTAAAATGGTCCATACCCCATTTTCACCTCCTGATGTGGTTCCCCCAGCGTTCATGGGTGGGCTATTTCTATGGGACATTTGAGCGGGCAATCCATCCATGTCGTCAATTGGCCGAAATCCTTACCAGTCTCGAAAATGGTCCATATCCCACGTTCACCCCCTCGGTGGTACCCCCCCCCCCCCCGGATGTGAGGGGTTGGGTGTTTCTATGGGTTATTTGGGGCGAGCCACCCACCCATACTATCAAATTGGCCGAAATCCTTACAGTTCTCCAAAATAGTCCATACTCCACCCCCTCAGGGTGGCCGTTACCCCCCCCCCCCCCGGTGAAGGCTGGGGTGTCTCTGATGGGTATTTGGGCGGGCCACAAACCCATGCGTCAAATTGACCGAAAGAGACCTTTTTGTGAACAAGGAATCAGTTTCAAAAGTCATGTTCGTGGCAAACGTGTCAATCTGATCAGTCCGATCCCGCCATGCTCTCAGCCGCCAAATCGACATCCGAACGAGCGAATTGCAAACAGACATATATAGCAAGAAATCATCCATCACACTGGCACATATTTTGTTAGAATTTATCTCATAAGTACCGACATCGCCTCCCCGAATTCCACTAAGACTCTCCTGCATCTACATTGAGTGACAAACGCCCGCGCATAAACGCCTCCCCCAATTCAAAATAAACACTCCCATATTCACGAAGAAACAACATCAATATTGGGCGAAAAATATCGGCCGAATAATTAAACCAAAAAAACTAGGTTTTAGTCAAACCTGGGGTAGGGTGGTTTAACTTTGAAATGTTTTCAAAGTATATTTAAAGGTGTATGTTCGAGGCGAGACGTATGGTACGTATAAATCATATATACCTAAGCTTATACTGATGATTATATAGCCAATTCACCACAAACAATTAGTAATATTACCATAACTTTATCACGTTAATAAAACCTAGTTTCAACTTAGACTGAGTTTATCACAAAACTTGGTTTAAGTACGCTAAAACCCAGTTTTACTCCCATAAACATGGTTTAACTACTGTAAAACCAAGTTTAAACCCTACTTAAACCTAGTTTAAACTGGAGTTAAACCTGGTCTAGAATAAAACCTAGTCTAAACCAGAGATGCCGATTCGGACCACAATGTTTTTATTTTGGAGTTAATCGAATTCCACACATTGGGAAAAGTATGTGTTGGTAGATTTTCTGAAAAACATGTTCTCGGTGTTTTGCTTCTTAGTTTATTCGCCTGTCTTGTATTTACACCGAAGGAGTAAGTGAAGATTTTTTCAAATGATTTTGGGAGATTTCTTTTAGACCAGTTGTACATAAAGAGCGCCGCGTGCATGGTGTAGAGATCTTTGAATATTAGAATATTCTCTTGTTTGAAAAGGGATTCTGTGTGGCTATTATATTTAGATTTGCATAGAATACGAATTGCCCCTTTATGTAAGGTTGATAGCACACTAGCATGACATGAGTGCCCCCATACTGGGAGACAGTATAGAAGATGGCTATGGACTAAAGAGTGGTATATAATTTTTCGTGATTCTTTTGGTAAAATGTTTTTAACTTTGTTCAAGCAATAGAGGGTAAGGTTCAGCTTCCTTTGTATCATTGATATGTGGGTTTTAAACGTTAAGTTTTCATCCAAGATAATACCTAGGAATTTGATGGGCTGTACTTGCATTTGATTCCCTACCCTAACTAATTCTATGCCATTCATTTTAAGTGTAAAGTTTCTCCACTTTTCTTCATTGCCTTTAGGGTGGATTAACATGAATTTACTTTTAGCTGTATTGATTGACAGTTTGTTACAACAACACCATTCAAATATGTGTTTGAATTCGGTAATCGATGCTTTTTTTAATTGTTGACAATTATCATTATATGTATACGAAATGAGCTTACAATTTACAATCTGTTTCCTCTTGATGCTTTAATTCCAACAACCATTCAAAAACCATATACAATGACCGAACTCGACTCGAGTCATACTCATACTCCATGATCGCTGGCAAAGCTCGTAACCGTAAATGCTAACTACTATATCATGGGAACATGGTAACTGATAGAAAGAACACAACTTATAATGACGTAGTACTACACTCGTACTTCTTAACAGTAGTTCATTATGCGAAAGGTGTCAAACAGAAAGACAGCGCGACGACTTCCAAATTAACTCTACAATTAATTCAAGTTCTACCCCTGTGGGTATTGCTTTACCCAACTTCTCTCACATGACTGGATGGTAGCTTATTATAAACGGATCAGTGGTATTGTGGCCACTAGCTGGGATGGGGGAGGGGGGGGGGGGGGGGTAAATGTAATTAATTCGACCGACCATGGTTCGGCCCTGTATGAGAACATTTTGAGATTTGAACATGAAAATTGCAAACTTTTCATAATATAGTGCTCTAAGGGTGGATACACACTTGTATGTAATTTCTATATGTAAATTACATGTATTACATGTATTTTATATGGCCACACCAATCATTGATAACTTTGATCACCTGCTCGATTGCGCTCATCGTTAACGGATAAGTGAGTAGTATAAGCGACTATCAAACTGTCTGTTATCTGGACATTTTAGGCCAGTCTTAAACATGTCTTCTATCACGGATGACGAAATTAATCAAGTCTTTGTGATAGCTGTCATTTTATTAATGGACAAATACCAAAAGCGCCATATGACCAGGAGGTGGTGCGCGAGACCATCGCTCCACCTTAGTATTTCCAACTCAAAATTGTAAGCATGGAATGAGATGTCGTGACAATTTGCAAATGGTAGAAACACAGGGGCTTGTGATGCTGCTATGACACCCCCGCACTGCCCTTAACCTCCGTACATACATGTACATAGCGTAATGCTGTTATGCCACGCCGCACTCGCACTGCCCTTAACCTCCGTACATACATGTACATAGCCTTACTTGATGGCAGTATACAGTCATACGGGACACATTTAGGTTAACTATCTGTCACAAGTTTATCGTATACAGGCTTGAAATAAAACGTTGTCGACCATGGTGCATGGTTGGGGGGGGGGGGTCTCGAAAGTTCCAATAGCTACGAGACTTAATTGAATGCATCAGTCGGAATAATCTGGGCAAGAAGGTACAATATAACATGTTTTACTTAGATAGCACAGAGTTACCACCCCCAGCCTGGTAGTTTCCGGGATCATTTAGCCCCCATGTCGGGGATCATATATAACCCCCATGTCGGGGATCATATATAGCCCCCATGTCGGGATCATATATAGCTCATGCGTCGGGGAAATCCTGAGCCACCACTGCTATAAATATCAAGATAAATCTGATAATGATTTAAACAGAACGTCCACCATTATGGGTTATCATCAATTATTTTAAGAGGCCTGGCGTGACAGCGGCTCGTCTGCATTCCGACTTAATTTTACTAGAACGCAGTGCGGTCAACACATCGGTAATGATTGGGTTGTCAGTAGACAAATATTACACGACCTGTAATTCCTATGTAAGTCACCAAATGCACGATATTTGCAGAGATTGCATGCATTTGGGTATCTGCCCTAACGCCAGGCAAATTCACATCCCGATTTGTTTTTCTTAAATCAATTAGCAGTTTTGACTGGCCACTGGGGAGGGACCAGGACACACCGGGCCGATCACGATTCGGCCTGTTGTCAGAATTTTTTTAAACTGAACATGAACATTGCAAACTTCTAGCATATGGACTGACATCACGCTTTCCATTTGTTGAACTGATGGCCAAATTAGTCCAAAATGTTGACCAAAAGTATAAACATATGCAAATTTTGGTCTGAAGCAACAAATTCCATACTAGTAAATTATTGGTAAAACAGACTATGAGAACAGAATTCCAAATTTCCAACTAATGTTATGGCGCGTATGAAATATCCAACTATTGAACATTTTACCAAAGTTCAAAGTTGGGGGGGGGGGTGAGACACCCCATCCTCCCGTAGCCACGTCCCTGGTGGGAGTGAACATAGCATGTGGATATCTTATTGAACACTTCACACATACCATGGACTCTAATATTGTGACTCACACATCATGGACACTGCTCTAGAGTGATGCTGCATGGGTGCTATTTGACTTTATATATCTATATATATATCTTTACATCTATTAAATTAACACCATTTCCGCTTTGGTTTGTTTTTAAAAATGTTGAAGACCAAACAGTTCAATGTCAAACAATATAGTGTCATTCATCATCATTTAAGTTCAGACTTTCTCAACTAAAAATAATTGTCTGGGGAGTCATACCTTTGATTTGATGGCATTATTATTTTTTTCTAATAATATAATTTTGTGTTTTCCAAATTACACAAGTACCAGCCTAACGCGGGAGTTATCATTGACTTTGATAAATCAATTCGCCACTCAGTAATATCAGTATAGATCGGAATGGTTTAATATTCGCTTTGAGGGATGATCAGGAAAGTGAAGCAGACAATAGACAGCATACATGATAATACAAGTACAGAAGGGTTCGTATTGGTTGCTGAGAAATGCCTAGATAAAATGTTAAATATATTATCGGAACATTTTCGTCTATGTGGCAAATGAATGGTTAACCTCTTCGTAGCTATGACGTCCGTAACTATTACGGACGTAAAAGTTCACGCCGTGTGCTATATGGTCCGTATGTACTACGGACATAACTTCAGTGTACTATCAGTACGCCATTATACATAACTGGAACTCAGAGATTGGTGCATCGGAATAACTGAGGTATCTCCAAGTTTCTAACAATGTATGATGTTCCGCGATTGAGGTTAAAGAAAAACTTCACCAATACAGGCAAGATATTAAGTTAGCTCAATATTTCATCAACCGAAAAAAAAGTTCATGAACGCCTTATCAAAATTGAGCTACCTACCTCTCCTGCATTTGTGACCATTGTTAGCGGAAGCATTACTTTTGGCCTTTTATACATAAGCGAAACAATTGAGGAATATTCAACATTCTAATGGACTAAACTATCATAACATATAGTGTGACATATATTGGACCATAATTGGGAAAATTATATGTGTTTCGTGACACAAATACCTCCAACAGGCAAGCGCATTGGTTCCATTTATTTAATATGGCAAATATGCTGATGTTATACACAAAACTCCTGGTTTCGCCAACTCACAAACGTAAAAGCGTTCCCGGAAATTGAGGATTCGAGATTTTTTTAGTGAATCAATTTCGTCATGGAGCAGTGGTGAAAATATAATAGCACCACGGCAGTATAACAGGTTCACACTTCTAGGGCTGAATACCGATATGTACATCCATATGTATGTTTGCATTTTCATGTACGTTCGCGGCTAGCAATACATGTACAGTCATCGAATAGTCTTCGGTATTGACATATACATGCATTTGATTTAGACCTCCATATTTATTCAACACTTTATAAATATAGATACATACATCGTGACATTATTAATGTTAGTATAAGTCCAATGTCACAAGATACTGAGCAAAAGCTACTGCATGTACGTGTCGATGGGGATAACATGGGACCAATATATTTACGCCTGTTGATGATGAGATAAATCACTATCTGATTGTGACCTGTTGTGCGTGAAACACATCAAGTGATGGACGTTTGGAATATAGGATGGAGTTGTCTTCAATTTAGATTACATCAGATCGTAAGTATAATATACGGAGAATTGGCCAATACTTATAGCTTCCAGTTGGCATTTGATGAATTCTGATTTTCTTATTTCTGCAGGCCTCCTGATCGGAAAATGATCAAAGGCCATCTGGAAGCTGATTATTAATTTATTAGCTAATTAACGGGAAAATGAATTATATCGATAGTAGTTGGTGTTTCGTTTGCATTTTATCATCCCTGGTCGAGTGGTCCTGCTAATTTTCTATGATGTTGGTATGGCAAAAAGCATCGTTATTTTATATACGGTTGTCATTATCAGCACATATTAGAGAAGCTATTCAAAACATACATGTGTATTGTGAAATATATTTAAATTCAAATAGTAGCTGTGTTGGTTGTCGAAAACCGGTCGTAGTTGAGATGTTAATCCCTGTCGTTTTACACAGACACCAGCGCCACCATTATTAACATATTTAAAACTGTATAATGTTTTTCAATTTTTCGCATAGACACTGGCCTTTGCTCAAATCGCTCCAAGCACCGCAAAATGACTACTTGACCGAATGTTTTATTTAACCAGCAGAAGGAAAGATCAAGATTATTATAAAGTTGCTATGGATGCGAATCGAAGATGGTCTCGTCAATTTGTGGCCCAAAAGAGTAACTATGTCAGAAAAGGATTGCAAATTGGTTGAAATTTGTTATTGATCTCTCGATCTTACAAGTAAATTAATCGGATGTTATTTGTTGAGCTAGACAATTTGCCGATAATACGTGTCTCATGAACACTAATTCTGATCTACACACATTAGACTCGTCGGTATATTACGATTTGCTGAAAATCAACGAATTTGTTGATAAGTGGATAGTCAAATTCAATAAAATCTAAAAGCCCCACATACGTCTCCACTGTTTCTGAAATGCACTTTAATAGTAAAATGTGCCGAGATCCATGTCATATAGCTCAAGGTTGGTAGCATTACTTTATCTCGTTGTAAAAACGTATACACCTCATTCAAATCCGAACTTTGAACAGTATATGTTAACACCCATGTTAACAACCTACTCAGCAGTAGCCACCCTGATTGTGATGGCACTACTCTCACGTGTGTCTCCATAGGCGAATTAACCGATCCATTTTGACTATTGTTTTAATCGCGAAACTCGAATATTGCATGCCCGTTTAAAATTCAAACGCAGTAGTCCTTATGGAGACCTTCATTGAAACCACTAACGCGATTCTGACAAATAATAATGCGGGGAAGTAGAAAGCGGTGAACACTTTCTATTATTCTGTCCAAGAAATACTCAACTCAGATATGACCCATTCTCAACTATTGAGCGACTTTCTTAAATACCAAGATCTTACTTATAGGTATACCATTGCTATCATCCGAAATAAATGATAAGATATTTAGAGCTACGGAATACTCTATCAAACACAGCTGTCGTTTCAAACAATATACTAACAATTCAACGGCACAGCACCGATATCCCATGGAGTTTTTATCCAGAATAGTTCGTTTCACAACCGTTTCATAACCGTTCGTTTAAAAATTGTCAGAACAGTGGACCGACTTTTCTTTCACATAAACACTCTTTATCTCTCTCCCCTCTACCTTTCTCTGTTTCGTATTCCTCGTGAATATACCCCTCTCATTATGACTTGCATAAGCTTATCATTTCAACACAAATTGTAAACTCGTCTGTATAATTACATAATATAACAGCATTTGTTAAACCTATTGTTTCTCGAACTCGGCCACTTGTCACTGGCGCTTTCTTTATTTATACAACATTTCTACTTTACTGAGAATTGGGGAAATAAATATTTAAATTAATTAACCGATGCTCTTAAAGATCTCAAACGCAACAAAGCTGTTGGAAATAAAATATACCTGTATCCCTCCCGATATAAAGAAGAGCATGATCTTATACCGACATGTATTCAAAGGCGACACAAAGCCAGCACACGCCCCGAATATTATCCGCACAAGCACTCTCCTCCAAGTCCTTTACATATTATCTGAGATCCTTGTTCACGAGAGACTCCGGGGTAGCCAGATATTCAAACATTTCCCGACCGCCATGCAAACTTGACTTCGTCACGTTGAGCCTTAAAATGATGTATAGGGACGAGAGGAGATAAGAGGGTCGGATCACACGTTATACCACATACAGTACTGTAGCTCTATAATTAATATAACTAATTGATACCGGATGAAATATATACGAAGAGCGACAAATATGACCGAACTAATCAGCTGAACTAATAATGATAATAAATCTCCACATGTAAGTGTATACGCGAATGCTTGGTTTTCGTTCGATCAACGAGCATTCATTGTCACGTGATTATGTTTTCAGATGTTGCTGGAATGAATCATTCATCAACTTGCATCGCTCCTTTTAAATCATCAATTGGATTTCCCATTTGATTGAATAAAAGTTTGAGTATACATATATCGCCATGCATGTTCCATAAAATATTTCAGCTACTTTACAAGTGTTTAAAAATACTAAATCGTGGATATAATTGAGACTATTCTATTCTTCTTTCTCTCTAAAATCTAGTGGCAACGCAATTAGTATAAACATAGTTTTATTTTCAAATCAAACATAGCATGATATACAGATGATACAAATATGCAAAATAGAAGAGATAATGTATGGAAATGAGAATCAGACAACAAGCCCGAGAGCTTATATGAAGTCTTCGCCTCTTTGGTGACGTGCCCCATCCCCAATAATAAGTGAGGGAGGGGTATCGATCAGACGGTAAAGGATTGTAATACTGTTTTTAGGAGAAATGGAGATAGATATCTAAGTTTGAGTTAGGGATGGAAACAGGGAGAAGATAGTGTTAGGGATAGCAAGAGGCAGGGGGAGGGAGAGAGTTAGAGAGAGGGAGGGGAGAGGGTGAGAAAGTAGAAGACAGGAGATGAATCGTGAAATGATGACAGTGGTGGTGAGTTTTCAATAATTGAGTTGTTGCGTGATCAAAATGATGCTCGTCTATAGTAATATGCATGCGTCAGGCTCCATTGGAGAGGTCAAACGCAATGGCCAATTCCTATTTCAATGGTGTTCACTGTGAATATAGCAGAATCCTTTATATGTAATCATTTCACGTATATACAGAATAGTTACAAGTAAGTAAAATACAAAGTAATCGTTACCGGAAGACATTTAGTACTACATATATAATGGGGAATATCGAACTGCCGCATAACGCGGTCGGAATCCAAAGCAATTTGTTACCCGTGCAAATCATGGAAATCTTTTTGTTCTCATAATTTATGTCTGTACTGCACTAAATATTTTTTTTGTTTTCACGCTGACTAAGCTCCCTTGATTCCCGCATTATAGTATTCTCAGATATGGCTACATTATGTAGGGGGTCATATAGTTCTCTTTTGAAGTTCTGGGCTCTTGATAAAATGTTAATTCAAAGAGATCGTGGTAAGTTTTCTCAAGTTCCCCACATAAACAGAAAGGGAACATTTTTACATGATTATATGTCAGGTCATAACAGGTGGCTGCATTTCAATCTTAACCGGGTATGAATGATATGGGAACTACGGCATTTACTATGATAAAAATAATCGGCAGGCAATGCATTTGAGTTCATCCAGCATTATAATATGTAGTTGTTTGAGTTGCACTTGTCTCATTCCGCCCACATGTAGTAGGTTGACTTGCTAAGATTTCAATTTAATTAACCTAGAAGTGAGAGTATTACATTTTTCCACAATCAACTTCTACCAAACTATTTGGTTAAAAAAAAATAGATGAACAATATAATTTACATAGGCGCCAAACATAGGACATAATTATGTGTGTATTTTATTGAAGAGTGAAAAACTTGGGTCAGAATTTGTTCTTGATTTCCATGCATCCGCGTGTGATGTTTCCATTCCTATATGTTAAAAAATGGTTTCCATGAGTTTTTGTCTGGAAAACAAGACGCTGTGGCAAAATGGTAAAAGTAATTCGATTAGTCATATTAATCAAGTATTTGCATAATGTCACAGAAGTATTTTTTTGAACAAAATAAACGGGATTCAGTGGTAGAAAAAAGGCGTATATTCATACAATCTGTGAAGTAAAACTTGTTTAACAATTTTGTTATTTTAGCGTTCAACATTACACAAGGATGATAATAATGACACTTTCTTTTTATTTATGCAGAATTCTATTGAATGAATACCATGTAAGCCCAGAGAGATATCGGCCCGGATCCTGGGTTCGAATCCCAGTATCGTTTTTATGTAAAATCTATGAGTCCTTTCTAATTTAAGAATTTCATTTTGGTTTGTATTCCATAATAGCGAGTTTACGATTTCGAATTGGTACGTATGGGGTACGTCTAAGGATAGCTACCCGTAACGATACACGTTTTTAAAGGCACGTGCAGCCTTAATTGTCGAAAATATTCATATTTGTTCCAAACACCGTAAACAGAAAAACATTAAAACGCATACAGTTTCGTTCATATATACCATGGCCATCGCGTAAACAGCATGTTATCATAAAGACCTACTATATTTTACCTGAGCAAGAGCCTGATTGTGTTACAGAAGACAGCACAATGCTACTGGCTAATCACACACAAATGGCATAAACGCTCTTTATTAGTTCCATATCAGGTATTCACCAACAAAGAACGCTCTTTATGTTTACCATCATACTATAAACAAACACCAGAAAAGTTACTTTTTATGCTTTTGTTTACATAACAATGGTCAAACAAATGACCATAACATACTGTTTATGCAATATTTATTATTTGTATACGACAAAGTCTATCTACATTTTGATGTCTTTTCTGTTTGTGGCGGTTTTTGACGGGTGGAGATATTTTCACAGGATACCCACCGCCAAGGAAAACCGTGTCTTTAATCGCAATCTGTTTTATGGGTAGAATTCAGCACATGGACTGGTAATCTATGGTGAGACAACTACAAACAAATCCATATGTAGAAAATATATAGAGAAAATGTTATTCGCATTCGCTTTATTGGCCGACATTATACTTACCGTTATGAAGAGAAGACAATAAATTATTGGCCTCTGGATAACCAATTTCCTTCATCAGGGACGAGGCGACAATGCATTGTTAGGGGTTGGGGAAGGGGTTGGTGACTAAGATAATTGGAATTTTCAGAATGATAAAATGGCCGGGTTATGATAGATCTTTAAGTGTATTGTTTAGACCCAGGTTCCAAAACAAGACCGAATTTCCCCTGATATTAGTCGAAGAATATTTAGTCATATTAACTGTTGGGTTGGACTTTTACAACATATCGTAGAGTCGGGACACAAAAATGTAAACGTTATTCCAAAACTTGGGATTTTGGTCTGGATCCACCCGGATGTAGGTTGACAAGTTCAACTTGGAAACGACACAGAGCGTTGAATGATATTCTTTTCATTATATGGTCTTAATAAAGAGCGTTTTCTTCACTTCTGTATTAACTTCAGGAAACAAATGAAACTTGCTCAGACTATGATAAGATGTTGGACATAGTATAAATTATATTATTTAATATGTCGGTACTTCGTGTTCTTGGTGCATGAGAACAGTGAAGTTAACAATAATTTTCATGTTAACAACGTTTAGGAAATTGGGTTATAATTTCAAACAGGTTGATAGTTCTTCAATATCGTGTCACAGTAATCGATATTATTTAATTAAAAACAAATAAATTACAGACAGATGTTATATATTATTTTTATCCCACCCCGATTTATAATAGACCATCGCTAACACCCCTCAAGTAATCTAATTTATTTCCACGTACGCTATATGTTCTACCCGTCATATATAAAAAAAACAAATTACATTTTTATGTTCATTTTTTGTTTCAGAAAAACGTCACGTGAATTGAACAAACTCTTGGATCTCCAACATTGACACGTGGATTAATAATGACACCATCGTATTAAAATCGACACATGTACAAAGGGTTGGCCAGAATAAGGTGTCCGTTTATTAATTATGGCGTCCTCGTCACGAAGTGGGTGCAGTGAGGACTCACATGAGCTATCTCGGTGTTATAATCGGATTCTGCTACAAGGGTTTAGCAGTAGACTAATGGCTCGTCTGTCGACTGATCGTTATCAAGTTACATTAGTGGGGAGCTTGGCGAGCGGTGTGGATATTGATGGAAGTGATCTAGATACTCTGATTGAACCTCGAAGCATATTAATAGAGGAATCCAGCTTGATATACCGACATGACCTCCCGTGTTATGTCCGGATATCTACTGAGGGGTTAGCTGGGCTCGTACCAAGCGTTCTCTTGGGTGCCGGGGAATACGTGCTGGCTGATCCTATCAGAGACATGCGTGAAGAGATCTTTGGAAAAACTAAAGAGGCTGATGGATTCTCAAAGGTTGGTAAGATACTCGAACGTCCATCCATCACAATCGACCTTGTTCCACAACTAAAAATAAGTAGAATACCACAGACAGCACGCTTATTTTCCACACGTGACCGGTCATGGCCATCGGACCACATTATATCGCTAATTAGCTCTGGGGAATTCCACCTTGCGGCACGACCTGCTCCATCAGACCCGGACCGTGAGCACGATTTCTGTCTGTCGTTCGCTAAGGCAGAAGTCGTGCTCTTGAGAACAATGTCAGTTAACCAGATACTCAGTATAAAGCTTTTGAAGTTAGTCGGACATGTCATCGATTATGGACGGGGAGTGTTGACGTCCTACCACCTGAAGACGTCAGCCCTCTGGTATTTCGAGCAGACGGACGCTCGATTCTGGGAAAATGACTTATCAGTAGTGGATATATTAAAGAGACTTGATCAGTATTTAAAAGGAAGATTCCTACCTCATTATTTTGTTCCTGAAATGAACTTGTTGACCGGTGTCTCGGAATCTGATCTTATATATATCCGGATACGTCTGTGGTCTCTTCTCGGGTTGTTTATCATCACTGATGATATCGCGGGAATAACATCACACACAAGGCTGAATCTCACATGTTTTATATTTGATAATTTAAGTAGACAACTCTCTGAAACAAAGCCTGCTATCACGCAGACGGTTCATATGTCTCATATCAGGAACACCATAGAAGCAGCAGAAGTCATGTATGGGTCCGGGATTGTATCCCATGACATGAAACAACGAGTATCCGCATCTGTATTGATGAGATTTTCAATCCATGCAGTCAGACGCCAGCATATAGGCAGAGTTAAAACATGGCTTACGTCAGTTAATAAGACGGTTGATCTTTGGATGTATTCTAGACAACATGAATATATTTCATATGACGGCTTTGTTACATATATGTCTATAATTTTGGATTCAAATAAGGACCCTTTAGAAGAGTTCTTCGTGATAACATCGACAGGTAAACATAAAGGAGGCCGTCGTGCTGTCAGAAGAGCATTACGAAAATCAGAAAAAATAATGAATAAATGGTTGGCTTTTGTCGATGATATCATTACCAAGTTACAAACATACGGGAACATCGTTGCTGTGAGCGTGAGCGGCAATCGGTGCGAGGAGAATATCGACAAACTTATCTATAAAATTACCAAAGAGTTGCTAACGTTTGCATTCGATCATATTGGAAAGTTGAGTTATCCTCTCGATAATGACACCTATTCCTTCAGGCCGGTGCCAGGCGGCGACTTCGGTGGAAACATTGTCATATTAAATGATGTTATCGAGAGAATGTTCCTCAACGTTGAGTATGCTCTCGTTATGAGCGCTCGGGTCAAGACATCTCGCGGATCATGTGATCAGACGGGAAGAATAAAGCGAACGATGAATCCGGAGAGTCTAGAATATCGATGTTTCTTGGCGTTGTTAGCTTTAATCAGGGTGCTGGTTGAATTATGCGTGTTGTGTTCTGTGTCAAGTGAGCATCACGGATGGATGGAATTCCTGGCCGCCACATTCCGCCGAGAGAATTGTTAGGTAAACTTCTACGCCATTGAAGCTGAATGCGAAACATGATCACACATAAACTCGAGGAAGGAACTAACTGTTTTCCAAGGCGATGCTGTTTAGAACATACATTATTTTTTGCAAAAAAATCAAAACCGCTGTATATAATACAAGTGGTTTTGCTTCGATTCAGAACTGTATATTGTCAAACTCAGTGATTTTGATACTGCCGTCAGATTTACACCAAATTTGACTACCAACATTCACAGGTACCATAAATGTATATACGATTCACAGACAACCTGAATCGACAGAATCGTGACATAGTTTAAAGGAATCAATAGAATATAAAGCATATTGTCCAGTGACTTTTTAGAACTGAAAAATTTTATTCTGGGAAAAACCATTGAATAAAGCTTTGTTTCTAACTGTCTATGTTGATAACACGCATAGTTTTATTATATTAGACATCAGAATAATCAGTAAATTCTAAGTCAACAAGCCCTAACTCCGTGAATAATATCGAACTTGACCTGTATTGTCATGTGAGAAATCCATATACCAAATATGCAAACAATCAGATAACTAAAACTAATGTTATCATCCGGGAAATCACCTGGAAACCATATGGGGCGGATGTACACATGGACGGGCGGACACCGGTGATTTATATAGTCCCCCGAAAAAGTGACAAAACTATCGACTTTCAAATGAGAAACATTCGTTTTGAACTTTTGTCAGCTTAGCAAAAATTCCAATAATCGCCTCGTGTAAAAAGCAACCATTTTTCCGTCGTCCAAAAGAGGTAGGTAATAAAGAGCGTTTTGAATTATGATTTTGTTTGTATAAGAAATGAACGGCGAAGGGGTTCATGCGGAGTTTGCTGATGTTTTATCGCGGTCAAAACCCATGACCACATTGAATCCGCCGTTTATTATATATATTCATATACTTTCGCTCTTTGAAACACTTCTCCAAATATGTCCGTTATTTCGTCAAAAACACTTTTTCATATATCTCCGTTATTTCGTTTATAAAAATAATTTCCTATTTCTATATTTCGCTCTATATTTCGCCCTATTTCGCTGTATTTTCCTATTTCGATTTTTCGTGCTATTTCGCTGTATTTTCATATTTCGCTTTTAGTTGTAAGAGCGCTCAGTGCATTACGCCGTCATATATATGCCGTTCAGCGTTGACGAAGCTGCTCCTAACCCCGACAAGCGCGGATTCCTGATCCACGCTAAGGGAGTGTAATCAGATTCCTGTATCTGGGTAAGTTTGTCATTTTATTTCCGAGAGTCAGTGGTTTCTACGCGCGGTGAATGACCATATTCGTGGTCTTTACTGCACCCGTAAAACTGACTACGTCGTGATATGGCATACCGACTGTAACGACGATACCCCCCTCCCCCCCCCCCGCAAACAACCAACCAATAAACATAGTGAGTGTGTTAGTCGTCAGTGATAAACGAAACGTGTCATAATAAAGTCAGCATTGAATATTTACATACTAAGTGTGATTATCACAAATCCAGCATTCTGATTGGTCGGCGCCCACGTGTCTAGTTGCAATTATTTCTCGGTGAACGCGCAACAGCTCATAACTGCAGCCTCATAATTACATCGACGCGTCATAGGTTTTGGAAAGACGAACGCGTAATGTTTTGGGCGCATTTGGACTCGCGCAGGAATGACTTAATAAATCATCGGGTTTCAATATAAAGAGAAATTGTTCCTGTTAACTTTTGCCAAGGGTGCTATGGGATATTTTGGGCTGGTTTTGTCACGATACACTTTTAGATTTAAATACATTTACAAAAGTGGCTTTTTCGCTAAATGTTTATAAATATAAGGATTAACTGTCATGTGGACTGTTTTTATGGAGATGTAACCGTGAGGTAAGTGGTCATAACTTGTATGTAAAACCCTTCGGGTTTTACACAAGTTATGACCACTTACCTCACGGTTACATCTCCATAAAACAGTCCACATGACAGTTTATCCTTATATAAGGCTGTGTCTCGTGCGTAACACTTCACACTCGGTGTTATGTGGAGTTTATCAACATACTCTTAATGTAGTTGTTCCACCATTGACGATCTCACACCAAACGGTGGAGAAAAGTATCGTTTTATATTGCTGGACGGGCAAGCTTTTATATTTAAACCTCCCAATTGAAGCTGGACGTGGGACACGGTTACTCACAAACGAATCATACAATAACGGTTTATGAAGGTCATGTCGTCAGATTTCTTTTAAAATCGATTATCGACAATTTGGGAGATAAATATTACCTATATTTTATCAAGTTAATCGATAATTATATCTAAATAAATCTCAAATAATGATAGCAGTAAATTTCCTTTTTGCACAGATTTAATTTTACAAGCCGCGATAAATGTGTGAACTCTAAAACTAAGGTAAATGTTGGGGTAGGTTTAAAGGGACGGATGGCCCCAAGATTTCCCCAAGAATATAACAATAGTATTGTATAATGCATTAGTATGAATGCGATCATATCCACAAAACACTCCTTGTGTGAGCCGAGCGTTTGTTTATATACATCACGTACATGATGAGTGATAAGCAACACACTCAACACCGTGGTAATATTTAGGAGAGTGATTCACGGTGGTCCATTCAACATTGAAATTATGAGGGCGAAGATTAGCGAGCGCTATACCGGTATGTTGTAAACAACTTGGTGGCATTTTTAACCAAAGTTCAATAGTAGGGTCCCCGGTGTTGAGTGTTCTGCTTATCGACTATTCTTTACGCACTGTTTGTTTACATAACATGGTGTTTGTTTACATAACATCGACTACTAACATGACAATAACATGCAATTTACCCGATACTTATGATTGGTATAAGAACAAAATTTGTGACTTTTAACAGCAGTACCCACCACCAACGCTTACCGTATATTTAAAGAAACATCCACCGAGAGAGTCGACAAAACGCTTGTAAACCGTTATTATTGGCTTGCAATGTTTTTATTTTTTTAGTTTCTTTAAGAAATGGGAAAATCAATTTTTCAGCCTTTTCACAGATTTTCAGTCCATAATTTATAAGATATCTCATAGTATCCGTATTTTTAGAATCTTCTTTGTTTATTGTCGTTACTGGTATAACTACAGCAATATGGTGAATTTTACACGAACAGACTCATCCGATCATCATAAAACTTCATACGGATGTTCGGGGTGACTTTTAGATGGCAGCTATAATTTTTTTCCCGAAATTTGTTTCAAGACATGACCGTCAGCATCCATCTTTGATTCCAAATTTGAATCCTTCGGCCAACAGTGAGCTGATTGATGCTCCTTCGATAATAAAAAAAGAAGAGTTAGAATTGCGTGTGTGTAACACATATTGTAACTTGCATCCATGAAAAGGGACCCACTCTTCAACCACCACAATGTATAATCTGTTCTGTTCTATTAGTTATCAATCGCAGGATATTATGCACAACAACTGGGTTGAAACTACTGCACTTGGCGACGGAGAGGAATAAATAAATCCGATACGTAGGAATAATGTACACTAGAGTAGAAGTGGAGTGTGCTCTCTAGTTAATCCACGATTAACACAAAACTAAATTGAAATGTCATGATTCGGCATAAATAAAATTCGTTGAACAATCTGGGTAAAATACCGACCATGATGTAGTGATTGGTATTCACCGGACCATGTTTGTTAGACTGGCCACACATTTAATTGGTAACAGAGACTCATCACTGATTGTAAGTTTCTCGGGGTGATTGGGTGTCATAAATATGTTATAAGCACAGCGTCCGATTTATAAGTGAAATAAACTCCACGCGCGCCATCCGGGCGCTTATGATATTTATTTCATTTATAAATCTGACGCCGTGCTTATAACGTATATATAGAAACTAGATATTAGAATAATGATTGGCGTCGATATGAAGCAAGTTCAATCAATAAACAGTTCAAAGTCAACTAATATAGTTTCTTTCATCATCTTTGAAATTCAGACTGTTTCAACTATAAAGAGTTGCCTGGGGAGACATACATTTGATTTGATGGCATTAATATTTTTTTTGGGTTTTGCAAATTACAAAGGTACCAGCCTAACACATATGCGGGAGTTATCATTGACTTTAATAAATAAATTCGCCACTCAGTAATATCAGTATACATCGGAATGGTTTAATATTCGCGTCTAGGGATGCTCAGGAAAGTGAAGCAGATAATAGAGAGCATATATGATAATACAAGTACAGAAGGGTTCGTATTGATTGGCGAGATAACATGGTGAATATATTATCTGAACTACTTCTCAATGTGGTAAAGAAATTGTTAAAAAACTATATAAATACAGGCACAATATTTACAATTAGTCTGTGCAATTTGAGAAAGAACTTTACTTAGAACAATGGCCCAAGTTAGCTCAACATTTCATCAACCGAAAATCAAAACCTTATCAAAATTGCACTGCATACCTATCCTTCATTTGTGACCATTGTTATTGGAAACTGTATTTTGATGGCTTTTGTTTAAGGAAAAGCTCGATGAATATGCAACATTCTAATTGACTAAACTATCACACCACACTGTGTGACTTTATTGGACCATAATGTCGGATGGGAAACTTTTCCATGTTTCGTGACTTCATACACCAATAGTATACACATCCAACTAACAAGAGCATTGGTTCCATTTATTTAATATGACAAATACGATTATACGCTGATGTGGTAGTCAATATTTAATGGTAGTATGGCACGTCTATACAAATACACAAAACTAGTGTTTTCTGAAACAAAATACAAAAGAACAATATGTAACACAACTCATGGTTTCGCCAACTCACAAACTTTAAAGCGTTCCCGAAAATAGAGGATTCGAGTTTGTTAGTGAATCAATTACGTCATGGCGCAGTGCTGAACACATAATAACATCACGGCAGTACAACATGTTCACACTTCTAGAGCTGAATACCGATATGTACATTCATATGTCTGTTTGCGTTTCCATGTATACGTTCGTGGCTAGCAATGCAGTCATTACGTAATCTTCGGTATTGACACATATACATTTATTTGATTTATACCTGCATACTTATTTAACATTTAATATAAATCTAGATATATACATCGTTGGCGTGACCTTATTAATGTCAGTATATGTCCAATGTCAAAAGCTTATTATGAGTAAATTTAGCTACTACATGTACATGCCTATCGAGATAACATGGGACGAATATATTTACGCCTGTTGACAATGTGATAAATCACTATCTGATATTGACGCGGCCACCTGTTGTGTGTGTAATACATTAAGTGATAGACGTTTGGAATATAGGATGAAGTATATATATATCGTAAGTAAAATATACGGAGAATTAGATAATACTCAGCTTCCAGTTGGCTTTTGATTATTTCTGATTTTCTTATTTCTTATTTCATCAAAGTCCAACTGTTAACAGAGAAATTAATTATATCGATAGTATTTAGTGTTTCGTTTGCATTTTATCACCCCTGATCAAGTGGTCCTGCTAATTTGCTATGATGTTTGTATGGCAAAGCGGGGCTGTTGAGAAACAGCACCGTTATTTTATATAAAGTTGTCATTATCAAGATGTTTGGCTGATTTTTACAAATTAGAGAAACCATTCAAAACATGCATCATGTGTATTGTGAAATATATTTAAATTTAAATAATAGCTGTGTTGGTTGTCGCAAACCGGCAATAGTTAAGATGTTAATCCCTGTCGTTTTATACAGACAACAGTCCACAATTATTAAAATATTAAAAATATATTATATCTTCAACGTTTCGCAAAGACACTGGCTTTTGCTCAAATCACTCGGATAGCCAAGCACCGCAAAATGACTACTTGACCGAATGTGTTATTTAACCAGCAGAAGGAAAGATCAAGAATATTATAAAGTTGCTATGGATACGAATCGAAGATGATATCGTCGATTTTTTTCCTCAAAAGAGTAACTCTGTCATAAATAGATTTAAAATTGGTTGACATTTGTTATTGATCTATCGATCTTATAAGTAAATTAATCGGATGTTATTGGTTGAGCTAGACCATTTGCCGATGTTACTTGTCTCATGAACACTAACTCTGATCTACACACATCAGAATTGTCGGTATATTACGACTTGCTGAAAATCAGCGAATGGGTTGATAAGTGGATAGTCAAATTCAATACAATCTAAAAGCCCAACATACGTCTCCCCTGTTTCGGAAATGTGGGAGGGGCACTCAATTTGATAAGAATGGGTTTAGTCGCCGATTGCCACCACACTTGTACAATATTATCCCCATGGTATGAGGAGTCTAATGGTGTAGCTTAAATCTGTCAAAAGTGGCGTCATTCGAGTCAGGGGTGAACTGAAAGGCAGAGGGAACAGAAATTGATACGCAATCATTTTAGCGCCAATTTCCACCAAAGTGATACTCATTCTTATCCATAATACAGGGAGTCTGATCGTGCGATTTAAAGACGCCGGGTTGGTGCTGTTTTGGTGAGAGATGGGTTTGGGTGGGCACTAAATTTGATACAAATTTATTTAGTCGCCGATTAGTACCAAACTTATCAATAATCATCTCCATGATATCAAGAATCTAATTATGTCGTTTAATGATGCCACAAGCTGTCACAGGTAGGGTCACTCGAGTCAGGATGCATAGAGAGTGAGAGGAACATACACAGACATATGAACAATATGTTTAACGCATATTTCCACCAGATTGATACACATTCTTCTCTGTGGTACGAGAAACTAATCGTGTGGTTTAGATACGCCAATTTGATGCCGTTGTGATGAGAGATATGGGGGCCCTAAGTTTGATACGAATTTGTATACTCGCCATTTTTTACCAATGTTATATATATTTTTATTATATTTCCACAATGAGTCTAAGTATGCTGTTTAATGATGACAAAAGAGGCACCGCTTCCGTCTGAAATAGGACGGGAGGGTCACTAAAACTGATAAAAAATGTTTAGTGCCAATAGCCATCAAATTCATACACGTTCTTCTCAAATGATATGAGGAATAAAATCGTGCGTGTTAAAACGCATAATGAGCTAGCAAGACAGATACATAGAAGAAAGCATTAAACGCATATTTATCATTTTATTTAACAGATACACTTGCAAACGGAGATACCTCGAACCGTCAGGGGATTGCATATTAGATCGGATCATGTATATATTATAACACAATTGAGTCTGTTACATTCAATATAGTTTCCACGCAAAAGAAATAAAATAAACCACAAAAAATCGCGCTCCGTGTCGGGCACATGTAGCTGTTATACATGCATAGCAACATTCCTATTAAACTGAGAATATTTCGCCAATATATAGCGCCATGAACCGAGGAGCACCTGGGCATTTCTTTAACACATCTGTATCTTCATGGAGATATGATAACCAGGTGTCCTAACAAACTTAGTCTAACCAACTAGATTGCTTGATACATCTCTATATAAGTATATCCTAATTGTCGTCTTTAAATTTTGCGAAATAATGTGTTTATGATGTTCATGTTTCATGTTATAACGTCTGAAGTATACTCAGAAATTAAATAAATACTTCTTTATTGGTGGAATGGATTAATCATGATAAACAAAATGACAATTCACAAGGTGGGCCACTTCTTACATTCCATGTTTAACAATAATGTTTTTTGATGCTATTGAATATACAATTTATGAGAATACGTGTAACAATTTGAGCAAGAGTAACCTCTATTCCCACCAATATCCACAACATGCAGAGGGTTTCACATCACTTTAACCTGGGCAATGCCGGGTAACCCCGCTAGTACAATGTATATAGAGAAAATGTTATTCGCATTCGCTTTATTAGCCGACATTATACTTACCGTTATGGAGACAATAAATTATTGGCCTCTGGATAATCAGTTGCATTCGTCAAGGACGAGGCGACAATGTATGCTTAGGGGTTGGGGATGGTTTCTTTCACTCATTGTGGTCACATTTTCAATTGAATTTCACAAATGATTTCATTTCATCGATTGGTGACTAAAATTATTGGAATATTCTGACTGACAGTAGAGTCGCTTATGTCCTATTTTGGGCCCACGTTGGAAAATCATGAACAAATATAGAGACCATATTCATGAGCCAGTATATGGTCTCCCCCTGATGTCGCGACTGGGTGGTCTGATGACGTCACAAATATGGCCGCCATGCTCATTTTCTTAAGTTCGCTATTATTGGATTTCATGATAAAAATATAATTGTGATATAAAATAAATGACAATCCTCTTGTGCAGCGTATGGTGTGACGCCATGGTATAATTTTATATGAAAATTGAATCTCTCGATTAAAGATGGCCGCCAAAATGATTTTCAATGCAGGTCACCTACATCATTGTCGATTATATGGAACTGGTGATGATTAGGAATATACTTCTCTTCAATCTTGATAACCAATCACTTAAGCATCAAATTAGTTGATTACTTGGCTCATAGCCCTGATTTTCTTCTCCAAATGCGATGTTTTAAAGAAGTGGTATAAATTTTCGCCAAAATATATATTTTTATTTTCTAACTATTTTCTTAAAGATAATTATAATTAATCGGTGATGGAAATGCGTAAGATCATTACATAATGTATTTACATCTAGCTGGATCCAGTAACTGTCACATTAATCAAAGGTGGCTTCCAAGATAGCAGCCAAAATACAATACACAAATGTTTTCCTCTTTCACCGAATTACGTTTCTGTCATGTAGAAGGTGAATATAGTAGACTAGTTTGCTTCTTCCAAATAAATAATCGCCATGCTATGACACAATCATATTAGTTGCCTTACCACAATGACTCAAACGGCGAGTTCATTTGACAATTATTCTCCAAATAATCATCGTGAAAATTCGCCAAATATTATATTTGTGTTAAATGTCAAACAACATGTCCACCACAGTGGAACGGTATCTCGGTGTTAGATATATGAATGAATGTACTCCGATTTAAATACTCTGAAGTTATTAATATCTTGTTGTAATCGAGATGGCCGCCAATTTAAATTTAATTTAATTTGATATTTCTGCAATATACCAGCGTGTAAGAATGACACGTATGCATATCATTATAAATCGGTTCACACCCCTCGGCCAATCAAATTGCTCCAATTCACGAACAATATTTCTTGTATGGATCTCTATTTCGACGGGGCCAAAATATCGAATTGAGCTAAATATCACAAATAAATTGACATTAATTGGATAGGGGGTAAGCTGAAAGGAGATCGGAGCGGAATGTGTGAAATTCTTTACCAATATGCCACAACGATAGCACCAGTCACTCGGGAAGTTAAAACACGGCCAGTAATGGTCATAGAGGTGGTGGGCTGCATCGGTGGGGGCCCAACGCTTTCGATTGAATATTTTTTTTTTTTGTTTGTCGGGAGCGGCGGGATGATTGGAAGTAAACTGAACGAAATCCAAACCTATTTGGCATTTGTAATCCACAATAATCACGAGCTTTGGAATGATACCATTGAGAATATTCCACAAACTGTTCACATATACATGCATGAACGCCGAAAATGCAGGCAATATATGCAGGTTTGGTTAAATCTTTTGTCATGAATGCTGGTGATATTTCAGCACACACACTTCATGTTTCACGTCGGAGTCCGAACATTACCGGAACTTTGATTGCCTCCTGTATACTGAACGATAATCCCAGTATTACAACAAGACGAAAAATAACATTAACAGCCGAAACAGTTAATGGTCACAAGGAAGAATCCGTTTTATCCAGAAACACGTCATCAGTATAAAAACGTTTTTAAATTCGGAGACAAAATGGTTTATCAACGCTGATACATAATGCTGACGCAAGTGATCCGATTGTCAACGAGCATTTGACTAATTGTTCAACAGGAAAATGTAACACCACACACCATTCAATTAACTTTTGATTGAATGGTAATTGATAGCTAATCGTCGTATAGAATGTGGTTAAATTTTGTTTGACTTAAATTTGGATGTGAATCGTTTTATAAATATGTCATAACCCGTTATGGTATCTGTACAAGAAATACAGACCGCGGTCGCTTCGCGGCCTAGGTCTATATTTCTTCTACAGACACCCAAGCGGGTTATAACCTATACTTGTCACGCATGGGCTTTCGATAAGAACATACCATTCACTATATAAAACCAGGCACATTATAATTAACAATAACAATAAGTAATTTCTTGAGCTGTATACATTCATATACATCGAAATGTACGTTCTAGTTTTGTATGTATGAAACGGTCACCATTCATTATTTCATACGTGTAGGAGATGGCTTAAGATAAGCATTATGCTTACTGCCAAATCCCATTATAACCATCAATATCTCTCATCATCATACCGTGAATTTTGTACATTATATTGGTTAAAATAAAATATGTTTAAACTATATAAAACCGAAATATATGTTCAAGCGCGTTAAGTATATGGTCTTGTGCTAAATTCAATTATGATATTATATAAATACTTTAGTAGAGACCAACATGGTATGTGAAGAGAATAGTGAAGTTGCCTACCTTAGGCGCTGTCAGCTACCCGCGTTCAAATGATGCATGTGATCGCCATACGTTCTCGAATATCGATAACGATTGAATATATCTTCTCGTATACTAAAGGTCTAGCGACAGATTCAATCAGATTACTGCACATACATGTAGCTAACAGTGACAGGCTTTTGAAGCCTGAAATTTAAACTATAAACCAGGAGATCACCCGGGTCCTTGTTCAGATATCATAGCTAAACTTTAGTCTTGTCAATTGCACCATGGCAGATGTATACCGCCGGAATAGGATTGGTTCATGAACGAGGTTGGATAGCCCGTCGAAGTTTCTCGGGAATTCTCTGACATAATATCCATAGTAATCTTCGTAAATTGAATCATTGTGCGGGAACTCTTGGTGATGGGAATGAAAATCGACCCAAACTGATCAGACACCGCTTCTACCATTCTGGCAAACATATATGTATTGGAAGAAATGTTGATGATTGCCTCATGCTTAAACTGCTTCTAGTCACCAGTACATACTAAGTACGGTGCATTTCCACGGGTTCATTAATATGTCGACCAAGATGGGATCGTGACAAATTTGAACTAGAACTCAAGCAATATATTTACTTGCATCACAGCGATATTAGCATATTTTTGTATTAAATGTATATAATTAGTTTGTCTCATATTCAAGTAGCGGTAATGTGTATCTGGACCACCACACTCTCGTTAGGTCGGGTGAGTATAGAATGATTTCTGAAATTGACTCACATAATCCTGCACAGTAGATGTCGAATCCGGTCCACGATTAAACGTATACTTTTTATTCATTAAATAAATTATGTTTGAACTAAGGTATATATGATCAAACTGGATTGTTTATCAAGTGAACATATATGGAACTCTTCGTTCAATAGCCTCCCCACGAGCATTTACATTTTTACTAACGTTGATCAATATATGCTATTTAGGTGGGGTAGATTGTCATGATGCATGAATACAGAATGATATACACAATTTATGGGATATAGCATCTGGTAACTCCTAGTCGAACATAATTAGAACAGTTTGAGGCATTAGGATATAGATGGACCGGCCTATATAATATGATTTAAAGGATGCCATTATTATTATAGTGAACCATGGCCACCTCCATATTTATGCGAATCACTATGTGTGGCTAGCACCAATTAACTGAACACGAGTGAAGCAAAGAACGAGACACACCACTTCATCTGTTGTCGGAGATCTAGCCTGATGTATAATAATGTTCATATCAACTAAATAAACATGCCCTGCGAGGTCAATAACTTATAGTAAATTCACAAAAGGATTCCACATATGCTATGAAAGTGGTTGGACTGCTTTGTTGAATATCATCATCCAGATTTCAGAACATGGTAGCCACAATATATCACTTTAATCTTGATACGGGATGCTGCCCCTTATACAAATATATTATTCACATATGGGGAGGGGGTCTATTCTAATTTTATCTGCCGTAATTATCCATACGATTGAAACCTGCTAAGTTCAGCTAAACAAGGTTCAAATTGTTTTGCCATACCTATTTAATTCAATGTTACAGCGCAACTAAATGACAAATGCCAAATGGCAGCCATATATTTAATTCTACTATATTGTTTGTGTTTGTATTTTATGATATGGTAACCACCAATATTTCTCAATCAGAACTCCGGCTTAGAGTATAGCAGAGAATGCTAGACATTGGGATGGTAACAGTTGTCCCTCAAACTAAGATGGTAGTCTACACATACGTTCAACTTTCATATAGAGAGTGGGATTTTCTCTTCAACTCCACCTTCACTTAATATCAAGACAGTTGAAGAGACATGATACATATGCAGTATGGACATCCGTTAATTTGTATAGGACATTAAAGCTATGCGCATATACTTAAAAGTAGCCGGTTAACCTAATTCCCCATATTTTGACTGCCATTTTGGTAGCCTTCTTGGATGACGCTGCACAGCTCTGTTGAAGTGTGGTAATAATTTCGTATATTTCTTTCCCCTCACTGAATTCCGTTCATTTCTTTGAATCTATTGCTAGAATATCAGAATTGATTTTTGACAAATTTATATAATTCGGTTGTCTGAAGTGGATTTTTGACAGATCGAACATGTTTTGTACAAGACAATTGGTGCACTACGATGCTGAAGCAATAAATAAACACTGAATGGCAACAATACGCAGTCGCTACCAAACGGAAGGTCATTTACGTGAGATTCTTGAAAATCGCAAAATTGGTTATTTTCTGGTTCCATTTTGGCATCCATTTGACTGGAATAACATTTTCCTTTGAATTTTGGTACTGTACTTTGAGAACTACTATTGATGAATTGTCCTTACTTAAAAATGTATAACAATTAAGAAATATGCGCATAATTCGTCAGTTTTTAGGACAACCCTACATCTGAACTGAACTGACAATGCCGTCATTTTTGTGACGTCATAATTCCCTCCAGTCGCGGACCGACGAAGTCTAATAAACCCTTTCCGACAAAGTGAGTGATACCCTATCATAATATCATAGTCTCTACCATTTGTTCAAACATTCACACGAAAGTACATAAGCGGCACTACTATTACGATATATCTTGAAGAGTATTGTTTTAGACCCAGTGTCCAAAACATTTAGATCTAGGTCTAATATAAGACCGAATTTCCACTGATATTAGTCGAAGAATATTTTTTCATATTAACTGTTGGGTTAGACTTTTACAACATCTATATTATTATATCGGTACTTCGTGTTCTTGGTGCATGCCTGAAAACAGTGAAGTTAAAAATATGTTCATGTTAACAAAGTTTAGACAATGGAGTTATAATTTCCAACATGTTGATGGTTCTTCAATATCGTGTCACAATAATCGATAGTATTAAATTACAAGAATAAATTACAGACATATCTGATATGTATTGATTATCCCACCTGTTTTATAATAGACCATCGTTAACACACCCTTAAAGGTGGATTATCTCTTTGTAAACATGCATTATATAGTTACCGGGTATAATATATTATATTTGAATCGAAGCCTCCTGTCCGGAAATGCTTCTATCGATTAATATTCATTTTATTTCGAATATTTTCTGGTCTAAAGATGTGTGTTTGTTCAGCTAACGAACAATAGTGGTTACTGTTAACAGAGACCAGAAATTTTATTGAACAATTTTGTCACAAATAAACGTTAATTATACTCATTATCGCTTATATCTGTGGAACAAAACAATACAACAAATCAATCTGGAACATTTGACTTTCGGTGCGTAGCCATGGAAACAGCCCAGTGCTCTGTATCGCAATATGGTATCATCCGAATGGTCTGTTTTAAAAATAGTAACATAAACGGTCCCGATTTAATATTCGAAATAAAATCAATATTAATTGATAGAAGCTTTTCCGGACAGGGGTCTTCAGTTCATATCTAATATTTTATACCCACGCAACTATTTAACATTTGTTATTTAAAGAGATAATCCATCTTTAAGTAATCTCCGTTATATTCACATACGCTATATATTCTACCCGTCATATCAAAACCTGATAAAATCCAAATTACATTGTTATATTCATTTGTTTTCAGAAAGACGACATGTTATTTATTTCGCTCTCGTGAACTGAACACAGTCTGGGATGTCCAACAATGAACATTGTATGTGGATTAATAATGACACATCGTCTTAAAATCATTACACCAATGGTTTGTCAGAGTAAGGTATCCCTTTATTAATTATGGCGTCCTCATCACGAAGTCGGTGCAGTGAGGACTCACAAGAGCTATCTCCGCGTTATAATCAGATTCTGCTGCAAAAGTATATCAGTAGACAAATAGCACTTATGTCGACTGATCGTTATAAAATGACATTAGTAGGGAGTGTCACGAGCGGAGTTTATATTACAGGAAGTGATTCAGATATTCTGATCGAACCTCGAAACATAATAATAGATGAATCCAGTTTGATATACCGACATGACCTCCCGTGTTATGTCCGGGTATCTACTGGGGGGTTAGTAGGGCTCGTACCAAACGTCATCCTGGGTGACGGGAAATACGTGCTGGCTGATCCTGTTAGAGACATGTGTGAAGATATTTTTGGAAAAACTAAGGATGCCGACGGATTATCAAAGGTTGGCAAGATATACAAAAGTCTACATAACACCATCGACTTAGTTCCACAACTAAGAATCAGTAAAATACCACAGACAGCACGCTTATTTTCCGCACGCCGCCGATCATGGCCATCAGACGACATTATATCGCTAATAATATCCGGGGAATTTCACATTGCAGCTCGACCTGCTCCATTAGACCCGGACTGTGAGCACGATTTCTGTCTGTCGTTCGCTAAAGCAGAGGTCGTGCTGTTCAGAACAATGTTGGCTAACCAGAGACTCAGTATAGTAATTTTGAAGGGAATCGGACGCGTCATCGATTCTAACCGGGGAGTGTTGACGTCCTACCATATGAAGACGTCAGCACTCTGGTATTTTGAGAAGACGGACGCTCGATTCTGGGAGAATGACTCCCCAGTAGTGAATATATTAAAGAGACTTGATCGGTATTTAAAAGGAAGATTCCTACCTCATTATTTTGTTCCTGAAATGAACTTGTTGACTGATGTCTCGGAATCTGATCTGATATATCTCCGCAGGCGACTGTGGACTCTGATCGGGTTGATTATCATCACTGATGATATCGCGACAATGACATCACACACAACGATGTTGCTGGCTCGAAATATAATTACAATGATCAGTAAACAACAACTCTCTGAAACCAACGAGATCAGTACGCGGACGGGTCATACATCTAACATCGGGAACATCCTAGAAGAAGCAGAGGTCATGTATGGAACCGGGATTGTATCTCATGACATGAAACAACGAATATCCACATCTGTAATGATGAGGTGGCCAATCCATGTGCTCAGACGTTATCATTTAGACGAAGTTAAACCAGTTCATGCGTCACTTAATATGATGGCTGATCTTTGGATGCATTCTAGACAACTTTGCTATGTTACTTATGACTGCTTTGTTATTCATATGTCTCATATTGTCGATGCTGCTACGGAAACTTTAGAAGAATACTTCGTGATCAGATCGACAGGTAAAACTAAAGGGGGCCGTCGTGCTATCAGAAGAGCATCGCAAAAATCAGAAAAATTAATGAATAAATGGTTATCTTTCATCGATAAAATAATTACCAAGTTACAAACATACGGGAACATTGTTGCCGACCAAGAATTACTTGGTACCTCACATAATTCACGTGGTGACAGCCGAGTACGCAGGAATCGGTGCGAGGAAAATATCCACATACTTCCCAATAAAGTTACCAAAGAGTTGCTTACGTTTGCAGTCAATCATATTGAAACATTCAGTTATTCTATCGATAGGGAGACACAATCCTTCAGACCGGTGCCAGTCGTCGACTTTGATGCAAACATTCACATATTGATGGACGTTATCGAGAGAATGTTCTTTAATGTCGAGTACGCTCTCGCTACGAGCGCTCGGATCAAGGCATCACGTGGGTCAGGTGATAAGGTGGAAAGAATAATGCGAAGGCTACGTCCTGAGAGTATAGAATATCGATGCTACTTGGCATACTTAGCTTTCTTGGATGCGATTCGTCCATTCGATAAATTGTGTTCGGCGTCAGATGTGTACCAAGGATGGATGGAATTCATGGCCGCCACATTCCGCCGAAGGCATTGTTCGTGTAATGTTACGTCATTGAAACTGAATGCGAGTCATAATCACACATAAACTCGAGGAAGATACCATGCATGTGAATACGATTCATAGACAACCTGAATGGACAGAATCACGAACATCGTTAAAATGAATTACTAGAACTGCAAAGCATTTTATTTTTCACCACAAAGTTCTTACTCATATTATCACCCAATCACAGGACATAGTTCTATGTTGGTTCGACATACCCTGTAAATATAAAAGGTGCATATGCCACCATATTTAGTTGCCTCTAACCTCCAGCGTGTAACCATAGTTACCAAACACACTGTATATGGAGGTGGTTAACCATTTTCACCAACACGTATCAAATATGGATGGAACATATACTCCAACGCCCGCAAACATAACAACCGTTCGTATATTTTACTTCTTAGAACATGGATATGAATCGCGATAACTAATAAACGAAGCGAGTAAACACAAATTCGATGTGTCGAGGTGGATATCACAATTCAGCGACACATATCACAGATGGATGGAACTCAGGGTTTCCAAGTTGCGACACCCGCGATCATAAACGTCGTTCGTGAACGTTATACGTCAATAGGGAGGTTTAGATTGAAAAAAAAAAAATTCAAACTTCACACGTAAAGCATAACATACTATAATTCGAGAGAGCTAGAGTCAGCTGTATATTATTTTCAAACGAAGTTTCGTTAGTTATCAATGAGACACGAAACGAGTCATACTATAGTCAGCATTAAATAGGGCCGCTACTCACACCTAACAATTAACACACGGTGTTATGCAGAGTTTATCAGCAGACTGTATATAGTCTACCACTGGCCACCATCTCCCACCGCGAGGAACAGTATAATCTGATATTGCTTGACGGGTAAAGTTAGAATTTTTCAATCTAAACCTCCATATTGAAGCCTACCATTGACTAAGACCTGATACCACACAATTAAGTATAAATTAATCACACCAAACGTAATCATATCACCTTACTGCGAGTGTCAAACATATTTTAAACAGCACTATTTTCTCACAAACGGACTCGTAGTCGTCAATTCTGCGAACAAGGTTTCTGGAAAAAAATATACGACTTCTATAAGTTATTCTTAAGTCTATCAGTGGTAATTTATTGTGAAAAATGTGTCAATCAACTATTGACCGCTACTCGCACATAACAGTTCACACTCGAGCAGTGCTATGCGGACGTTATCAACAGACTATAGTTGGTCTATCATTGTCCACGGTCTCCAAACGTGGGGAATATTATTGTCTGATATTGCTTGACGCGTGAGTTTTCAATCTAAACATCCATATTTAAGCTCGCGTGGGACCCGATTTATAACACACGAAGCAGTAGGTCTATTATATACATGGTATATATATTTGGCTAGGTCATTGTTTGACTCTGATTACGTCCGTAGAGATCATAATCCACCAGCTCAAATCATAGGAACATGTTCATGTTCTGACAGGGAAGGTTATAACAAAGACAAATCATAGGAACGTGTTCATGTTCTGACAGGGAAGGTTATAACATTGACAAAACGTTGCAGCTATAATATATTTCCAAACGTGGACAAAACATGCAATCTGGAGTTGGTAACATAGCCTCCTACTGTGAAATAGATTATTAAGGAACATGTATACTGACAAATAAATATATTCCATGCTTTGTGTGTTGAATGCTTCCCCGTCAGCACCTCAACAAGTTCAACAAGTTCCCATATTTTAAACGGATAAAATATAATCTCTACGTGCGTAGTCAGAGTACAAATTCACGACATGATCTAATACTTGTTGACCCATTCGCTTTGGAAACAGACAATCATACATTTTACAACATATATAGGCTTGTAATACAAAGGTATCTCAACATAGTTATTTATTATTATATTATTAACAACATGTAGAGACCATTGTACTCACAGGGACAAATAAGAACGTATCACGCATTGTAAAAGATAGCGACGCTGGAAAAGCTTGCGGGACAAGTACGTCATATCAAAATTGCGGCGCTTCGGGTCGCGATGGGCGAGTCACTTATTGTGTGGCTATTGCGGATTGATTTTTCTAGAATTGACTTCATTACATGATCCTATCCTTATTCGATTCAATAAACCCATTCTATAAATTGTGATATTAAACGTTCGTTTAATAACAGGAAATGGTGCCAGGTGACCTTTGACTTCCGGTGTGTTGTCTTTTTACATTCCGTACGATACGTCTCAAAATCTATGTCTTGCAATATGTATTCCAACAAACTATAATGAATGAAGAGTTTGAAAAGTTGTGTCTTTAAATATACGATATTAAATACGCCAAAGAGACTTTATTTATCTGGGACTAATTCTTTACGTTCCCAGTATGGAAATAGGTCGATACATATCTGAACTACGTTTCTTCGAGCATTCTGTTAATAAAAAAATACGCATTGCAGTTATGAAAAATACAACTATAAACACGGTGTTTGGGTCCCAAACAAAAACAGCCATTTGCACGACATAGAACAGAAAAGAACGTTATTTGTTAGTCTATTCCTGATCTGGTAGAAATAAAGAGAGTTTATCTGACTTCTGGCGAAAATTTTAGAACAGCATTGAAAATTGGATGTGACCATATACGAATCCTGTATATCAATAATTGGTGCATTGATCTACTTCTGGTAACCGCCCCTTCGAATTACGTAGACACAATTTGGCGGTTCAAATGAGCCATGTCCGTTTAATTAATAGCATGAACATAAATAAACATACAACCGATTAACATATTATTCTGATAAGACATGCGGGTGCAGACGGGTTCCAAATTTACCGAAACAAGAAGAGGATTCTGGTGATAGAGAAGTTTCGCACCTGACGAACAGATAGAGTGACGGATGCGAACAGCTATTCGAATCTGCAAGATTTACGTGGGACAAAAAACAAAAACAAAACAAAAACAATTCGCAGGCTTTCGCACGACTACGATCAAAGGTACTCAATCCGATCAGGCCCTCATAAATTACTATTTCTTTGGCTTCGGGGATAAAAAATAATTGATTCGAGTCGAGGAACCTACCTGTCAACGCTCAGAGTGACCAGATATCAATTTTTAAAGTTTTGTTATTCCTATTGTTTCTGGCCCAGAAACACGCCGTCAAAAGGATGGTCTCAGTCAAAATTGCGCTATTAATATACTTGATTTTAGAGTTATCCATCTTCATATGTTTGAATAAGTGTTTCTGGGGAAATTATTAGTACACATCTCGAGAAAATTACAAACTCAGGGGCAATTATTAGTACACATCTCGAGAAAATTACAAACTTCAAAAATCAATATCTAATAACTCTGAGCTTTGGTCGGTGGGTTCCTCGACTCGAATCAAATATTTTTTATCCCTGAAGCCAAAGAAATAGTAATTTAGGGGTGCTTAATCAATTTGCGTATCGTTAAGCTTATTGAACAGTTTGGGACTTAAAAATAACATACCGATCGAGATTGCACGACACGCTAAATGAGTTAGCGATAATATCGTCATGTATACAGCAGACGGATAACATGCTGATACAGGGACTCACACCCTCAACTTTGGTTAAAATTTTCAACAGTTGGAAATCTCATACCTGACACAACATTAGCTGGAACATTCACACCAGCAATACATTGAAATTGTTCTTGTAGTTTGATATTCAGACAGTTAATTAGCGAGGATTGTGCTGTTTTTTGACTAAAATTGACATATTTTCCTACTTTTGGTCAAATATTGCAAGGGAAATGGTCATCAGTTGGAAATTGTCCAAGCTAAGGGATGCAGGGGTGTCAGGTTGGAAATTTCCAACAATTTGATAGCTTGATGCCTGTCTAGATGCTAATCGTTGGCAATTTTCATGTTCAGATTTCAAAATGTATAGCGTGTGTTTTTTCGTGCCTGTGTGTCAGATACTAACACATTATATATTTCTGGATGAAATTATATTCTGGAGAATATTATATATAGATTAACATGGCACATTTCTCTCTCTCTCTCTCTCTCTCTCTTTCGCTTTCTCCCACTATCTCTCTCTCTCTTCTCTTCTCGGTGACACAAACAATAATTACAAACGCTATATCTATGGAACTCGCTTAAAAGAAGGTGTGCATGGGTATTCTTAGGATAGCCACATAATTCGTGTTTTAAATAATTGGTGTGTTAAAGAAACACTTTCCTTTACAACGCCCTTAAAATAAAACTTTGTTATTATTAACTTATATTTAGCTATATTTAGTAAATACTAGCAGGGTTACCCGGCGTTGCCCGGGTTAATGTATGCTGTGGATATTTGTTGGGAATAGAGAATGCTCTTGCTTAAAGTGTTATACGTTTTCTCATAAATTGTATATTCAAATAGCATCACAAAACATGATTATTACAGTCATGGAATATAAGTAGTGGCTCACCTTGTCAATTGTCATTCTGTTTATCGCGATTAATCCGTTCCACCAATAATGAAGTATTTATTTATTTACAACTGCGTATACATTAGACGTTATAATATGATACATGAACATCATAAACACATTAGTTCGATAAAAGATGATAATTGGGTTTTACATATTGAGATGTATCAATCAATCTAGTGGGTTGGACTAAGATCTCGAGGACACCTGGCTATCATATCTCCATGAAGATACAGATGTTTCAAAGAAATTTCCAGGTGCTCCTCTGTTCATGGTGCTATATATTGGCTAAATATTCTTAGTTTAAACGAAATATTGCTGTGCACATATATCAGCTACATGTGCCAGGCACAGAGCGAGATTTTGAGTTGTTTATGTCAGTCGATGAGTCTGTTCTAAAAACCCTTGTCAGATGTCAGTATTGGTAGGATCCTGAAAAGTCTTGTGCTACTAACTGCATTTTCTTGTACATCAGAAGAAACTATATTTGACTGCACACTGTGACCACTATTTTTTAACAGGCCTACCATATCTCTTGACAAATTGTAACTTTTTGTGGAAACTGTATCGAATGGAACAGACTCAATTTTGTTATTATAAATGTATATATGCAATCCTCTGACGGTTCGAGGTCTCTCAGTTTGCACGAATATATGTATCTCTTCAATAGAATGATAAATATACGTTTAATGCTTCTAGTTATCTCTTTTTGCTAGCTCATTGTGTGAATGCCTTGATTGCCATTCCCATATAAATACGACTGTTAAGAAGATATAATTGTTCAAGTGACTTATGTGGGTCACCATATGTCGGGATTGTGAAATGTGAACGCCCAACTACTTAAAATGATATGGAGATGGCCTGGTGACTGTATATAACTTATATGTGGATATCGGCGAATAGCAATCTTATCAATGATAGTGCATATCCGCTCGCCATCCGTGACGCAAACGACACCAAATGTGATTTAATTAATGGTATATCATTAGAGAAAAACGTGTATGAATTTGGTGGACTTTGGTTTATTAAATCAATTGTTGATGCAACGCTGACTCGAACAACGCCATATTGCGAAGGTGATTATGTATTCGTTTGGTGGAAATCAGCGACAAAACTATTTCACCATATTTTTTAAATTTCCCCTCCCACCAACAGCGTCATTTTAGAAAATTTTAACCCGCACCATTATCTTCCTTGTAAAAAGTTACCCCTCTTAGAACGCCTTGGTGCCACCTCGATTGTACCGCGTGAAGTTTTATATAGAACGCACACAGACAGACAAAAAGACAGACAGACAGCACGATTTTATTTCTTGTATCATTTGAGAAGAACGTGTCTGAATTTGATGGTAATTGTTACTAAAAATATTTTGTATCAGTTTTGGTGACCCTCCCGTCCCTATTTCGGACTCAAGCTGCACACACTAAGACTCATTAGAGATTAGAGATGCATATATATGAAAATGGTGAAAATTGGCGAGTATACAAATTCGTATCAAATTTAAGGTCCCCACATCTCTCACCCATAGGGCACCAATTTGGTGTATCTAAACCACACGATAAGATTCCTCGTATCACGGAGAAGAATATGTATCAATCTGGTGGAAATCGGCACTAAACATATAAATATGTTTTGTGTCCCTCTCATCTCTATGCACCACTGACTCGAATGGCCCCACTTGTGACATCCTTAAACCACACGATTACCCTCCTGATATCATGGAGATGATTGTTTATAAGTTTGGTGATAATCGGCGACTAAACAATTTTTTTATCAAATTTGGTGCCAATCCCTCCCCTCTCCATCTCTCACCCAAACAGCACCACTATGGCGTCTTTAAATCACGATTAGATTCCTCGTATCATGGATAAGAACGTGTATCAATTTGGTGGAAATTGGCGCTAAAAAAAAGTGTGCATCAATTTTGGTGCCCCTGTCCCTTTCAATGCAACCCTGACTCGAATGAGGCCACATTTGACAGATAAAAGCCACACCATTAGACTCCTCATACCATGGGGATGATTTTGTATAAGTGTGGTGGCAATCGGCGACTTATTATCAAATTTAGTGCCCACCCCCTCCCAATTTCTCATCCAAAAACAACAATTTGGCGTTGTTAAATCGCACAATTAGATTCCTTGTATCATGAAGAAGAATATATATCAATTTGGTGGAAATCGGCGCTAAAAGTTTTATCAATTTTGGTGCCCCTCTCCCCTTCCGTTCATCCCTGACTCAAACGACGCCACTTTTTACATATTTAAACCACACCGTTGGATTATTCATATCATGGGGATGATTATATGTAAGTTTCGTGGCAATTGGCGACAGAAAAAAAATCTGCCCCCCCCCCCTTCCGGGCACCCCTGACGCGAACGGCGCGACTTTTGCCATATTTAAACCACGCCATTAGATTCCTCATATTATGGGATGATTATATATAAGTTTGGTGGCAATCGGCAAATTTTTTTTCTGCCCCTCCCCCTTTTGTGCCCCTGACAACAACGGCGTCACTTTAGAAAATTCTAACCCCGACCATTATCTTTCTCGTAAAAGGCGACAATTTTTTTTTCTGCCCCTCCCCCTTTTGTGCCCCTGACAACAACGGCGTCACTTTAGAAAATTCTAACCCCGACCATTATCTTTCTCGTAAAAAGCTACTCATAGTAGACCCCTTTGGCATCATCTAGATGGTCCCCTGTGAATTTCTATAGAACACAGACAGACAGACAGACAGACAGACATTCGCAAATATAGATATAGATAATCATTCCAAAGGGAAGTTTATTTAGTATTGTATAGTCAGCTCCGGTTATTTCCCTTCCGAATAAATAAGGATAAACATTTTGACCACGTGTTACTCAGATTGAATACAATAGCTATCTAATCGTGAATCCCTGTTAGATAATGTTTTAAATACTGACTTCAGTGCGCCACGTTTCGTGAGTCATTTACGAGATCGCTACTGAAGAAATAGTCGCGCGGCGATGATTAAATTGCATTTTTTTTCCGCGATAAAACACCGACAACTGATTCTAACTGATCGCCGCGGGTCGAATATTAGTGACGAAATATTCACTTACCTTAAACTGTTCAAAATTGGTGTCTAAATGTGTTACTCAAAACTATATTCAATGCCGCTTTGTTTGCATTTTGTACAGTTGCTGTTATAGTTGAACAGATTGGTTTTTATAGCTTTGAAAGTATTATTTTGTTTATTTGCATGCTGATAGTATGGCTGAAGGGGTCACTCTCACCAAACAAAGTGCTGAAGGGTACACATGATTTTAAAAATGTGCTGAAGGGTACACAGGGTTTGAAATGTCGTTCTAAAGGCATTCAGTTTTCGTATCTGCCATGATTTCTGTTAGAGAATAATTGTTTACGTTCCAATAATATTAAAATGTACTGAAAACAAACTTTCATAAACACAATTTAAAGGTACTCAATCCGATAAAACTCCTCTCAATTACTATTTCAATGGCTTCGGGGGTCAAAAATATTTTATTCGAGTCGAGGAAGTCACCCATCAAAGCTCAGATTTGTTAGATATCGATTTTAGAAATCTATTATTTTTCATTATCGGGAATACTTTCTGGCCCAGAACTCAGTCAAAATTGCGTTATTATTACCACTTGATTTTAGAGTTATCCATCCTTGTCTGTTTGAATAGATTTTGGTGTACACATCCCGAGCAGATTACGGCAGTTGAAGGCACTATTAGTACTCATCTCGAGTAAATAACAAATTTCAAAAATCAATATCTAATAACTCTGAGTGTTGTTTGATGGGTTCCTCGTATCGAATCAAATATATTTTACCCCCAAAGCCAAAGAAATAGTAATATAGGACCCTCTGATCGGATTGTTGCTGTTGGAATATGTTGAGATGAGGACCCTCTGTTCGGATTGAGTACCTTTAAGTAATGGTGTTCGTGCCGATCACAAATCCTGATTACCCTTCAGCACATTTTCAAACCCTGTGTACCCTTCAGCAACAGTTAATGGGACGTTACTCTATACACCAGTATAATATATGCCTGGTTTCTTCTATTCAATGTCGCCTTGTTTGCATTCTGTTTGCTGGTTGTATTAGTTGAACAGATTCGTTTATTTGTCCAACAATGTATTGTGAAGACGTGTAGTCAAAACAGTGTAAACTAAAAGAGACTCGCGGTATCAACACAGGATTCCAGGCGTTAAATGGTGGCCATAACTCTGTGAACCAAAACATACATTGGAAAGTACATGCGAAGGTACGTAAGTATTGCGAATTTGCTATCATTGAAACAAAAATCCAGTGTTGTTTATGTTCACATTCGTTGTATACACCGCGGTATGATTTCGTATATATATATATAAGTACATGTTCCTTAAATATGACATTGCTTTTTGGGACTCCGTGAATTCCCATCGACCCCAACATACGTGCCCGGATCTCATTTGTTTTACCCCATCCCTTAAGGGGACAGTCATTATATATATATATATATATATATATATATATATATATATATATATATATATATATATATATATATATATATAAATCCACTCTCATTCTCAAGACGAAGTAAATTAATTAAAACCTAGTTAGAACGTATATTTGAATTAGATTATCGGAGTTTTAACTCGGTGTATGGTGCGTTGAATGGGAATGTTGGGTCGTCACATATGAATTCAACGATTATTGCCTGGAAAACTGGTCAAAACTCGTTTTGAATAAGTTCGTGTGTTGTTGACATTGTAATTGAATATTGTCAACAGCGGGAATTCTCAGCCTGATGATACAAGGAGCCGAGTGACTCGGGTCTCAATGGGACCTGTTGGAGAACCAATCGTTCAAACACGCAGATTAAAAAAAAAACAGTGTGGGTAGATAGCGTCAGACAAATGTACATGTAGCAAGTGCAATTTGACACTGAAATGTACTAAGCTATATATGCATGTATGGCTTTGGATTGGACTGGCTGCATTAGGCCTACATGTACACTGACTACATACAGGCCCTGCAGATTCAAATTCAACAAGTCTCAACAGTGACCCGTATAGTATTAAAATGACTAATTTCAAAATGTGTGCCCCAATATTAGATATATTTTTTTGTTGGGGAAGTGTAGATCATGCCATGCATGATCTCTACTCTGGGTAATATGATTATGAGAGGCCACATTCACATTTATAAGTGCAATTGAATGCGCTTAAGCAAAATTTATTGCACTTAAGGGCAAACGATTGTGCATAAGTGCGATAAAATATTGTGCTTAAGTACAAATAGGGCATTCATGCTTGAGCATTATGCGTTGCACTTAAGCATGATTAATTGCTCTCAAGTGCAATTAATTGTAACTACTATCTAACCTACCCATAAAATATTAATTGTCATAACCTGGAGTATCGCCTAGCATCACAAGAAGAGCATGTGCTAATTTTAACCTTTTTAAATAAACCTAGTACAGTTACCTCTAACTGTATGTGTGCAACAATCAAAGATAATCCATAATGTCATATAATTATCAGCATCCCTTATATCCAAAAAATGGATGTCTCCTCTAGTATGTTTTAATATAATTTTTTAAAAGAATTTTTGCACAGATTTGGGCCATAGCTATGGTCATATAGCAAGAATGTGGTGTCACTGTATGAGGGTTTGCTCACTTCATATGGTGTACTTATTGACTTAAATCGGGTGAAAAACCCTAAATATTATCAGCATCCCTGTCCCCAAAAATATGTGTTTCATTCCGGGAGCTTTGGTGTCTCACTCCTCGAGCTCTGGTAGTTTTATTAAATGAGCGTCTCTTGCACAGATCTATAGTATGTCCATGTCATAAACTGTAGCGCGAATATGGTGTCACCGAGGATCTGCTTCCCTCATATGGTGCACATGTATATATACTCGAAAATCAAAGTTGCCCCAACTAATACAGAAGTCAATGCTATCACGAATTGCCTGAACTAAAACAGAAGGTAATGCTATCGCGAGTCTACCATATCAATAAAGAACTTAGACTTGCTCCATACCCATCCAAACTAATGAAAACAAGAGGTGATATGTCAGTAAGAACTTAGGTTGAGTTATGGATAAACCTATTTATTCACCAGGGGTGTTTTATATAACAGTTACATATAACCATGAAATGCGCTTAAGATTAGCCAATTGATTGCGCACAGCAAGATTGATTGCGCTTAAGCACAAATAATTATGTTTTCAAGAACAAATTACTATGCTTAAGCGCAATCGACTGCACTTAAGACAAATGATTGCACTTAAGAACAATGATAAGTTCAAGTAATTCTGCTTAAGTGTAATTATTTGTGCTTAAGTGCAATTAATTGCGCTCAAGTGCAATTAATTGCGCTTAAGCGCACTTCATTACTAAATGGCAATTTGGCCTCCCAGAGGCTAATGCCCGTAGAAATCATATTGTACCAGTGAAAAACCTGGGAACTTTTTGAGGTTTTGATAGGGAACCTTATAAAGCTAAAACAAATAACACGGGAATATATTTCTTTGTTAATACCTGTCGCTTAACAGTTTATTCATAAGTAGGCGAAAGTGCCAGCTCGAGATGACATTATTTAACAGACTTGATGGGTGAGTTTGCTATGCGCACTTACAATCATGGAATTTCTCCAGGGTAATTAATTCAGTTTTTTGTGATATCAGCTCACTAAAGCCACAAAAAGCATGCATTTTCGAGCTGGGACCACCCCATACTTTGAAGTTGATTATCGAGGAACAATTATAAACAAAGAAATATGTTCCCTGCCTTGTTTGTTCAATGTTATAAAGTTCCCTATCAAAACATAAAAAAAGTTCCCAAGTTTTGTACTGATGGAATAAGATCTCTACAGGCGTTAAGCAGAGTAAAGATTCATGGCATGATCTAGGGGAGGGGGTTTATTCAATTTCAACTAGATAGCTCCAGGCTGTTGACCCAACATTCAACAATAATTTAAACAAGGACTAAATCATGCCAGAAGCTGGGGTTTGTCCCACAAAAATATTCATGATTGCCAATTACTCAAATAATAAATTCAATTGCAAGTCTATCACAGCTAGTGACAGTCAATTGTGATATTCAGATATTAAAAGACTTTTTAATTATATTAAATTTAATTCATTAGTGAAAATTCATACATGTGTTAAGTACCTTATTAATAAATCATTTAAAATAAGTCTTCTTAAATATATCTCTTCATGATATTGATGATGTCCCTCCCTCCCATGGCAGACCCCAGACTCCTATTCTGAATACTAATAACAAATAGGTGATTTTTCTGTGTACCAGCAGGTACCAGATAAGAAAATATGGATAGTGACAATGGAGTGAAATCTCCTGGAACTGTATGATATATCTCACTGAGAATAATTGTCATTGAGCATCAAATTGATTATTTTGTTGTCAAAATGACATATTTTGATATAATTCAGTCTCATACTTCTTGATGAGCTGGAGTTATGGACAAAACTTCAGCAGCAAAAATGTAATTATTTTCATATTTATAATAGTGTGAAATAACCATGGCTTCTATCCTATATTTTTTGTATCCGGTACTCATGAGTCATGATTCACCACTGTTATTCATGATTTATGGCAGGTGCTAGTACATGTATACCATCAGTAGTCAGAGTAATCAAAACTACAGTAATGCCCTAATTAGTCGACTCCATAACCACAGCAGAATTATGGGTAACTTTTCAGGATTTAGTCGGAAATATGGCTTGTTGCCATTCATCGGAAATCTCTCCCATATAATAATGAAGTGTCAGTGTCTCAGAAACAGAACATTAATTTGATTTGGCCTTACTAAACTCAACAGAACCACCACCATCATAGTACAGTAATGCCCTAAATAATTGACTCCTTAACCACAGCAGAATTAAAGGTAACTTTTCAGCATTTAGTCGAAAATATGGCTTTCCGTTGAATGGCAACAAGCCATATTTCCAACTAAATCCTGAAAAGTTACCCATAATTCTGCTGTGGTTAAGCAGTCAATTCATTAGGGCATTACTGTATGTGGTTCATTAATGAGACAAAATACCAAACCTGGAGGGTCGGAACTAAAACTAATTACAACAAAAAATGTCTATTTAGGAATAAAATCAATTAACCCTTTCATTATGGGAGCAGCATTCACCCTTCCATGATTGGAGCATTGGAAATATTGCAAAAAAAAACCATGTGCTAATGCATTCTCTTATATATGGTAGTTTCCAGTAGGGATCCTAGAATATGTAAGAGAATACATTACATTGGCCTAACAATATTTACATTGACCTTGTAAGTCAGTGCATTCTCTTATATATGTGAGGCTACCTAGTATGGTATCTGTACATATAAGGGAATGCACTGGCACATGATTCATTGCTCCACCAGCGCAGTTCCCATCAAGAAATGGTTATCTCATATATATTTTGAAGACCTCTGTCTGTTTGTCTGTCTGTTTGTCTGTTTGTTTGTTTGTCATTTATAAAAATCTACGATTCTCGACCGATCGGGACGAAACTTGGTACGTGTGTGTAGTTTGACCAGGCGGTGGACGTTGTCGTATTGGCGAGCCCGTGAGGCGCCCGCTTCGCGCATGCGCAGACGAGATCTCGGAAACGGGTGGAGCTATCGACTTGAAATTTGCTATGTGAATGTATCTTGTCCCGGATACGAATTTTATCGAGTCGCCGAGCCCGTGCGACGCCAGCTTCGCGCATGCGCAGACCAGATCTCGGAAACGGGTGGGGCTATCGACTTGATATTTGGTTTTTGAATAGCCCGGAAAACGTCGGGCTGGGTAGAGCTATCGACTTGAAATTTGGTTTTTGAATAGCCCGGACAACGTCGGGCTCATCGGCTAGTCTCATATATATTTTGAAGACCTCTGTCTGTCTGTATGTCTGTCTGTCTGTCTGTATGTCATTAATACAAATCTATGATTCTCGACCGATCGGGACGAAACTTGGTACGTGTGTGTAGTTTGACCAGGCGGTGGACGTTGTCGTATTGGCGAGCCCGGGCGGCGCTCGCTTCGCGCATGCGCAGACGAGATCTCGGAAACGGGTGGAGCTATCGACTTTAAATTTGCTATGTGAATGTATCTTGCCCCGGATACGAATTTTATCGGGTCGCCGAGCCCGTGCGACACCAGCTTCGCGCATGCGCAGACGAGATATCGGAAACGGGTGGAGCTATCGACTTGAAATTTGGTTTTTGAATAGCCCAGATGAATAGCCCGGACAACGTCGGGCTCATCGGCTAGTCTCATATATATTTTTAAGACCTCTGTTTGTCTGTATGTATTGTTTGTTTGTCTGTATGTCTGTCTGTATGTCATTTATACAAATCTACGATTCTCGACCGATCGGGACGAAACTTGGTACGTGTGTGTAGTTTGACCAGGCGGTGGACGTTGTCATATTGGCGAGCCCGGGCGGCGCCCGCTTCGCGCATGCGCAGACGAGATCTCGGAAACGGGTGGAGCTATCGACTTTAAATTTGCTATGTGAATGTATCTTGCCCCGGATACGAATTTTATCGGGTCGCCGAGCCCGTGCGACACCAGCTTCGCGCATGCGCAGACGAGATATCGGAAACGGGTGGAGCTATCGACTTGAAATTTGGTATGTGAATGTACCTTGCCCCGGATACGAATTTTATCGGGTCGCCGAGCCCGTGCGACATCAGCTTCGCGCATGCGCAGACCAGATCTCGGAAACGGGTAGAGCTATCGACTTGAAATTTGGTTTTTGAATAGCCCAGATGAATAGCCCGGACAACGTCGGGCTCATCGGCTAGTCTCATATATATTTTTAAGACCTCTGTTTGTCTGTATGTATTGTTTGTTTGTCTGTATGTCTGTCTGTATGTCATTTATACAAATCTACGATTCTCGACCGATCGGGACGAAACTTGGTACGTGTGTGTAGTTTGACCAGGCGGTGGACGTTGTCATATTGGCGAGCCCGTGCGGCGCCCGCTTCGCGCATGCGCAGACGAGATCTCGGAAACGGGTGGAGCTATCGACTTGAAATTTTCTATGTGAATGTATCTTGCCCCGGATACGAATTTTATCGGGTCGCCGAGCCCGTGCGACGCCAGCTTCGCGCATGCGCAGACGAGATATCGGAAACGGGTGCAGCTATCGACTTGAAATTTGCTATGTGAATGTATCTTGCCCCGGATACGAATTTTATCGGGTCGCCGAGCCCGTGCGACGCCAGCGTCGCGCATGCGCAGACCAGATCTCGGAAACGGGGGGAGCTATCGACTTGAAATTTGGTATGTGAATGTGTCTTGCCCCGGATACGAATTTTATCTGGTCGCCGAGCTCGTGCGACGCCAGCTTCGCGCATGCGCAGACCAGATCTCGGAAACGGGTAGAGCTATCGACTTGAAATTTGGTTTTTGAATAGCCCGGACAACGTCGGGCTCATCGGCTAGTATTATATAGTCGAGTCTCCCAAGTCCTTCCAACTGCATGTTTTGTAGATTTTATTTTCCTGCTTTACAGAAGAAATTTAATCATTTACAAATTTCCGGATTCACTAAAGATGGATTATCTCTTCCTCTAACATGTGTTCTATAGTTTACTGGTTATAAAATAATAAAAATAAGCCGGAGATACCATTAAAATTGATTGTATAATATTATAATACTAATTGATAGAAGTGTTTCCAGGCAAGGGTCTTCGGTTCATATTTATTTTGTTATACACAGGAAACTATAAAATAATTGTTACAGAAAGAGATAATTATTAATCCATCTGTAAGAGTAAGGATTTTTCAAGTTGTGTGTTTTCAAGAATGGGAGTGTATCACACTGAGCCAAATTCAATATATGATGGTCAGATATTTCAAAAACTAGAAAAAAAATTAACAGCTTTTTTCATTGTTTTAGTAATTTTCTGACTACAATGTACATGTAGATTGTGTACAAAACATGATTTCTTTATTAGTCTATGATGAAGACAAAACTAGTTTTGAACAAATTGTGTGTTAGACTTACAAACTGAAGGGATTTCCAAACACCTTGTGATGCTATCTTTTTACAATTTAAAGTGTTCTAAGAGGAAAGTTCAAATAATTTTGCACATTTCATAACTGGAGCTTCCTGAAATTTTGCAAAAACACTATACCAATGCATTCTCTTATATATGCCAGTCTCCCATAGGCAGACTCACATATTTAAGAGAATTCATTGACCTAACAAAATTTATCTTGACCATGCAAGCCAGTGCATTCTTTTATATATATACAAGGTGCCATATGGGAGACCATTACCTTCGATAACTGGAGCTTCATGGATTTTTTTGAAAACTTGTGCCAATGCATTCTCTTATATATGCGAGTCTCCCATAGGAAGCCTTGCATATATAAGAGAATGCATTAAGCTAACAATACTTGTATTGAACTTCTAAGCCAGTGCACTCTCTACTGATTGTTTTTTTCTATTTATGCCCCAACATTTGTTAAACAGACAAAAATACCAAAAAATGTCATTTTTGGAAAAGTATCAAGACTGAAGGATTAATCTCAGTCATAAGTTAATTTTATTCAACAAAACAAAAAAATGCCATGAGAAAAGCAGGGTATATGGATTTAAATTATTTCAATTTGCTCTGGTGGGGGGGGGGGGGGGGGTGTTAATATGTATTCAGACACGTATGTTACTTTTTTACCTTTGACCATTTCTGCAATTCACCCAGCCCCGCAACCAATTTCTTTCCCTCTTTACAACTGTTTCCCCCCAAGCATTTTTCAACGCCCCTCCCCATCTCTCTGTCTGAATATATATGTGGAGATTCTATGAGGAAAAAACTATTTTTGTCCTCACAGAAACCCCACTGCGAAAATATTTCAGTGAATTTTGTGTTAACTAAAGCTATTGTTCTTGTTTAATATTACAGTTTTCACCACTTTTACATGAAATATTAAAGGGACCAATGCACTCGCAGTGCGGCAGTGGGTAAAATGTGCAAATATATTCGATAAAAACATCACGTATTAGAAGAACATGGAGAAATAGATCAACTTTGCTCGATTGTCTTAAAGATGGATCATCTCTTCCTAAAATGTTTTCTATAATTTCTAGGGTATAAAATAATAATGATAAGTCAAGTTGCCAAAGACACCAGTCCAGAAACGCTTCTATCATTTAATATTACAACTGATTGATAATCAGTTGGGACAATTTTTTTTTTTACTATTTTCCTGCTTGCTATGCTCCGAACTTTTCCTCAAGCAGTAAAATGTCACAAATTATTTGTAGGTATACATGTACTAGTATATATACCAGAAAATTCAAAATAGAATGAACAGTAATTGATAGAAGCATTTCCAGACATTATTTTATACCCAGGAAAATATATAAAACTTGTAATAAGAATATATAGACCATCTTTAAACTGTAATCAAAATATGAAACAGATTATTCCTTAAGAAATAATTTCAAGAGAGGGCACTGATTTTCTAACCTTTCAACTCAATCAACCTATATAATTAGGAGGCACAAGTTTGAAGTCAGAATCATTGAGTGCATTCTATTTACAACCTAAGGGGTTCAGAAACTCTTTTTAAAAACTCAATATACATGTGATTGGTATATACACATGTATGTACTGATAACCTATTTTAGTATGAAATTTTCTCCAGTCTTCATATACGCTTGTGTATATATGCATTTTGTTATGAGAGGCCAAAAGTAACAATTATCGGTGAATCACTCATCCATAGAGAAACCAGGTTCATTCTAACTTCAGACTGTCAGCTAGGGAGGTGGCGACGATGTCACAGTGGGGTTGTCTCCCCCCCATAAATGTTTCCTTCCAAGTGGCCAGTTTCATACCGGTATAATCTGGATGAATCGTATCAGGTATAAGGTATATTGCAGTCTGATAGATATCCAGACTCGTAAGAAAGAAATGAAACACGGTCTAATTTTATTGGACTGGGTCTATTGGTATGTTTTTTTTTTAAATAACGTGAACTTTGTTGTAACAATTTGGGATTTAAAAAAAAAATGTGTCCAATTGGCGCGTTGTCATCAGATAACTTAATACAGTAATGCCCAAAGTAATTGACCACTTAACCACAGCAGAATTATGGGTAATTTTTCAGGATTTAGTTGGAAATATGGCTTGTTGCCATTCATCGGAAAGCTCTCGACGAGAGCTTTCCAACGAATAGCAACAAGCCATATTTCCAACTAAATCCTGAATTATTTTCCATAATCCTGGTGTGGTTAAGGGGTCAATTACTTTGGGCATTACTGTATGTTCTTTTTCAAAGTATTTATTCAAAAGGAACGCATGACAGTTGTGGGAAACGACAAAATATGTGGTGATAAATGGCCAAATATATGGTGCGAAACAACCAAACACGTGGGGCAAAGTGTACGAAACAACAATAGTACACATATGGGAGGCCAAATTCACATTTAATTGCTAATCACGCTTAAGTGTAATTCATTATGCTTAAGCATAAATTTAAGCTTAATGCGCAATGCCTAAGTGTAATTTAGATTTCCATTATACCATACTTAAGCGTATTACATTATGCGATGCGAAATTCATTTACGATCACACATAATGCGTTTACGCTAAAGTAAAGCGTTATAGAATTGGAAAAACTCCCCTGAAGCTGAAATTGATGCAGTCAATTACGATGCTAGTAATCTTACCATCCGCCCAGAACATTAAACCTTACTAAGTTAGATACATGTAGGCCTACCATTACATATACCGTTGTAATGCAATACAAACCAATTATGCTTAAGCGTAATGGAGTTACGCTTAAGTGTAATCAGCCATTAAATGTTTGATTAATCTCCCATATAGTACTTAATATATGCAATGATAATGTTGTTGTTTGAGCCATCCAAAATTATTTTGGAGTATAAATATAAGCAGCAAGCGAAATAATTGAAAAATAATTTATTATATATGATAAACAAGCATAAATTTTAAATATTTAAGCAATAGCTCCTTGTTAGCATTGTTGAAAACACTCCATACTGTTGTTCCCCTCGCAGAGCAGATAGAAAACCGTCAATATCACCGATATCAACAACCCACTGTTCCAGGTAGTTCCATTCCACAGTTGTTTTAACAAAGAAGGAGTGTTCGTATTGTGAGCTGATGGTACGCAGAAGTTGGAACGATTCTGTGTTGTTACACACATCCTTCTCCACCAGATTTTGACTGACACAGTCCTCAAATTTTGTTGGCTGTATTTCCCTTGTGTCTTTCTTCTCGTGTTCTAGATAATCAGGCTTAGGCAGGGCTGAAACCAAACCCTTGACTATTTTGTGGTATTGAACCAGTCACTGTTCTTTCCTTCATTCTTCGAGGGGTGGGAGCTTTACCCCAAACAGCATGCCTGTGACTGATCCATCATCTCGTCTGTATTTGTTCTTTTCTGTATTTGTTCTTTAAGTTTAAGAGGGATGTCAAGTGACCAATTTTGAATGGGGATTTCCATGCAAATCTGCAGAGCAACATTTAGAGTTGCACCATGGACGTAAATATATACATCGCTGGTTGCACTAGGTCAACATGACCGCTTTCGCAGATTGCTGCTTCCAGCAAGGAAGGATACGCACTACGTATCGTGGCCACTATGTTTCGTGGCGATGTTACAAATGTGACCACTCAAATGTATCATCCTTCACATTCCATATGTATGAACTAGAAACATCGAATTACTACCAACCACTGACATCAACTATACTCACAGATTCAGTCACATCCAGTATAGGGAGCTTCAGCCCACTAAAAACAAGCAGCCCAATGCTGTGCGAAACAACACCACCCGGCCAGCCCAGTCAAAGGGAGTCAGACACTAACAGCAATGTCTTTTCCCTACCAGAAAAGAAAAACCTACGGCTCTTGACTGTAAATTGTCGCAGCATCAATGACAAAAAATAGGATTTCAAAGCAGCACTGGAATACATGAAACCTGATATAGTCTGTGGTACAGAGTCCTGGCTGCAGGGGATAAAACCCGGCAAAACACCAGCCGACAATGCCATCCTGACCAGTGAAGTATTCCCAACAAACTACGAAGTGTACCGAAACGACAGACAAACAACGGGAGGAGGCGTCTTCGTCATGGTGAGAAATGACATCACCTCATCGGAGCAGACATCTCTGGTAACTGACTGTGAAATAGTCTGGGCCAAAATAAAACTACAAGGCCACAAGGACCTCCTTGTATGAGCCTGCTACATGGCCCACAGAAATGAGAAGGACGCTGACCAACTGAATGAGTCACTGAAAAACATCACTGACAACTACCACAAGGACATGATCTTAGCGGGAGACTTCAACTGCCCAGATATCAACTGTGGCAACTCTCACATCCAACAAGGTTGCCAAGACTATGACATCCAACACAAAGTCATGACAATTTCATCGACCAACGAACTAACCCAAATACACCGGGAACCAACAAGAGAAAAGAACACCTTAGACCTCGTTTTCGTCTCCAACCCATCACTGGTGAAGTCATCGCATAGTATTCCTGGTATATCAGACCACGACATGGTAGTCACTGACATTGACACAAGACCACACTACAACAAGATACCATCCAGAAAGTGCTACATCTACAGCAAAGCATCGTGGGGAGACATGAAACTAGATGCACCATTGGTATCAGCAAATGTTGCACATATGAAAGCACAGAAAGAAAACATTGATGAAATATGGACAACATTCAAGACTGAACTGAAAACATCAATGGATAAACACATCCCTTCCAAACACTTTCAACCAAGAAATAAACCGCCTTGGCTAACTGGGAAAGAAATAAGATTGCTGAGGAAAAAACCACGTCTATATAAGAAAGCCAGAAAAACCAACTGAGTTGAATTACACGAACACCACCATCGCCGAGCAGCTTGGAAAAAAGAACAGCAAGCCGTTCTGGAAATACATCAAGGCGAAAAAGCAGGATTCCATCGGGGTGGCACCACTATTAGCAAATGGAACGTTGACGGACGACAGTAAAGGGAAAGCAGAAATCCTCCTAAACCAATTAAAGTCAGTTTTTACGAAGGATAAATCAGGACCATCAACCACAACCGGGATACACATAACATCTGACATACAACCACTGACTATCACCAGAGAGGGGGTCACCAAATTACTGAAGGAGCTAAATCCACCCAAAGCAGCTGGCCCAGACGACATACCAAACCGAATACTTAAGGAGTGTGCAGAAGAACTTGGTCCAGGCCTGGCAAGCATATTCCAATACTCAATAGACACCGGGCAGCTACCAGGTGACTGGAAGAAAGCAAACATCTCAATCATCTTCAAAAAAGGCGACGAACACACCGCAGGAAACTATCGGCCAGTCTCACTCACGTCTGTTGCTTGTAAGCTGCTGGAACATTGTATCTGCAAACACATGCTGAAACACCTCGAGAAGAACAATGTCCTCATAAAACTCAACCACGGCTTCAGATCAGGCTACTCATGTGAATTGCAGCTTCTTACAACAATAGACGACCTGACAAAATCATATAATAAGAAAAACAAGTTGACATGATCATCCTAGACTTCTCCAAAGCATTCGACACGGTACCTCACAAGAAGCTCCTTTATAAACTACACCAGTATGGGATCCGTGGCCAACCCCACACATGGCTAGAGTGCTTCCTATCACAAAGGAAAATGAGAGTAGTACTGGAGGGACAGACATCAGACGAAGTTGACGTGGACTCTGGTGTACCACAGGGAAAAGTTCTGGGTCCTCTGTTATTCCTATGTCACATAAACGACCTACCAGATAGTGTCAAATCTACAGTCAGACTTTTTGCCGATGACTGCCTACTCTACCGGCAGATAAACAACATCAATGACCAACATCAACTGCAACAAAATATGCAGAGTCTTGAAGGATGGGCCAAACACTGGGGAATGTCCTTCAATGCAAAGAAGTGCTATGTGATGAGCATGCAAAAGAAACTTGACAAGATGTATATGCTAGATGGACAAAACCTAAAACAAGTGGCACACAACAGATACCTCGGACTAGAAATCTCAAACGACCTAAAATGGACAACACATATCAACAACATATCAAAGAAAGCAAATTCAACACTGGGCTTTCTACGCCGCAACCTGAAGTTCATGCCAGGAAAACTCAAACAGATAGCATACTTATCCCTAGTCCGATCCATCATGGACTACGGCTCAACCATCTGGGATCCATACCAACAAAAAGAAATTGATCTCCTAGAAAAAATACAGAGGAAAGCAGGGAGATTCATTAAAAATGACTATCGAAGCTACCACCCTGGATCAATGACGACCATACTCAGTGAACTAAAGCTACCACCACTATACGAGAGGAGGAAAAGCCAGCGGCTGTCGTATTTCTACAAGGTGGTAATGAACCTGGTACCAGCTATGCCATCCGACAATTTCCTCACCAAAAAGAGAGAGACCAGAAAGATTACATCAAAAACATTCAGTGACCATCAAGTAACAAACCTGGTCAAGAAGTACGAAACGAAAAACAACAAGTGCTTCCAAGTGCCACGATCATACTCTGCACAATACGAGAACCACAATCGACTGGAACCACCTGGATGATTATATTGTGTCGTCGGAATCACCAGAGACCTTCCTTGCTGCTTTAGTACCAGCAAAAGAGGAAGAGACACAAAAACCGTGCAACTAACATCTGCCCAGTCACCGTCCTACATTACCACTATTGGGATCTTGGACGTAACAATACAGATACAGATACGTTCAAGACTGAACTAGAGTTGCACATACCGTACTTCTGAGTGTGACTTGATGTGGTATTGAAAACAACAGGTATTTACATGTATCTGGCAGGTCCGATTGGAACTTGTTCCATTGGCATTATAGATGATGGTGTATTTATTTTTGAATTTTATATTCAATATTGATATTTCAAATCTGACAAAATTAATATGTAGGTCCAGTGATGTAATTCCAGAAAAAAATTCTCAAAAATATATTTATTGCAAAAGCGGACCCACCAGATAAATACCTGCTGTTTCTTATTGTACCACATCAAGTCACACTCAGAAGACTGAGAAGTATGCAGAACATTGCAGGTATGTGCAACTGCGTAACTTTCAGAATTTTGCTCCGCAGATTTGCATGGAAATCCACATTCACTTCCCAAAATCCATGGCGGAAGACACCCCATTCGCTGGTCTTTCCAATTTTTCGGCATCTTCGCGCTGACGAAAACGTCCTATTTGATCGCATTTTGCCAATTTAAGCTCAATATTATATATCTCGTCTTTTTCTAACGATATCCTGAAACCATGCTTGCTGTCACTGACAAAACACAGCTAATGAGGTATAGCCCCAATCTATTTATAGCATACCAGGGGAGATAAACCATGCATGCAGTTTGAAGAAGCGTTAGGAACAGGCAGTGAACAGCTGATGACAACAACAACAACATGGTGGCGATTATTTTTGAGTCCCTTTAAGGGAGGGGGTAAAACAAATGATCCGGGCGCGTATGTTGGGGTCGGTGAGTATTCAAAGGCACTTGAGGACTTAGTTGTCGATTCATATTTGTTCCAATCACCGTAAACAGAAAAACATTAAAACGCATAAAGTTTCGTTCATATATACCATGGCCATCGCGTAAACATGCTATCATAATGACCTACTATATTTTATATAAGCAAGAGCCTGATGGTGTGACAGAAGAGAGCACAGTGTTACTGGCTAATCACACACAAATTATATAAACGCTCTTTATTAGTTCCATATCAGGAATTCAGCAAAAAAGAACGCTCTTTATGTTTGCCATCATAATATAAACAAACACCAGGATAGTAACTTTTTATGCTTTTGTTTACATAACAATGGTCAAACAGATGACAATAACATACTGTTTATGCGATATTTCTTATTTGTATACGGACAAAGTCTGTCTACATTTTAATATTCTTTCTGTTTGTGGCGGTTTTTGACCGGTGGAAATAATTTCACAGCATATACCCACCGCCAAGGCCTCCCGTACCTTTAAAACGCATAAAGTTTCGTTCATATATACCATGACCATCGCGTAATCAGCATGCTATCATAAAGACCTACTATATATTTACCTAAGCAAGAGCCTGATTGTGTTACAGAAGACAGCACAATGCTATTGGCTAATCATACACAAATGATATAAACGCTCTTTATTAGTTCCATATTATGAATGCAGCAACAAAGAACGCTCTTTATGTTTACCATCATAATACAAACAAACACCTGGAAAGTAACGTTTTATGCTTTTGTTTACATAACAATGGTCAAACATATGACAATAACATACTGTTGATGTTATATTTCTTATTTGTGTACGAACAAAGTCTATCTACATTTTAAAGATACGGGGGGCCTTGGAGGTAGGTATTCTGTTAAATTATTCATCTCCGTCAAAAACCGCCATAAACAGAAGGAATATTAAGATATAGACATACTTTGTTCTAATGCCTATCAGAAATATGGCATAAACAGTATGTTATTGTCAACTCCCTCCCCCCTTTGTTATGTAAAAAAGGAAAAAAAGTTACTTTTCCTGGCTTTTGTTTAGATCCGGATATGGGAAACATAAAGATCGTTATTTGTTACTGTTTTCCTGATATGGAAATAATAAAGAGCGTTTATGTGATTTTAGTGTGATTAACCAATAGAATTGCGCTGCGTTATGTAAACAGAAGCACAAGTTCCGTAATTCTGGTTTTACACAAGTTATGACCACTTACCTCACGGTTACATCTCCATAAAAACAGTCCACATGACAGTTGATCCTCATTTATATAGTAAATTCAATGTTCATATGTGTAAGATTGTGTGTGGCGGACGTTAATGACGAACACGAGCAGTCTCTTGTTTAAGTACACCAGTACTATTTACGCGCTGATTATGTTCGGCATATGAGTGGAACAGTATATATGTTGGTGTTCCTTCTGTTGATGGCGATATGAACAAATTTAAATATTTCTGCAACGAATGCCGCCCGTGCCTTTAATATTCTTTCTGTTTGTGGTGGTTTTTGACGGGTGGAAATATATATATACATACATATAATATACATATAATGGCTGTCCCCTTAAGGGAGGGGTAAAACAAATGTTCCGGGCACGTACGAGTCCCAAAAAGCAATTGTTTCAGCAAACACAAAATGTATTTTCCTCTATTTCTTTTTAATCTTTTTAGTCTTAGGAATAATGTTAGTTAACATCCATGTCACTTGCAAACAGTCAGTACTTAGTATCTTGTGGTAAATTACTCTCACTATAAGTCCCTTCACACTTAATACTTGTGGACAAAATTGCAAAATAGTGCAGTGGTCAATCGCCAAAAGTGGTCCGCAGTGGTCGCACTGTACCGAAAAAAAAGTGTAGCCAAAAGTTTAGCCAAATGAAAATTTTATTAGCCAAATGAAAATTTTTTAGCCAAATGTTTTTTGGCCAAATTAAAATAAAACTTTGGCCAAATTAAATCATCGTTTTCTGGTCGGTTCACAATTAATGACTAAAATATTTGTTTTAAACTTTATTTGTTATACTCAGAATGAAAACGTAATTAAAACAACATACAAAACAACTTTAAAAACAATATTATACGAACATATCATCACATATCACACAGGCATTCGCATTCGCAAACATGAAACTAACATTCTATATAATTTTAATCCGCTAAACTAATTGTACTTACTCTATGTCGTTAACACTATTGACATCATGGCACGACGACCGCTAACGATGGCTTATTATACTGTAGTAAGGTGTTAACTGATGAATATCTATTGTATTCAAATCTTTTATGATGTGATGCCCGGTTAATAGACGTGATGCATTTTATAACACCCATTACGTAACCATTGAGTTAAGAACCGCTCTTTTATAAAGAACAAAACATTTAGGTATTTTATCTTTCTGGCAGGAGTCGAGCGGGACAGTTCATAATTGCTTTGTCTGTCTGCTGTTCCTCTTGTCAGACACTGAGCACGGGTGAGTTGTGCGGTCGCGATCTAGGTTGCAGCTGCCCCCGTGCTTAGCGCCAGTGAGATGGTTTTGGATTAGGCTTAGGACGGATTGTGGACTTGATCCCCGAAGCCGCGTTGCTTGCAGTGCAAAGAATTCGGGTAGTTAACATCGCTAGTTGGTCTCTCCAGTCTAGTGGGGGCTACTTGACACTTTGCTTGGAGTTCCGGACCAAAGATGCTGGTAACCAGAGATCTAAAGACCGGGACGTCAACGCCAAAAAAAACTCCTTCTAGGCGCTGAAGGGACGCTGCTAGACGGGCGAAGTGGAAGAAGAAGATGGGAGGCGACCGTTGATCGACCGGTCACCCCTCCCCGTGTGGTTCAGCCGTCTATAGTCATAGCCGGCGTGTCGAAGTTGTCTGAGAGACGCCCAGACGACTCGACCTGCATGGAGACTGACGACATAGTACCAGCTAGCAGGGACTCCGTGGATCTGCCGGAGTTCCCTGCTGTCGTCGTCGAGGCTTGTGGAGACAGGGACGTGGATACCACCCCAGATGTTCCTGCCGCCAGCTTCGACGTGGAACTGGATAGCTTTATACCTCGGACACCGGATTAACAACACATCCCGGTGTCCCCCAGCTCCACCAGCACCAACAACAAAAACAGTACCACCAGCACCAGATCCACTCTCGAAGAAGAAGTTAAGATGGCGCTGGAAACTCAGGCAGAAGCCCACAGACTGATGGCAGAGGTCAATGCCAACACCCTGAGGTACCAGCTAGAACAACAACAACAGGAACAACAACAACAACAACAAACAGAACTCCAACAACAACAAACAGAACTTCAACACAGAAAAAAAAACCGAAGAAAAAGAAATAACTTGTCTAGATCATTTTCATTTCACCCTCACCAATCTCATGTTAATGTAACACCATTACATGTATCCTCATTAAACTCAACAGTGGGTTGTAGGAGAGGGGTTCCGCCCCTTTCAAATCTTCCGGGAAAGTTTCCCAAACCCCCATAGCGGTATTTTATCTTACAGACGGCTTAATCAATTACATAACCAGTATACAGCTTATACCTATTGACGATTAGGCTGGTTAGGATCTTAACGGAAAGCCTAATGTCTGAACATCAGAGGTCTTTTAGGCGTCAGTATACTAATGTCTTTCGGTCTCGTCGTATTCAGTAGTGCTTCGTTAGGTTCGTTCATCTGTTCAGTAACTTCCTCTCATCTACTATCGTCATTTCGTATGCCCGTTAGAGGACACTCAATCTGTGGTATAGAAGGCAATGTCTGTCTTTGTCCGAAACAGTCAGTCAGTTAAAACAGCGGAACGATATTTCGAAAGTACGAAAATAACAAAATACTTTCGTCACCTAATTTCGTCCTGAATGTCAATCTATTGAGCGCTTTTATTAATTAGCTTTTTGACGCCATGCTTTCCGTCTCCATTTGGGGTCAAAAAAAGTTTAGCCAAAAGTTTAGCCATATGAAATTTGTATTAGCAAAATTCGAAAAAAATTAGCCATTGGCTAATTTGGCTACCGATAGCGCGAACACTGGTGGTCCGGTACCCCTACACACTGTAAAACAAGTTGAAACCATATTTTTTTTATAAACATATACTGTTCACGAAAGTGATAGTGAAAAAGAACGGAATTGTTGGTGTCTATTGTCGACGATGAAGGATACCCACCAGTGACTTTTCCCAGAAATTGACTATTTTGGTAAAGCGAGCCCTGCGGCTACATGTATGTCCTAACTTTTCTGCCAATATTGTTGGTGTTAAAATAACAACAACATACACTATCTTCTATAGCGGACTTCAAACGTAAAGTACCGCTCACCAATATAATATCGAATAAATGATGGTAATACTCCAGAAGAGTTGTCAACTGAAACCAACAACATAATATGAACAAATAATAAATCCGAAGAAACCGAAATAATTTGACCTCGAGACTTCGTAACAGTCGGGTCTTCTCTGAGCCTACACCGACACAAATAAAGTGGGTTATTCCTCATTACATTACATAATATGTGCATAATTTAACATAAATGCTGGATTAAAATTGAGATAAGATAAGATTTAATGCAAAATACACCCAATAGGCAGTTGCACATATAATAAATACAATATAAAAATATATCAACATAAAGAATAATTTAACATGAGTAATCACATGCGATATGCATATACGTTCTCGTGAATTTACTGTCATAAAATCGCATTTCGCATATAACGTTAACGGTTGCAATCCGTGCATAATGTATAATAAGTATAGCAGATTTGTTTCAGTTCATTGCAGATAATTACAAAACATGGTATTCATCACCATTATCTTCTCGACAAATATTACCATAGTTATTTTCCATATACTACTGTAGAAACATTAGTTTTGTTTAAAAAACTGAATCGTGAATATAGATAAGACTATACTATTCTTCTTTCTCTCTGAAATATAATTTCGTCTCTGCAACGCAATTGATCTAATTCAACCTGCGTGTGGTTGGCTGGGTTGTATTTCATCCGTTCATGTACAAGAGATCAATTTGGACCATTGCTAAGATTTCAATGTTTTTAATCTAGAATTGAGTATATTATTTTTTCCCACAAACAACTCCTATCAGACAATACTGGTGTGGAACAGTTGAACTACGCTGACAAATGATTGCGTATGTATTATATTCTTTTTCATATCGCAAATTTATTTTTGTATGATATAAATTTATGGATGACTCTGAAATGTTGTGTGACACTAATCACATGCACACTATAGACTTTGAGATAATTTATCTTGGAATATCAAGACTTAGGCAACACGTGCGTCTAGGCGTCCTGTTGATGAATCTTGAAGCAATGTTGTCGTTATAACATGGATTATCGTTCGTGTCAAAATATTCACTGCGGCGTCTATGATTTATTTATTTTTCAGAACGATGACATGTTATTTCCCACTCACATGAGCTGAAAATATTCTGGGATTTCCCAAATCGACATCTCCAGTACGACACGCTGTGATCTGGAGTTTGGACTGAAGTTAGTCGCTATGAATAGTTAAAGGACTGCCATGTGAAAATACGTACAATGGAGAATAAAGCTAAACCATGAGTCTCTGTGGATTAATAATGACACCATCGCCTCTAAATCGACACACCCAGGTTTCACCGGATTAAGGTATTAATTTTTTAGTTATGGCGTTCTCGTCACGAAGTCGGCGCAGTGAGGATCCACAGGATTTATCTCAACGTTATAACCGGATTCTGCTTCATACGCATGTCAGTAGAACTACAGCACGTCAGTCGACTAATCATCATAAGTTGACACTTGTAGGGAGCAGGGCGAGCGGAGTTTCTGCTGCGGGAAGCGATCAAGATGTTCTGATTGAACCTCGAAACAAAAATAGATGAATCCAGTTTGAGATACCGGGATGACCTCCCGTGTTATGTCCGGATATCTTTTTTTTTTTCACCCACTGACCGACGCGCGAAGCGCGTCCAGTGGGTGTACTATAATCGTAGGACTCATGCGTTTCTGCTGAACTGAACTAGTGTCTATGCGTTTCTGCTGAGCTGCACTGACGTTTGATCGCAAAATAAAATTATAATAATTATCAAAGCACACGTTTGGATAACACCGCCATAAACTGTTTCATATTATGCTGTTGAGCTCATATCGTCAATAAAATTAGAGTTATAACTCATTAAACTAAGAATTACTGCTAAGGTATTTCTACCAATTGGGTAACTAGATTCAGGTTGAGCTGGAACTTGAGAAATTTTTAATTTCAACCAATTGAAATGCCGCTGGAATTGGAAAGGGTTAAGGTTGTGGGGCAACGCAAATGACGTCATCGAAAACAAGGCGCCTCAAAGTGAGTCAAAAATCGTACACAGTACATGTCTCGCTTCGTCTCGGAATCGTGATTTAAATTCATTCATTTTGACTGTTACTGTGTCCTAAGATATTAAAAACTTGTGGAATGTGCTTAGGAAGGATTGTTTTTATATCTAATAAGTGGGATTTACCTCCCAAAAAGGTGAGTTTCAGGCCTGCATTTGTTGTCAATCTGTATTATCTGATTCTGACAGCGCTCGTCTGCAACTGTAATTGGCAGAATTCGCGTGTTTGACTAAACGTTTTCTCCACTCGATTCTCTCAAACTGCACAATAATCGGTCAAATTCTTTCAATAATTCTATCTAATTTATTCTAAATACATCTTAGCTATTATCCGGATCAGATCTCCCCGTCGAGAAAGCGATATGTTGACCAAAACGACACTTGAGAAAGTTGTTTACATTTTGAGCGCACACTGCCTGCGTCACCACTGCACTGGTCACAGTACACGCTCGATTTTTATCATGGAAACAAATCAATTTCTTCCATCTAAAAGATAATTACGTGCTGGACCCTGTCATTTTAGGAATATATAAGTATTCCACGCAGACATACCTCAGACTCAGCTTAAAATTTTGAAAAATAAGAGTTTTATCGACATAAATCGATTTGAATAGCAAATCCCATGTTAAAATTTATCATCGAAATTTTTTTATTTCTTCCATCTAAAAAATAATTACGTGCTGTACCCTGTCATTTTAGGAATATATAAGTATTCCACGCAAACACACCAAGTCTCAGCTTAAAATTTAGAAAAATAAGAGTTTTATCGACATAAATCGATTTGAATAGCAAATCCCATGTTAAAATTTATCATCGAAAAAAAATTATTTCTTCCATCTAAAAAATAATTACGTGCTGTACCCTGTCATTTTAGGAATATATAAGTATTCCACACAGACACACCAAGTTTCAGCTTAAAATTTTGAAAAATAAGAATTTTATCGACATAAATCAATTTTAATGGCAGATCACATGTTAAATAAATTTTAGGGCCCTGCGAATGTTTTCTGAGCTGTTCCATATTGGCCACCAGAGTCCATATTTGACAGGTTCTACCTGATAATTGTGCGACAGTACAGTCGCGTTACTTTATACGTCAACATTGGTCATTATCTAATATCACCCGACAAATTTATTTCGGTCTATCGTATCAACCGCCTGACTAAGTGTCAACATTGGTCTTTATCGCTCCACTAATTTGTATCGTCTCATCGGTATGAATTCCATATCCAATTATCCACATATAACCAACCGAACCTCTTAATCCCGGTCCAATTTTTTTTCTTTCATCGCTATAGTCAAGTTACGTAATATTTTATCATGTGATACCTGTACTTATATGTCTATGCTATTACTATAGTACACGGTATACGTATATCAATTGCTATTCCTTTCTATATAATCCTGGTGCCATCTATAGAGATAGAGATAATTTCAGTCCCCTCCCCCCCCAATTTTATATCATTGCCGCTACAGTACAGTCGCGATGCATCACATGGCAACATTGATCGCTATCGCTCTACTAATTTATGTCAGTTCATCGTTCCCCTTTTTCTACGAGTCTATTTAACCAACCCAAGATCTAATCCCGGCCTAAATTATTATTTTTATTTTCATCCGTATACCGTAGTTGTGTTACATACATATTTTTATCATTTGATTCCAATTTGCATTGTACCACTATAGAAGTCCATAAATGACTATTCTGGCACTATATAGAGATAACTAAGATTATGACCCCCCCCCCCCATTTTATAGCCTTGTTGCAACAGTAGAGTTGAGATGCATGATATGTCAACATTGGTCGTTATCGCTCTACAAATTTATATCGGTTCAACCCTTAGTTCCCTGTATCGCCCACTCCTCCCTCAATTTATTTTTTGATTTGTATTATAGTCTCATTACGTACATATTTTATCTCTTGTAACTTTTGCTTCAACATGCCGAGTTCTTCTGCAGACGATACAAAACTGACAACATTTCGAAATGTAAGCAGGCTTCAAACTCATCTTATTCAAGAAACTTGTGTATAAGGTGTACTCGCATTTGTTGCGTTAAAAACCAAAGGTCCCAAGTCAAGGTCCAAAATCCCCAACACACTGATGTGAGGTTTAATGATAACTCACATCTACATAACCTAACCAATATAAGGATGTGAGGTGTAATGATAACTCCATCCACATACAGTAATGTCCAAAGTAATTGACCACTTAACCACAGCAGAATTATGGGTAATTTTTCAGGATTTTAAATCCTGAAAAAATTACCAATAATTATGCTTTGGTTAAGTGGTCAATTACTTTGGGCATTACTGTAACCAATATAAGGATGTGAGGTTTAATGATAACTCTATCCACATAATCAATATACGGGTGTGATGTTTAATTATAACGCCATCCACATAACTAATAACTATGTGTGAAAATTAAATAAAAAAATTAAATTCCATGATGGCGTCCAATATGGACTATCTAATTCTGCTCCAAAAACATGTATATTCAATATATGGTTGTTTATTGGATGGGGGGGGGACCGATTATTTCAATGATATTTTAATTCACTGGGATCCAAAACCCGACCTACTGGAGCGCGCTTCGCGCACGACTGTATCTTAAGTATACATGTATGTGCATATTTAATAAGCCAACAATTGGAATCCCAACAGAGAAGACTGGCGTAGGTCCCTTGCGCATAGACATCGTTGATGATCTCTATGGGAAACCAACTTGACATTTAATAGACAATTTCGATGAACTGCAATAACTTAAGGAATCTCTAATTGAGCTCAAGCCCAATAAGAATATTCCTTCAGTTAGTGTGCTTAAGCGCAGTTAGAGATACCTTATTGCGCTTAAGCACAATGTGATATCCTGTGCAAAAAGGAATATTCTTATTGCGCTTAAGTGTAATAAGACATTCCTTATTACACGTAAGCGAAATTACATCAATATTGCACTTAAGCGCAATTAATATCTCTCTCATTAGATCACCCTTGTGCAAATAGTAGAATAATCCTATATTTGTTCCACCCATTGTACCATGGAGATGGACTACACCACCTGAACTATAGGGAGTTTATGTTCTATATATAATATATTCCGTATTAAGAGATTCCTTATTGGGTTTTATTATATAAGCGCAATTTGTAAATTCCATTATTGCGCTTAAACACAGTTAAATATATCCTTATTGCGCTTAATCACAATAGAGATTCCCTTATTGTGCTTAAGCGCAATTAGCTCTTCTTGCGATTAATTAAAAAAAAAGTTCTAATTGTATTGTAACTATTGTTTTGTCCTTTAATATTTCCCATACATCATGTACACATATATTATGCTAGAATGGTACTATTATTACTAATACCACTCGTAGTAGATAATACCACCTTACTGTCAATATCCTATCATGGTTAGTTTCAAATCATAACGTTTATTGTTATTACTATGTGTGTACTGTACATGTACATCAGTCATCAATTAATAATATTTTGCATGCGAAGTGGAAGACCCTCCAATAGCTTATCAATACCACTCGGGACAGTGGGTGTTTTTCCTCAATTAATTGAATTTCTTGTTTTAAATTGTTTTTATTGGAATAAACAGACATCAATGAAGAATGTAAATACAGACAGGGTACATGTTATTATAAATAAAGTTACATTCTTCCAATTCTCTCACATCTTGCTCACTTCATTTACACGTCTTTCGTACGTCATATGCACTCCCAGTGACTTACCTGTGAATAGGGATAAATCGAATAATGTGTTCATTTTATATAGTAATCCAGATTTTAAATCTTTTGAACTTTGTTCCTGTGTACGGCGCATCGGTACGACATCTACCTATAGACGGCGTTGTGGTATTGGGCGATAATAGTATTTCTTGGGTATAGTAATTAAGTGAGTTTTTGAACTGGTGAAGAGAAATTTTTCAGGACAAGTTTATTTGTGTTGACTCGTGCGTATATGTATAGCCTTTTCTAAAAGGAACCAGTTTTTCGAAAATTCTTGTTGTTTCGATTGGCATCGTGCGGTATACTTCTCACATTGGTATCTATAATTCAATTCTTTGAGGAAAACATTTAGCGATAAGTTTATTGGCTTGAATTTGGTCCTATAAATGTATTGTTTAATTAGAAGCCACAGCATGTTCGTTATAAAGTTCGGATTCGTTGGTGATGAACCGAGAATCATTGTCATCTGCTGGGGACAGAGATCAATGCTGTTAATTTTACCCCAATCGCGGAGTTCCTTAATGAATTTCTGAACGTGAACACAGTTCCAAAATATGTGGGAGATGTCTTCTGTCTCGCTTTTACATCTATCGCATTTATCATCTTCTCGTAGATTGGACATTTTAAGAAAAATGTTAGTTGATAATATTCGTGAGTTTATTCGGAATTGTAGCCATTGTAGCTTTCTGTCAGGCGTCGTGAGAAAGGGTAGTTTATCTAGTTTACACCATTGAATTGTGTTGTCAGGAAAAAACGCTTGCCATTTTCTGTGTGCTACTGTAGAAGTTGGAATATCGATTAAGATGTTATAAAAGTCCTGTCCTCCTCGACTGTTTTTAAGCAGTTTAATGAAATTATTTGGTAAAAAGGGGCTGCAAGTTCGAGTTATAGGCTGGTCAAGTTTTTTTGTGAGTAGTTTTATTTGATGTTGAATGTTATTAAGAGTGATGAAGTTTGTGCGTATGTTATAAATCTTTAGTAAATCGTCTCGTGTAAGAAAGCGGTCATTATCGTCCAGCATATCATTTAAAAATATAATCCCTTTTTCTCGCCAGGAGGTGAAATTTATTACTTTTCCGTACTGCTTTATGTTTGGGTTATTCCATAACGTACATGCTGATATTTTGCGATTGTTTCTGTCTTTCTCTAGAAATTTTGTGAATGCCATCAGGACATCATGCCAAAAGGATTGGTTAATTTGTTTGCCTGTTTCTCTATATAGGAATAGTCATAAGTAAGGAACATAGGGTCATCGCGTAAAGGTATATCTGTTAAGGGGATCCATTTGGCACTTTTGGTTACGAGGCGCCTCACCCAAGTTATTTTCATGGACAGCATAAATTTGTTTACATCAACCATTTTTAATCCACCATTCTTATAATCTTGACAAATAACTTTGCGTTTAACTCGATCACGCTTCGAGTTCCAGAGAAAATTAAAGAGCGTTGTGTCAAGATTTTTCATAAAAATATTACTGGGATTTGGTAGAGCTACAAAAAGGTGCGTTAATTTTTGGAGTATTAGTGATTTTATCACCGTTATTCGACCAATGGGTGTAAGTAACCGGTGTTTCCATGTTGCTATCAAACGTTTGACTTCAGTAAGTTTTCTATCATAATTGATATCCATTTTGTCAAGGTTGGTGTCAAAGTATATCCCAAGGAGATTGAAAGTTCTATCAAATTTTAGTCCAAGATCTGGGCATATAATATCCGTACGCTCCATGTAAGAGCCAATCCACGACGCCTGACATTTGCTATTGTTAATTTTCAGACCTGAATAATCTGCAAATGAGTTTAAAACAGTATATACTTCCCTGAGGCTTTCTTCGCTACCGTCCAAGATGAGAGTCGTGTCGTCTGCATACTGTGTAATTTTGTATTCTAAATTGCCGAGGTTGATACCTTTAATGTGGCCATTGGACTTGATCATAATAGTCAAGATTTCCGCGCATATAAAAAAAATATACGGCGAGACTGGGTCACCCTGTCGACAGCCACGATAAAGTTTGAAACTCTGAGATATATGCCCATTTATTAAAATAGATGAGTTGATATTAGTATAAAATATGGAAATCCACCTCTTCATGGCATCTCCAAAATTAAAAAAGTTAAGGCATTTATGTATAAATTTCCATGATACTGAATCAAAAGCCTTTTCGAAGTCTAGGAGGAGCAGTAACCCAGGTTTACCGGCCAATTTCGTCTCGTGAATAAGGTCATAGATAAGTCTAGTATTATCCCCGATGTAGCGATTGTTTAAGAATCCCGTTTGATCATCACTTATTATATATGGTAAAACACGTTTTAATCTTTCAGCTATGCATGAAGAAGCTAATTTGTAAGATATATTCAACAGTGAAATTGGTCGCCAATTTTTCAAATGATGTCTTTCTTTATCCTTTTTGGGGATCTGAGTAATTATTACCGCCACGCCAGTGGGTGTACACCGGTGTAGAGGTTCTTATGTTTGAGCGGACGATCGATATTATGGTTAGGTATTTCGTACTAGAGATAAACCGTTCCGATAGTGACAATAGGTCAACAAAGATTAACACATGTGTTCACGTCACCGGTGTAATTGTGGAGACATGTTTCTATTATGAAGGTTCGCTATCCAGAAGGTCCACTATTCCGAAGGTTTTCTATTCTGAATACTTGCTATTTCGAAGGTTCACTATTCCGAAGGTTCGCTATTCCGAAGGTTCTCCATTCCGAAGGTTTTTTGTTATTTTTAGGTTAATTCTATATTCTAAAGTATTGAGAGGGTTCATTATCACGAAGATTCCTTTTATGGAGTGTGTGCTCACATCCGAACTGATCATGCGGGCACACCGATACAGATACAGGAGGAAACAACTTAGAACATTAAATGTGATTTTGTTTTGTTTTCGCGGGTTTTCTTGAGATTTAATGTGATTACGTGGGCCCATACCTTTGAATTCTTGGCATATAATATGAATGTTGTGGTATATATGGACCATCCAACATTGGGACATGACACAGGTACAGTTGACTTAAGTGCTGTTCTGTGCGGGCTCCAATTTGGGGTTCAATATTTTAAGGGCCAAATTTAGAATTTTATGGGCCCATACCTTTGAACTCTGGACATAAAATATGAATATTGGGGGGCATTTCTCTAGTCCGAAGGTTCAATATCCCGAAGGTACACTATTCCAAAATATCTCTGAATGTTCGCTATTCCGAAGGTTCACCAATCCGAAGGTTCGTTATTCCGAAGGTTCTCTATTCTAATGTTTTTTGTTATTTTAAGGTTAATTCAGTTTCTAAAGTATTGAGAGGGTTCATTATCACGAAGATTCTTTTTATGAAAGAAATAACTTAAAACATTAAATGTGTTTTTGTTTTGTTTTCGCGGGTTTTCTTGAGTTTAATGTCATTACGAATGACCTTATTTCTCATTACATATTCACGCTAAGCAGCCCAAACAATTGCTATGTTCCCTGCGATTTAATGTCATTACGTGTGACCTAATATCTCAATAATCTGAAACAAGAGTACGCCTGCTAAAGGCGAATTATTACAGTGGGGCTATAACGCTCAATGAATGCTGGAGGATATAACAAACTGCGCAGCAGGATATCGCTGAATAGACGAGTATGAGATGAGCCTAACTGCAATTGTGACTTTGTTTAAAGGCCCACTTAATTTTCGAGTCATTCATTTTTGTTATAGTATATACGGTTTTAATAACAATTTATGCCATAAAATTTGAATAAAATACTCTAATTCATCACCATTTGAAACGCAGAATACTTCTATCTCCTAGTTTGAAACACCTTTTAAAAAACCGCGACAAGTCGTGCGTCGTATATCTAGCAATTAGCAACTAACATGTCCTCTTCGACTTTCCATATATTTCAACGTAATTTGATACTTAGTGGTATTTGTGTCCGGGAAGTGTTTGGACGGGTCAAATCGTGACCCCGACCTGACCTTGACCTTTAAAATTGTCAATGCAACTTCAATTTGGGTAAAAACGGACGAATTTCGGCGAAATTTGATATCTAGGGATACTTTTGTCCGGGGAGTGTTTTGAATGGGTCAAATCCTGACATCGGAGTGACCTTCAATATGGTCAATCAAAGGTCAAATCTGGTAAAACGGGTGGATTTCGACGAAATTTTATACCTATGGGTACTTTTGTCGGGGGAGTGTTTTGGACGGGTCAAATCATGACCCTGACCTGACCTTAACTTTCGAAATAGTCAATTCAAGGTCAAATCGCGCCTTTCTCCGGAAATCTGATGGGAAACAGCCCGGACGAAGTCGGGCCCATCAGCTTGTGTAATAAAGAAGACAGTTTGAAGAATGTAATGTATAACACGAGCAACGGGAAAACTTGAAATATGGAAGTATGCAAATTTCCCACATAAAATTTGAAAGCTACTTTATAGTATAATTATATTTATAATTTATATTTATGGCTAATAATATGATCTTGGTGGCGTTACCATTTCTAACTATGGTTTTCTTGTGTCATTATGTTTTATTGTGGGAATTGTTCTCATAGAAAAGTAGACTTTGGAGCGATCGGGTTTCGCCATTTTTTCTGGAAAATCCCATGCTAGATATAGAAACACGGACTAGTACCCAGCCGGTTAGAGAGTCAGAAAGGAAGCATGACTGGCGCGCTCTGGTAGAGATTGGTAAATTCGTGTGAAGCGAAAAACATTGCTTAGAAAATATAATAACGACGATTATAATTACTGTATACAGCAATTCGTAGATAATCGTGCGCAGTGAGATATTTCACAATGCACTGTCTACATTGTTCTAATTTTCATTAATAACTCTCCAATGACAAGATTTCACAGCACAAAACCATTTTTATATAAACATTACTGTTTCAGTCAGAGTTGCATTGCTGATAAATGAGCCCAATAAGATACTAATGTCTGTAAAAAAAATCACTTGGAAAAGGTCATAAGCATAGGAACATATTTTAATACTATATAGACTAAATATTCGATTATATATCATGATTAGCAATGTTTGTTGACAAATTACTATAACAGTTATGTTTACATAACAATCGTTTCTATATGCGATATTTTGTTATTGGAGAGCTTTCAATAACTAATTAGCAACACAGCTTATATATAGGTGTGGTCTTTTAACCCATAACTGTTTACCTCAGGGTGTGTTTGCATTGCTGTAGATATGTATACAGTTCTGCACGCATACTAGTGTAAACGGGTTGATATAGAAATGCACACAGAAAGAAAACGGAATTCGTTCGTGTGAGCAAAAACCGTGTCCGTTATAATTCATGGTCAACACCGAGGCATTGTGACAGTCAAGTCTGATTTGATTAATTGTTACTCGGGCTTAGCGAATGGGCACACTTAAAGGCACGGGCGGTGTTCGTTGCAGAAATATTTATAGTTGTTCAAATCGCCATCAACAGAAGGAACACCAAAATATATACAGTTCCACTCATATGCCAAACATAATCAGCGCATAAATAGAAAATTGTCGTCAAGACGTATGATGCTGTACGTAAACAAGAGCCTGCTCGTGTTACAGAACTAGTGCTTCTGTTTACATAACGCAACGCAATTATATTGGTTAATCACACACAAATGACATAAACGCTCCTTATTATTTCCATATCAGGGAAACAGTAACAAGTAACGCTCTTTATGTTTACCATATCCGGATCTAAACAAAATCCAGGAAAAGTAACTTTTTTTGCTTTTGTTTATATAACAAAGGGGTAAAAGTTGACAATAACATACTGTTTATGCCATATTTATGATTGGCAAAAGTATGTCTATATCTTACTATTCCGTCTGTTTGTGGCGGTTTTTGACGGAGATGAATATTTTAACAGCATACCCACCGCCAACGCCGCCCGTATCTTTAATCTTTCTTTGTCATTTCAACTCATGTATTGCACACTGCGTAAGCAAAAACCATTATCAACTGGTGTAAGAATAAACTGCTTTTGGTCTGCTGATAGTTGATTCATTTTTTGTCTGGCCTAAACTGACACGACTCATAGTGAATTGCCAATTACCAGAGTACGGATGAGCGCGCGTTCATTATCAGTAATCATGTTGTGATCACAGTAATCTGCGACATGTGACTTCGCACAGATATGTATATAGAAATACAGCAATGTAAACAACCCTCAAAGGGCATAGAGAGAGTGAGAGAGACTTCCCAATTACCAGAGTACGGATGAGCGCGCGTTCATTATCAGTAATCATGTTGTGATCACAGTAATCTGCGACATGTGACTTCGCACAGATCTGTATATAGATATACAGCAATGTAAACAACACTCAAAAGGCATAGAGAGAGAGAGAGAGAGAGATAGATAGAGGGAGAGAGACACACATACAGAGAGAGAGAGAGAGGGGGGGGGTTTATTATGTACTATATGTAGTGTGCGTACATTATAATACACGAAATAAAACACGGTTATAACTAAAATTTGTGCAGCTTCCATGATGAGTTATATGCCCAGTTGGGTGTCAGCATGATTTAGAAAACTACATCACGCTGACTCTCAAATGGGTGCACTTTGCCGGGGGATAACTTCATTAGTGACTGTCTTCCTGCCAGCCCCATCATATATGTTGATCAGCTCCAGTCAGGGGGTAGGATTGTCTTCCGGTTGTGGCCAATGTGGTACAATTGGCCCCAAAGAATGGCAACATTTTGCCCCCCCCAAAGGAGTGGCAACATTGCCCCCCAAGGATTTACAACATTACCCTCTAAAGTGGTAACATTTCCCACAAGAAGTGGCAACAATGGTAATTATGTATCTCTTTTTATGGGGTAAGTTAATTGTCCCCTGCAAGAGGGGCAGTCTGTCCATAATGGAGAAAGAGTCATAACAACCTCATGATGGGGGCAGATTTGCCCCCTAAAGGAGCAGATATGCAACCCTGTTATTTAGTGTGTATGTATGCACACTTATCGTGCAAATTATGTTCAAACTGATGGGTAGGGTAAGGGCGAATGTCATCACAAGGAGTCGCTCATGTCCACAGTTGGTGAAATTCGCATGTGTGGAAAGGAGCTCACGCACTTAACAATATGATTGGTATGTGATTAACCATGTACATTCGGTGGTCTAAATGTCGTCCTGTGATATTTTTAAAGTGCCATCCTCCCTTTTATCGGCGCCCATTCAAGCCCAACACTACTTGCATACCCACTTACAGGGTGGATTACATTTCAGATCAAGAATACCTGCGCCATATTTCATAACAATGGAACGCATAGCGTTGACGAAAACACACCCGACATATATGAGGCGGAACATACTTTTTTGAGTGGAGTGTTTAGTTTACTCGTATATATTTATATAGTAAAACCACAACTGTCGCACCAAAAAGAGAGGGGCGATGTGTCCTTTCGTCCGCTGCATGTGACGATAAAGAGAACATTTGTATTGCTGATGTTTACCTGATATGACAAAATAAAGAGCGTCCAGTTGCTAATGCTTGGTGAATATTTGTGAATATTACCATAACCTAATTAATACATATATACAGAGCTGGTAGCCCTATTCAATAGTCGCAACAGAAACATTATAGTCAGGGAGCCTGCTGGGTTCTATTTGCACAATCGCGTACGAAAGGTTTGGTGCCCCAGATTTGTTACACCTCAGGAACGTTCAAAGAAATCAGAGTTCTTAAGTTCGCATTCCTGGCGTTTAGGCCAGAGACCCCACAAAACCCCACAAATGTCAACAATACACAATTTCTGAAACGAAATTTCCTGGCGTTTTCATTTCAGAAGGGTTTTTTTTTAAATACCCCAAAAAACCCAAAAATGACTTCTATTTGCACGTTCGAGTACAAAGCTGATTTTCATATTAATAGTGCTCTAGTCATCACTGATCAATAATACACAATTTCTGAAACGAAATTTCCTGGTGTTTTCATTTCAGAATGGGTTTTTTGAAAGTACCCCCAAAAACCCGAAAATTTACTTTTATTTGCACAAAAAGCTGATTTTTTTCTCAATAGTTATCTTGCTATCGCTGGTCATAAAAACCTCGTTTAAGAAACGAAATTCCGTGCGTTTTCTTGTAAGAAGCACAGGTCACCAGAACAAAAATTTACCCTACCCCAATAATACTTAATTATATAGGAGTAAGTATTATTGGGGTGGGTAATTTTTGTTCTGGGGATCTGTGTTAAGGGGATGGTGGGTTTGAATTAAGTACCCAACCAAATCGATAAAAATAGTTTTATTTGCACTGCCGTACGCACAGATGATATGTTTTTCTTAATACTATCTCCACTATCATCATTGTTCACAGACCAAATGGTAAAAAAAAACGAAGTCACTCGGCGAATTCATAAAAAATGGTGCAGAAAATTATGAAATAATAAAATGTTATGGACCCCGTACGTTCACACGCTGTCAAATTTACCTGGCAAGTTTATCGGAATTTCGTTGTAGAAGCCCTGTAGCTAAGATCTGAATGTTTCGTGGTCAGAATCAATGGTGCAATAACACCTGGCATTTCATATTCTAAGCGATAAAACAATGGTAAATATACAATATGAATTGTTTTTGGCAATTTTTTCGGGCAGAATCGGGGGGACAACATTTTCAAAATCTGCTTTGTGGGAAATTTTAGAGTTCTTTAAAAAAAAGTCCTATTTACGTGTATGGCTTTGTTGTTAGATATTTCGTTCCTTGTGGAATTATTAATAAATAATTTTTGTTGTCATTACAAAATCCAAAATAGCGGACAAAATGCTGTCCGGAAGTGGTAAAATTGTGGAAATTTCGCTACATTTTACCAGATAATTTCCATTTATCAGATAATAATGAGCCATATCACGAGGATTTGGCCCTTCAGTGTCCATCAAATTAAAATAGATTTAAAACACAATTTCGAATAAAAATCAATTATTATTGTAATGCCCAGAAGGGAATTGAACTCACGAGTGTACTGAATACTGCGTACCAATAATATGGCAGATATGAACCATTAATGCCCATTTTTAGCAGAAACGAGGGCGTCAATATCGAAAATAGGGACAAAATGGTGACCGGCAGCAGTAAAATTGGGCAAGTTTGGCTAAAGTTCACCGGACTGTTTCCATGGCATCGAAAATAAAAAAAAATATATATTTTCATTGATTTAAATTGTGACTAAATCTTCTCATATCATTTATAGCCAATAGTCCCATATGCCATGAGATGAGTGTCGGGGGGACAACATTTTCAAAATCTGCTTTGTGGGAAATTTTAGAGTTCTTTAAAAAAAAGTCCTATTTACGTGTATGGCTTTGTTGTTAGATATTTCGTTCCTTGTGGAATTATTAATAAATAATTTTTGTTGTCATTACAAAATCCAAAATAGCGGACAAAATGCTGTCCGGAAGTGGTAAAATTGTGGAAATTTCGCTACATTTTACCAGATAATTTCCATTTATCAGATAATAATGAGCCATATCACGAGGATTTGGCCCTTCAGTGTCCATCAAATTAAAATAGATTTAAAACACAATTTCGAATAAAAATCAATTATTATTGTAATGCCCAGAAGGGAATTGAACTCACGAGTGTGCTGAATACTGCGTACCAATAATATGGCAGATATGAACCATTAATGCCCATTTTTAGCAGAAACGAGGGCGTCAATATCGAAAATAGGGACAAAATGGTGACCGGCAGCAGTAAAATTGGGCAAGTTTGGCTAAAGTTCACCGGACTGTTTCCATGGCATCGAAAATAAAAAAATATATATATTTTCATTGATTTAAATTGTGACTAAATCTTCTCATATCATTTATAGCCAATAGTCCCATATGCCATGAGATGAGTGTCAAAAGCCACCAAACTTGTATCCAAACATATCCAATGAGTTTCCAAAACCACTTAACGAGTGTCCCAAGTAATCTAAGGAGCTTAAATCCACGCATCGGGGATCTCAAACCACCATCTTAATTAATATAGTATACCAAACCAACACAGTCCATAGTACGGGCATACCCAATTGCCAACCAGTGTCCCGAACCACCCAATTCGCATCCCAATCGACCCAACTAGTGTCGCAAACCACCCAAATGGTGTCCAAACACGCCCTAATGAGTAATCCAAACCATCCAACGATTGACAACATATGTAATCCAGAGAATGTCCCAAATCATGCACGTGGTGTCCCAAACATCACAAAGAGCATCTCAAACCATCAATTGAGAACCCCACACCATCCCAAGTGTGTCCAATAAAACCAATCAATGGGTGTTCATACCCATCCAATGGCCGTCTCATGCAACATGACGATTGCCTAAAACCACCAGGACCAAGAGTGTCTAAAAACATCCGCCTGGTGTCTAATACCACCCCATGCAGAATGTCCCACACCATCGAATGATTGTCCCAACTATTATACAAAAACATCCAACCCAGCGAGTGTCTCTTGGTTTGTAAACCCATTGGATGGTTTGGAACACTCATTTGATGGTCTTAACCCTTTAATGACTGTAGCTTCTTGAAATTTTGCGAAAATCCTGTGCCATAGGGCGCATCGTATATATAAGAAAATGCATTGGCCTAACAATACTGACCTTGGTCATGTCAGCCGCGAAATTATCATAACATATGCAAGACTCCCTATGGGACATTCGCATATATGGGAGAATGCATGATTGCATGGCACAGGATCACCCATCATGAAAGGGTTAAATACTCGGTGGAGGGTTTTGTACACTTGTTTGGATGTATTGAGATGCAAGTTAGTAGATGGTTTGTGAAACCATTTGGATAGATTGGGAACCCAATGGCTGGTTTGTGATACTAGTTTTATGGTTTGGGTCACTTGCTGTGTGGTTTGTGACACCCATTGCATGGTATGAGACACCAGTTGGGTTGTTTTGGACACTCGATGTGGATATGGGACACACGTGTGGTTGAATGGGACACTAATTTGTCGATTTGTTAAATGATTCAGACGACTTTTGGTTGTTTGAGACACCTGTTATATGACATATGACTCTCATCGGATGACATGGGACTCTGGTTGTGAGGTATTGGGTGCATATTAGACACTATTTTCCATTCGAACCCTCGCTGGATGGTTTGTGACACTCATTGTGTGGTTTGGAGCACTCGTTCGATGGTTAGGGATGCTAATTTTGATAGTTTGGAACAAACCCTATGTGGTTTGGGTCCAAACATATGTGGTTAGGAACACCAGTTGCATTGTTTGGGGCACTACCATCAACTGTGGTTTGGAACAATCGTTGCAGAGTTGCGACACTGATCGGGTGAATTGAGACACTCATTGGATGGCTTGTGGTACTCCTTGTGTGGGTTAGGACACCAGGTGCATGGTTTGGAGGACTATCTGTGCAGGTCGGGAATCAGGTACATATGGTATGGGACACTACTTAATTGTTTGTTCCACCCATTGGAAAGTTTGAGACACCAATTGGGTGGTTTTGTCACTAGATGTGCACAACTGCACATGGGACACACGGATGGTGGAATGATACACTCATTTGTCGACTGGTTCACTGATTGGGCCGTTGAATGGATTGAGACGAACGTTGGTGGTTTGGGACACCTGTTGTATGTATAACATATGACTCTCCTCGGATGGCCTGGGACACTACTTTTGGTGCATATGGGACACTCTTTTCCTTTCGAACACTCGCTGGATTGTTTGGGACACCCATTTGGTGGTTTGGGGCAATCATTGGATGGATTGACCCACTCGTTGTATGATTTGGATCACTCGTTGTATCATTTGGATCACTCGTTGGATGGTTAGGGACACTCATTTTGGTAAGTTTGGGACAAAACATGTGTAGTTTGGAACGTCAGTTGAATTGTTTGTGGCACTAACATGCGCTGTGGGTTGGAACAATCGTTGCAGGGTTACGACACTAATATATCGGGGTAATTTAGATGGCTTGTGACACTCATTATGTGGGCTTGGACACCAGTTACATGGCTCGGGTGACCATCTATGTGGGTTGGGAACCAGTTGCATATGGTTTGGGGCACTACTTGGTGGTTTGGGAAACTCGTTGGGTGGATTATTTATCATGCTTTACTCGGGACAATATTTGAACTTGGGGCACCAGACGTATGGATTGCGATACTCATATATTGGTTTTGGATACTAGGTAGGTGACTCAGTATATTGTTTGGTACACTCGTTAGGTGGTTTGGGACGCTCATTTGATGTATTTAGAAAATAGTTGGTGGCTTTGGAAACTTGTATGATGGCATATATACCACTACTTATTGGCGTTATATTTATTCAATATTTGAAGATTTAGTTTAAAATAACACTGCAATTGTTGACTTCCGATTGCCATTTTCGTCGTCATTTTTGATAACTCGCGTTGTGACTTACTATTATCGGATTAGGTTTGGACATCATGTATGGTGGCGCAACTGGCACCTATGGTGAAAGTTATCGTAAAACGCTCTTTTTGTTACTTCTGGTTGCCATTTTGTCCTCCATTTTGGAGTTTTTCAGTCAAATTATGCATGAAATGACAGGCATATACCATGGAATCAAGAACAATGGGTTTTTGTTGTAAATGTATGTAGTGAGTGGGGTATACTCCCGGAAATGGCCGCCATATTGCCCGGAACATACACTGTCACATTTTACCGTCGAAATAGTTTGAGCAGACATCATTACGAAAAATGAATGAAATTTAATGCTGGTGGGGGGGGGGGGGGGGGGGGGTGTACGTTTGACCGACCTAGTTCCCGGACTAAAATTACAATTTTCATTTTCTTACATATTGTTATGCATTTTTTTTACCCAAAAATAACGAATTTTCCTCCCTGAAACGCGCGGAAATTTGGGCTGTTTGGTCATATTCAGCAGTAAGGGAACGTTTGTGGTGAGTAGATTTGTATATTTATATCAATTTATTCCGGGTTCACCTTAAAATTGTGCTTTGTATTCGACAGTATGTGAAAATAAAAGTAAATTTTCGGGTTTTTTGGGGTCATTCAAAAACCCCTTCTGAAATGAAAACGCCAGGGAATTTCGTTTCAGAAATTGTGTATCATCGATCAGTGATGATAATAGCACTATTAATACAAAAATCAGCTTTGTACTCGAAAGTGCAAATAGAAGTCATTTTTGGGGGTTTTGGGGGTACTATCAAAAACCCCCTTCTGAAACGAAAACGCCAGGGAATTTAGTTTAAGAAATTGTGTATTATTGGTCAGTGATATCTGGAGAACTACTAATATAAAAATCAGCTTTGTACTCAAAAGTGCAAATAGAAGTCACCTTTGGGGGTTTGTGGGGTCTCTGGCCCCTAAACGTCAGGAATGCGGAACTTAATAAATCGGATTTCTTTAAACGTTCCTGTGGTGGAACAAATATGGGCATCAAACCATTCGTACGCGATTGTGCAAATAGAACCCAGCAGGCGCTCGGATTATTACAAATAATCTCTCAATCTTTATCAAAAAGGTCATCGATATCTTACGGCACTCTTGATGCATTTTCGGACAAACAAGTACACCCTCCTAAAAATATATAGACATAATACACATGTTGTTTACACAGTCATGTACCAGAACTTATAAAGAATGAACCCGACACAAATATAATATATGGAAGTTTATTCATATAACACGACATAAGCTGAAAATCACTAATCACACATGACCAATGCCGAATGCACAGCTCCCTATATAATGAACTATTTAAATGTGTAATTACATTACGCTCGTTAATACCTGCAATTGATTATCAGAAACATAAATTGAATCGAAATTAAGAGATAATGGTGAAATGGATGTATATTTACAATATATATATACACGATTTGAAATAGCATGTGAATGTCCGATGATCATTCGACACAAAACACCAGAACATAATACATGTACCATGGCCATCGAAGGAATGTGGATTATGGCTTCATTACCGTCCGTATAGGCTAGTAAAAAGCCAGTGTTATCTGGAGAAATCAGCGAAGGGATACACTTATTTATCAATTTCATTTATCATCTGCATTAACTATGCATGTAATCAATTGCTAAGACCGAAGATCAATCTTATTCGTTTCCGATTTGTTGGTCAACAAAATACAAACACGCAGTATAGGATCTTTTAAACAGGAAGTCTCATACCATGCATGCAATTGCCATCTGCTGGGTTATCTTGTCTTTAGTTTGTGTGAGGCTGTGGTTATTATGGTACACATGTATTTACATCCACTCGATATTACTTCCGCTCTCCAATAGACACGCACCCTGACTCAATGTATTCATAAACCTGTGAACTACATTGAGTTCTTAGGTCAACACCTTCACCCCGAAAATCAACCGGAGATTGTCAGACATGAACGGTCCGTAGAATGTTTGAGTATTCAGCACGTTTGGATTTGGCAAAACAATTGTTCTGGTATATAAATTAGCGTTGTTATCGTTCATCCCATTCTCAATTCACCACCATCCCCATGGTAACATTTTGATAATTGTAAGTATTTCACGTGCAGATATCTTTTATCTTTATAATAATCTCACGACAACACCCTAACTTTCGAAACAATGGCGAACTGTGGTGTTTGCTAATTTGCATAATTGTTGTTTTTAATTTGCTATTAAAACGCGGTGTGCATAAATAGCGTTATGGTCGACGTTAATTCTATGGGGTAATGTTCCTACTTTGTCCTTTACACCAATAGCTTTATAGTATTATGTAGCTACTAAATTGGACAGGAAAATGCACAGCTGAGTGACGTGTATATATTCGTTTCTGTTTTACATAGCTCTGAATTTCAAATATCCGGCCTGCTCAGTATCGTTTGATAATTTCCCTTTCCGCTACGACTATTGCACCGACTTCACAATAATTTACTCAATATTATCGTAGAACGGTGTGTTGTTTTTTTTTATCTACAACAAAATATTGTTAGCTTCATGTGTCAAAATTCTTGAAATGAACATGCCTGCACTCTTTCAAGCTAAACCGGCAATTTCTTCGCATGGATACTCTACTTCGAAATGCAACATGACAGGAACTTAACAACACTTATATCCAACTAAGAATTGTTGTAAGAAACGACATGCCGATCGATTGGTGTCATTGGAATTTGACCGGCAGATTAAATAAACATAGTGTGTGAATCCCTTTATTTACTCTGCCGATCAAAACCAATGACCACAATCCACATGCAAGTCATTACTTATAATCATATACTAATACATTTTCATAGAACACTAATAATTTGAACAACTTTTTGAAAACTACGACAACAATTGTAATGAACGTATACTGTTCAAATTCCAACACAGTTTCCCAACAACAACACGCAGAAAGCGCGCGGACACGATCAGCTTGAAGTGACGAAGGTGGTACATAGCTGTTTATGAAGTGCTACTTTTAGTTATTGCTTAATAAACGTCGGAAACGTTCGTGTAACTGTATCGCGATTTGTACTGATTCTTACGGAAGCTAAGTGCACATGTGTGAATGCAGAGGGTGTGTGATTATTTCATACGCCGCTGTTGTGTTGCGGTATAAATGTGTCGCGAGTATAACCTAACCTATCCATATATTATTTGAAGATAATTAATATGACTATACGTAAACGTAATTTGCGAGCCCTCAAATGTATTTTTATGACAATGAGGAATGCATGAATTCACAAATAGAAATAGGACATAAATTTCCACCCACTGGGTTGGAATGTTGCAACAGTAGACTGTTATTTCAATACTTTCAACTGTTGGAAATCTTCATCGAATCAACCCTTTGGCTAGGAACTTTCCATAGATTACCATATATATGGAACTTGTATATATCTGTGCAGGAGATGTCCCTTTTATCAATTACACTAGATCTCCGGGTGCAGACAAACATTCATGGGGCAGGGATGTTGATATACAATGTACATTAGGACATAAGTTTTTTCTTCCATTTTCGAGTCTATATATAGGCCCACCACACGAGAGAAGCAGGCCCCTGTAACCCCTAATTCCATTTTTATGACCATGGATGTTGTATGCATCTGAGCAAGGTCTGCGGGGTATACCCCCTTTATTCAAATACACTAGAGTTCCAGAATGGAGACATACTTGCATGGGGCAGGGATGCTGATGACATCAAAATATGGGTTTTTACCCAATTTTAAGTCATAAGTACATTAATGTCCTAAGTAATCGACTCCTTAACCACAGCAGAATTAAGGGTAACTTTTCAGGATTTAATCGGAAATATGGCTTTTCTTTAATTTTCGAGTCTACATGTATATAGGCCCAGCACATGAGGGAAGCAGGCCCCCTGTAACTCCTAATTCCCTTTTTATGACTATGGATATTGTGTGTATCTGTGCAGGAGATGCCCCAATGTACACCATATGAGGGAAGCAAGCCCCCAGGGACCCCTAATTCCCTTTTTATGACCATGGAACTTGTACATATCTGTGCAGGAGATGTTCCGTTTATCAAATACACTAGAGCTCCGGTGGAGACACACATTCATGGGGCAAGTATGCTGATATGCATTAGGAAATATGTTTTTTCTTAAATTTTCGAGTCTATATACATGTACATGTAGGCCCATCACATGAGGGAAGCAGGCCCCATGTAACCCCTAATTCCCTTTTTATGACCATGGACATTGTATCAATTTGTATGTATCTGTTCAGGAGAGGCCCCTTTATTCTGTTACACTAGAGCTACAGGATGGCGAGATACTTGCATGGGGCAGGGATGCTGATGACATGAAAATATGGGTTTTTACCCAATTTTAAGTCAATCAGTACACCATCTTTATAACTGCAAAAACACTATATTTTATGTTACTGGGACCTCATATGGGCCTTTATAGTGGAGATGACATTAAGCAGCTTAATTTAAGCTATATGACGTGTTGCATATGGGGTGGTGGGGTGAAAACAATCCTTCATGAAACCCTTCAGAAAGAAGCCTCAAGAAATGTATAACTGAAATAAATAAATTTGTCTTGATGTGACTAAAGTCAAGATCATTGTGTGCATGGAAAAAGAGCAAGCAACTGTCTCAAACATTAATGTGACTATCAATGGGTAGAAAATATCTGTCATCACACTTTTCATCAGTGCACCAAGCCAATCAGTGAAATATTTGCATTCTATCAACTCATGATCTGTTACTCTGACAACACCTAAAATATCCAAGTCTGGCATAGTGACTGTTTGTCATTTATTAATATGATAATAACGTGTCCGAACATTTACTCCTTCCAAGTCCATGATGTGTACATGTAGATATAAAATTAGAATATACAATTAGATTATACAATGTAGGCCTACATGTAGGTGAATAATAATTGTACCCCACACAGGTTGATACTTTGAAGTATATATATTCTCAAGTCGCATTAATTAATGTGCCAGTTTAAATCTGGTATCATTGGTACTGTATAGATGTTTATAGTTCATGGACATATACCGGTAAAAATTAAATGTCTGCCATGCCCTGTTACTGAAACCATGTCATTTGGACCTTGCTGGTTAAAGGCACGGTTGGCCTTCATTATAGATTATAATTTAGAAATAAAAGTTAAGAAATTATAACATGTTGTAAAGAATATAGTAATGGTATACTATGAAAGTATGAATGCCATATCCTCAAAACACACATTGTGTCAGTCGAACGTTGGTTTATATACAGTATACAGCATGTAAAGAGTGAGCGATAAGCACAACACTCAACACCATGGAAATGTTTCAGGAGAGTGATTCACAGTGACCCATTCAACACCGAAATCTTGAAAGGTGAGGGTTAAAATTAGTTAGCGCTATACTGTTATGTTATAAACAATTTGGTGGAATTTCTAACCAAAGTTCACTTAATGCATAGGGTATCTGCGGCAATGAGTGTTTTGCTTACTGCATACTCTTCACATACTGTTTGTCTACATAACATGGGGTTTATTCACATGACTTAGAAATATCATTTAATACAACTATTAGTTCTTTAAGTCCAGTGTGGAAGATTCATCAGAATAACAATATGAATCAGGACCCTATACATGTATATTAGTCATTTCTTAACTCTGAAATGTTGGTAAAAGTAAAACATAAAGTGATCCAGAGAGACTGATAGACAAAACAAGAGCTATGATGGTTATTTAAACCAAATTCCCGGCTACCATCTTTGACCAAAAAATCTTAACCAAATATGTACATGCAGGGTTCCGCCAAGGGGAATTAATGAGTTCGTATTGGGGAAACACATAACGCGACGGGACGACCATGGTTCGTCCTGTCGGGCGAAAAATTTTGATATTTGACATTGAAAAGTAGCCATTTCCTTGCACCTGAGTGTCCCACAAAGCAATCCAAAGCTACGTATATTACGCAAGTCGATCATTTTCCGTGGGTGCATTAATTATGTTGATGGTATCCAGATAATTAATCATATAATTACGCACGTAAGACTGCCGTCTGATTGAATACTATATCAAGCTACAAGTTACAGTGTTTAAAAATTTATAACTTACAATAAGATTCCGTATAATGAAACTAAACACAAAAAAGCATCTATGCATTGTCCAATACTACCTAGCTGGGATAATTGAATTAAGTATTTCCTAGAATTTCAAGTAGCTTCCGTGAAAATGAAACGGACTTTTCCATGTATTCTGTCAATCGTAAAACTATTTGTGCACTGTGACGTCATATATACTGCAGGGTTTGTCTGCAGGAGATATTTATAGTGGCGAAATACGAATGGTAGCCAAATCTTTCAAACTCGGAACGCATAGCTTGTCAATAGTCTGTATTAGTCCAACAACTGACGACCGCTGCTATAGAGTTTTAGCCAACGTGTAATTGAGTTTTGGCGGGAAATGGGAACATGTGCGCCGTTGTTTGTGTTTGGGGACCCAGGCTGGACAACGAAACTATTATTGACCGTACTTTGACTTTATCCAGGCTCCATATTGTGGGGGGGGGGGGGTGGGCATGTTTTTTGTGTTTATCCTCCATGCATGTAATATGGGTCAAATGAATGATTTTGTCACTATGAATTCCCGCCATAAAGACTGATTTGGGACAGGTTCCGTTTTATAACAGTACGATAGCACAGGATCTCGGAGGTAGATACCTCCTTTGGTAGGAGAACCGGGGCCGCCTGTTGGCGTATGTCGATCCCTACTCTGCCTAACTCAGCAAGTCGGCATTCTCTGATCAAATTATGTAATCGTACGATAGCATGGGATCTCCGAGCGTGAGTAGTTTCAACCACAGAAATCCCGTGCAAAATAATATCCGTACTCAGCAGTGCGACATTCTTTGATGTTACCGCGACCTTTATTACGCTGTATATAACGTCGTTATTTCAATGCACACCAAACATTACGTTGTAGTTTTTGGCGCTTTGATTACAAAGGGTTACGCTGTACTGGTAACACACTGTGCTCAATTGACACGCTTTTTCACCAGTATTCTGTTTAACCCCCCGAACTCCCGTTGCAGCCGAATATTTTATGACATATTGCTACTGACTTTTGGTACATGTATGAATCAAACAGATCATCTGCGAGGGGAATGGGTCTGTGGGACGGACCCGCAGCCGGCCTGGCGGAAACCCTGACATGTACCATGCAAATTTCCATTGCGAGCTATTTCTGAAAACTGAATAGAACCTGGTATAAAATTGTCTACTATGAGGGTTTACGAGCAGATAATTTTACCCATTCACAATACAAACCGTTCATAGCACCATGCATACATGTACATGGCCTCAATATAGCTCGAAGACGAGTGTGACTCGCCACACAGTAGTATTTCAACCAGGTTCTACTCATGATTCATTGCATTAACTGAATATTACATGCACACTTCAGCTACGATATGGTAGGTAAAGCTACATGTATTTTGCTGAAGATAGGATCTAATTTACATATCGTGATTTAATTTAGACTTTGAAAAATTATTAAAATTACAACACGCAGTGACGAATGGTGGCCTGGTATAAGATAATATAATATCAAGCCATTTCATGCCTGAGATAAAATAGCCACTCTGTAACAAATAAATTTGCTAACCGGAGAAGTTGGGCCCATTATTATTATTGAATATACGGTGCATAATAGACTACAAATAATGTGAAGTATAGGTATAGATGTAGAAATTAACCCGAAGCACCATGCGATTTGCCCGAAAGTTCCACTAATTCTCCCAAAAATTGCCCAAATTTTATGCTTGCAAATCATTCAGAGGGGGGGGGGGGGGGGGGGGGTACTGCAGCCCCTCAGCCCCCTGGCCCATATTGCCATGTAAATGCCAAAAACACTTAACGCGATTGTAGAACTTACACACACTAGATATTAGACGCCTAAATATAAAATTTAAACCAACCCATATCTGATACTGCATGATATCCTGAATATTTCCAAACTAATTTGTGACAATTTTTCTTCTTTATCCTTCTGCGACAGCACTCGTGCCGTATTGACAAACCCATTTACACATCATGTCGTTCTGTGATCTGAATGTTCTGATACAGGGTATATAGAACCATGGTTTATGAATATATCTAGGTTATTAGGCCTGAGCATTGAGGTGCAAATGGAATTATGCAAAAATTGTGTTTTTGGATTCAAGGGGGAGGGGTGTAGTGTTGAAATTTCCTGAAGTGGACACCCCCCCCCCAATGGAGATCCTCTGGCCATGTCCCTGACAAAACGGTACCGTAACTCCACCGCAGTGACCATCTTGATACCGCTGTGGATACCGTATACTACCAGCAATACAATGGTCTTTATCAGGGTACCACCCCGTTTTTCCAGTCAATTACTTTGATTATAGTGGTACCTCTACAGGTGTGAAACCCCACAACCGCGGGGATGTTTGTATGTCAACAATGATAATCTCCCATCTAGAGGTCACCTCGAGAATCCATACCAAGTTTGATGACAATCGAATTAGGAATTAGGGTTGTGGCCTTTAGAGTGTGCCAAAGAATTTAGTGATGCAAAGAGTGAAATACAAGATGCCTGCCAGTGGCCATGTTTTTCATCGAAAATCGTTTAAATTCAATAGTTCCCATCTAGAGGTGATATCCCCAACATACATGTACCCGTAAATTTTCAAAACATTTCACTAATAATTGTGAACTTCATGCTTGAAATCCAGCATGGCCGCTGGCAGCCATGTTTTTTTTAACAGAATTCGGAAAAAATGGATAGCTCCCATCAAGATGTCACCCTGAAGATCCATATGAAGTTTTGTGACGTTCAGATGAGAGATGTTACATGTAGGGTGTGCTAAAGGATTTAGTCAACACAAAGAGAAAAAACAAGATGGCTGTTGGCAGCCATGTTTTTTTACCAGAATTTCGGGGGGGGGGGGGGAGGGGGAATGGTAATCTCTCATTTACATGTAGATGTCAATCCGAGAATCCATATTATGTTTGGTGATGATTGGATGAGAGATGTTGCCTGTAGGGTGTGCCAAAGGATTTAGTCATACAAAGAGTGCAAACAAATATTGCTGTTAGCAGCCATGTGTTTTTCCCAGAAAATTGAAAAAAAATGTTAACTTTTGTAAAGTCTGGCTAAAACTTTAGCTAGGAGCTGGGGGGAGGGGGGGGGGGGGTAGTTTGGGTGTTGGTTGGATGCAACATGGTACAGTTGTTATTAGTATTTTTTTTTGATTTTTTTTTTTTGCTTGAAATTTCAATGAACAACATTACATCAGTGATATATAAATCTAATTGTTTATCAAATATTTGCAGGACCCAAACATCTGGTTTTAACAAGCTACCAGTATCTGACCGACTACATACATGTACATGTACGGTATGCGTACATGTTGAATCACCATGTCCACCCATATACCTGTCACCTGGGATGGTGGGTTTGAAGAGAACATGCGCAAATCATTGTGACGTTTCTACATATTTATTGTAGGTATATTTAGGCCTATCAATTATAGTTGAATTTGACAGTGCCAAATACACTATTTCCCTGTCATTGTGGAAACTTTGGGATTGTGCAATCCAGTGCACAGCCAAAAAATTGTCCTGTTCAAAATTGACACTTATCTTCTACGGCATTACTTTAAAATTGCATGAAATTCTATATTGGCTGAAGAGTTAAAGGGTCACTCTCAACAAATTTTATTGAAAGAGTGATGAGTAAAGAACTAAAGATGTACCTGGGAATATATACACCCCCCACGAGGTGATGAGTAATGATGCACCAGGTATCTACATGTATATAGCGTATCTATGTGATGCACATGGGGGATTTATTATCTACCATTAGATAGCGTGTGGAGTTACTCAATGCTTGCTGCGCTCATGTGTGCGTACACCCGAGAAAAAAGTTTGAAAATGTGCTGAACGGTCAGTCATTACCATGAGGAAAATACAACGAGAGCACTCACAGCTATCCTTAAAGTAATTGATCACCTGCAAAGTGGTGTCACTCTGATAAATACTGCGTTAACCACCAACACTGTCTTAAAGGGGTACTGTACCCAAGATGTTGTTGTTGGTTTCCATAATCCCCGAGTCGGAGAATAAGGTAACAACTTTTCCATTTTTTGAAAGTCTGTTGAGTACGAAGTATTGTTACGGATGGCAAATTTACCGGAATGCAAAAATACAAATTGTCGTTGTCGAGTAATTTTTGTACAGTTTTCAACCAAATGAATCAAATAAACATTATATTATATGCTTAGCAGTCCCATATACTCATTTAAGTTAGTGTATGGTCACTAGTCAATGAGTGGCTTGGGTTTTCTCCCCGTATAAGCATAATGTTTCAAACGATCGTGTGTGCAATTGTTTTATTAATCCAGTATCCCTCAATTATAATTTGATTACGTTTTGTACACGGAAATTCCAATTTTAAGAGACGCCATTTTATGGCTGGAGCCATAAAATCAATTTATATTAAATTATTAACTTTTAAATTATTAAATTTTAAGATAGCCTATTAACCTGAGCGTTTACAGAATACATCTTCGACTCAAATTACTTATATTTCTATATAGTATCGATAATAGATCGTTGTTATCACCGGGAATTTATTGAAAATGGCGTACAGTACCCCTTTAAGGTTACCACTTCAACCGAGATGTATCCAGAATTTAAAGCAATTAAAAGCAAAATTTCGAATATACATGTAAATGTCACAATTAGGCCAAAACAAATTGAATGCATGTTTCCTGTAACCCAACCGACCGTCTTCAAAACCCACGGACCCAAGTTCATTTGATTGGTTTTAAATTAAAAAAATCAATCTATAAACCGACCGACCGCACTGTTAACCAAACTGTGTACACGTGGTTCCATTTTATCTGATTCACCTTGAAATAAATGATATCTTTGATATATTTATATAATTTTCGCAAAGCCACATCGTCACTCTTCAAACGAAAGTCAAATTACGACCGGACGCTATACTGGAAGATCACAAGTTATCGCTCCTCTTCGCTCCCACCTGACCATAACCAGGCTGCAAGGATGGTGGTGCGTCGGGATATTGTTTCTCGGTCTCCAATAGAATTGGGATATTATGGGGCAGCCCTTGGGGCCATTGATACCTGTGCCCATTGTGCAGGACTCCCAAATTCCCAATGGGATGTAAAAACATCTCTGAAAAAACATTACAGGACAGTTTTCCCTATTTGTATTAATTGTTTCAATGCAGGACTGATGCCTGTTGTGGCCAAGCCACATGGCAAGGCAGTGCCTGTTTCAGGTTTATTAAAGTAATTTTAGTAAACTGTCTACTGTTTAACTGTTTTATATGTTTCCCCTCAATATATCAGTTGCTCTGGGTCATTGTATGGTGTTTGATGAAATTGATGGTGGTTAGGTATGGCCCACACGAGACCATAACAAAATAAAATGAAAAAATAAAATAAAATGAAAAGCCTATCGCCAGCAGCCGCCAGCCCATATTTTTTTGGGCTCGTTAACGGAAACACGCATTCAATTTATTTTGGCCTTACAACAGTAAACACATTACTGATGAAAGTGCCAATGACACTGTAGCTCAACTTGGAAAGGGAATAATTTCATGTGTTTAGGTCAATGGAGTGATTAGGAATGTGGAAAGTTGAAAGGCCTACCGGTAGTTTATATGCAAAGATTAAAATCCAAGATGGCCACCAGCAGCCATGCTTTTTTGCCAAATGACCCCAAAAAGACTCGTTCCCATTTACATGTCATTGTTAACATCAATCACAAATTTCATGATGATCCGACAAAAGATATGACTTGTAGCCCTTGCCAAAGGATTTAGTCATGCAAAGAGTAAAATCCAAGATGGCTGCTGGCGGCCATATTTTTCGACCGAACGACCCCAAAATTACCCGTTCCCATCTACATGTCAATATTAACATCCATGATAAATTTAATGATGATCCGACAAAAGATAAGACCTGTAGGCCGTGCTAATGGATTGAATTTTGAAATCCAAGATGGCCGCTGGCAGCCATGTTTTTTGGCCGACCGACACCAAAATGACTCGTTCCCATCTACCGGGTACATGTCAATGTCAACAGCCATGACAAATCTCATAATGATCTGACCAAAGGTACGACCTGTAGCCTGTGTCAAAGGATTTAGTCATGCAAATAGTAAAATCCAAGATTAAATTAAGATTAAGTTAAATAAATACACAAAGACTGAATTAACACGAATGCCGATTTGAAAACATACATATGGACAGAAATATAACTCCATAAATATTTAGAGCGTATATACAGTAGTATACACTACTTCTTCGTTATATATTATGTTGGGTATGAACTATAGAGAGTACACATATGCGCCCGAACACCAATGGCTGCCTTTGGAAATATTCACTTTCCTTCCGGGTTTATGAAACTGAATTTTTCAATAAATACGAGAGATACGATGCCGTGATGTAGCGTGATTGGTTTGGGTGGGTCAGTGAACAATTCCGCTGCTAATGATGTATAATATATATATTCTACTAACCGTCGATTGTGTTTTTGAAGCCCAAGTCGGTGTAAAAATCGCACTTTTTTACCGAGTTTAGCGGACATCATGTCGAACGAGTGAAATTTTACAGTCGGTTTGCGTCAGACCTGTGCTCATAACCAGAGTTTTTCTTAACCAATTTTTACAGTGGATGCATCAAATTGAAGAGTAATGAAAGTGTCAATGACACTGTAGCTCAACTTGGAAAGGGAATAATTTAATGTATTACAGTCAATGGAGCGATTAGGAATGTGGAAAGTTGAATGTCTAATACTAGTTTATAGACATGAAGAGAAAAGTAAAATCCAAGATGGCTGCTGGTGGCCATGTTTTCGGCCGAATGACCCCAAAATGATTGTATCCCATCTACATGTCATCGTTAACATCCATGACAAATTTTATGACGATCAGACTAAAGGTACGACCTGTAGCCTATGCTAAAGAATTTAGTCATACAAAGTGTAAAATCCAAGATGGCTGCTGGCGGCCATGTTTTTTGGCCGAATGACACCGAAATGACTCGTTCCCATCTACATGTCATTATTAACATCTATGACAAATTTTATGACGATCAGACTAAAGGTACGACCTGTAGCCCATGCTAAAGAATTTAGTCATACAAAGAGTAAAATCCAATATTAACAACCATGACAAATTTCATGATGATCAGACGAACAGTACGACCTGTGGCCATGCTAATGGAATAAATTTTGAAATCCAAGATGGCCACTGGCGGCCATGTTTTTTGTCCGAATGACCCCAAAATGACTCGTTCCCATTTACATTCCAATTTCAACAGCCATGACAAATTTTATGATGATCAGACTAAATGTACGACCTGTAGCCCGTGCTAAAGGATTTAGTCATACAAAGAGTAAAATCAAAGATGGCTGCTGGCGGCCATGTTTTTCTGCCGAATGACCCCAAAATGACTCGTTCCCATCTACATGTCATTATTAACATTCACGACAAATTTTATGATGATCAGACTAAAGGTACAACCTGTAGCCCGTGCTAAAGGATTTAATCATACAAAGAGTAAAATCCAAGATGGCTGCTGGCGACCATGTTTTTTGGCCGAATGACCCCAAAATTACTCGTTCCCATCTACATGTCATTGTTAACATCCATGACAAATTTTATGATGATCAGACGAACAGTACGACCTGTGGCCCGTGCTAATGGATTAAATTTTGAAATCCAAGATGGCCACTGGCGGCCATGTTTATTGGCCGAATGACCCCAAAATGACTCGTTCCCATCTACATGTCATTATTAACATTCACGACAAATTTTATGATGATCAGACTAAAGGTACGGCCTGTAGCCCGTGCTAAAGGATTTAGTCATACAAAGAGTAAAATCCAAGATGGCTGCTGGCGGCCATGTTTTTTGGCCGATTGACCCCAAAATGACTCGTTCCCATCTACATGTCATTATTAACATTCTTGACAAATTTTATGATGATCAGACTAAAGGTACGACCTGTAGCCAATGCTAAAGAATTTAGTCATACAAAGAGTAAAATCCAAGAAGGCTGCTGGCCGCCATGTTTTTTGGCCGAATGACCCCAAAATTACTCGTTCCCATCTACATGTCAATATTAACACCCATGACAAATTTCATGATGATCAGACTAAAGGTACGACCTGTGGCCCGTGCTAATGGATTGAATTTTGAAATCCAAGATGGCCACTGACGGCCATGTTTTTTGTCCGAATGACCCCAAAATGACTCGTTCCCATCTACATGTCATTATTAACATTCACGACAAATTTTATGATGATCAGACTAAAGGTACAACCTGTAGCCCGTGCTAAAGGATTTAGTCATACAAAGAGTAAAATCCAAGATGGCTGCTGGCGACCATGTTTTTTGGCCGAATGACCCCAAAATTACTCGTTCCCATCTACATGTCATTGTTAACATCCATGACAAATTTTATGATGATCAGACGAACAGTACGACCTGTGGCCCGTGCTAATGGATTAAATTTTGAAATCCAAGATGGCCACTGGCGGCCATGTTTATTGGCCGAATGACCCCAAAATGACTCGTTCCCATCTACATGTCATTATTAACATTCACGACAAATTTTATGATGATCAGACTAAAGGTACGGCCTGTAGCCCGTGCTAAAGGATTTAGTCATACAAAGAGTAAAATCCAAGATGGCTGCTGGCGGCCATGTTTTTGGCCGATTGACCCCAAAATGACTCGTTCCCATCTACATGTCATTATTAACATTCTTGACAAATTTTATGATGATCAGACTAAAAGTAGGACCTGTAGCCCGTGCTAAAGGATTTAGTCATACAAAGAGTAAAATCCAAGATGGCTGCTGGCGGCCATGTTTTTTGGCCGAATGACCCCAAAATTACTCGTTCCCATCTACATGTCAATATTAACATCCATGACAAATTTGATGATGATCAGACTAAAGGTACGACCTGTAGCCCGTGCTAAAGAATTTAGTCATACAAAGAGTAAAATCCAAGAAGGCTGCTGGCCGCCATGTTTTATGGCCGAATGACCCCAAAATTACTCGTTCCCATCTACATGTCAATATTAACACCCATGACAAATTTCATGATGATCAGACTAAAGGTACGACCTGTGGCCCGTGCTAATGGATTGAATTTTGAAATCCAAGATGGCCGCTGACGGCCATGTTTTTTGTCCGAATGACCCCAAAATGACTCGTTCCCATCTACATTCCAATTTCAACAGCCATGACAAATTTTATGATGATCGGACTAAAGGTACGACCTGTAGCCCGTGCTAAAGGATTTAGTCATACAAAGAGTGAAATCAAAGATGCCTGCTGGCGGCCATGTTTTTTGGCCGAATGACCCCAAAATGACTCGTTCCCATCTACATGTCATTATTAACATTCTTGACAAATTTTATGATGATCAGACTAAAAGTACGACCTGTAGCCCGTGCTAAAGAATTTAGTCATACAAAGAGTAAAATCCAAGATGGCTGCTGGCGGCCATGTTTTTGGGCCGAATGACCCCAAAATTACTCGTTCCCATCTACATGTCAATATTAACATCCATGACAAATTTCATGACGATCAGACAAACAGTACGCCCTGTAGCCCGTGCTAATGGATTGAATGAATTTTGAAATGCAAGATGGCCACTGGCGGCCATGTTTTTTTACCGAATGACCCCAAAATTAATAATTCTGGTCTAAATGTTGATGTCAACAGCTATGACAAATTTCATAATGATCCGACCAAAGGTACGACCTGTAGACTGCATTGTTGACGCCTTACGTACACACGGACGACGGACGACAAAGCCATGGCAATAGCTCAAACTTTACAAAGTAAAGTTGAGCTAATAACATATCTTTCTAACTATATATGAGGCATTTATGTTACAAAAATTATTTTGGTGTATTTTAACCTGATTGTGGACATTGTAAAACTAATAAAAAATTAGGCCGGGCCAAGTTGGATACCTTTCTATAGGATTAAGTATTATTGGGGGTGGGGTCAATTTTTGTTCTGGGGACCTGTGGCTGGGTGCTGGTTAACTGCTATCGCTGCTTGTTTGAGGCATCGGCTGATGTAATTTTTGTGTTAATAAAGTGCATCATAAACCACCGGTAATGACTAATGAGCACAATGTATTCAATACAAGCACAGTTCTTGGCGATGTCATGGTTATAATATTTGTAGCTATTAATTTAACATGCAAACATAAAAGCAATATAAAAGTAGGAATGTACGACGGACTGACGGTGGTTCCTAAAAATGAAAGTGTCAATGACACTGTAGCTCAACTTAGGTAGGGGAATAATTTAATGATTCCGGCATAAACGGTGTAAACTGCGTGTAAGTTACGGTAAGTATAACGTTTGGTGGCACCCGGAATTGACAGTGTTACTAGTACTAATATAGATGGTGACCCGACTATTAATTGAAAGAATGAAATTGACAAGACAATATCTCACTCGTCGTTTGAGGTCAAAGACATCACTGCGACATGATGGCAATGATTGATGCGGCTTTATCGTTTGTCGGAGACCGCTTTGATCTAGACACTGTGTATATTTCAATTGATCTCGCACCGTCGGGTTATGATGCGATCTGTGTGAAGGTCGCTTAAGGATGAAGTTAAGGTGACGTCATTGGTGCTACCGTATATAAATGATACTGGGTTTAAGAACTGGTTTAGGTTATCGTACCGGTATTCTACAACGTCGTAGCCTATACTATAGGGCGTATTTAGTCGGAACATTAACATTTTATAGTGACACCGCTCGGCACCAGTTTATTGGTGATCCCTAAACGAAATCTCGAACGCCGATAATAAATTTAAAACCTGTATAAATGATTGTGTTTTTAATCATTATCCACCACATGTCTAATTATATAATTACATTCAGTGTGTTGGATAAATATTAAGATGTTTACTGTATTATTTCCCAAATAAATTGGTGTCTATGCAGGGAAATGCGCTATGCAATAGAGTCGAATAGACCGTCATTGCATCAGTCATCAGTGTACGCCATGAACAATGAATTTTCCGTACCATGTTATGTTTGAAAGTATTGATATCGGGTACCGACTAGTCGACGCAACGTGACTTTTGGGCCTCGACTAAGTCGACTTTGAAATTCACTAATCGTTTCAACACTAGACTGCGCCACGATTATGGTACAACCGTGATGAACACGTGAACCATCACAGACCTACCGGTACCTGCAGGTTGCACGAGTAACACACAGACCTTCCACGAGTAACCAGCGCCGGGACTGGGAGGCCAATACATATGTCAGAGCAGTGGGCTATTGGGCAACTTAGCCTATACTATAGATACACATTGGACTATACGGAGGTCCCCGATGGTCGTGGAAGGAGACTCAAGGGGATATAATGATGTTTTTGATATAAATTTATTATGCAGTCTATTCCCGGTGATAAAAGACTTGTAAGTGGTATACAAAGATTCGAAATATCCCTAATCACACGACCGCTTTCAAATCAGAATGTAAGAACTAAGATTCGAAATTGAATTGAATCTTCGTCAGGCCCTACCACTGACTGTACCAGTACCACAGGGGTTAATTTAAAGTTACTCAGCCGTGGTAGCACCTGGACCAGTGTGCCTCTAACCAGAATTGGTTGCTGCACTGAAATATCAACACTGACAACAGCTACTGTCAGTACTCAGCTAGTGACCTACACTAGGCTACAGGCTTCAGTCCAGATGCAGTAGACCCGATGGCACTAGAAATGTATTTCATGAATTCATCATTTCTAGTGCCGCACGGCCTGCCATACCCTGTGTAGAACTATCTATTTCACAACATTTTTCATCTAAACAATGAATGCTAGCCTTATTACCTCACCATATATTTTCAGTCGGTACTCCCCGCCACAAGTTGACGCCAAAAGTTCCCTGTGTCGGTGTATCTAAATCCTTTAATCGGACATTTCTAAACTGTCGAATATTGGTGACCCGGATAAGTCGTCCATCCTCACGTTCTTGTTGACATTTTACACAAGGCCACGTGCTCGGAAGAACTACTGGGTAATTTACTACGTCCGGTTTGGCCTATAGTCCATTTCACGAATAACTATTGACTGTTGCGTTCAAGCTGCAGACAGAGTTCAGTCTCCGCGCCAAGAGAAGTCTTAACGCTGCACGTGTATTTTTTTACAGAAGTGTTTTGTCAGTTACAATTCATTCTGGCTTGACCTAGACCATTTTCAAACGAATATGGACATTTATGTTTCTCAGAATAATGCAGAATTAGCTGTAACCTACACAAATCTAAAATAAATATGTATATAGGAGGTATCAAATTTGCTTCTAAAATAAATAAATACGACATTGCTTCACATTCCATGTAGGTGCTGGCAGGGTAAGTCACGTGTAGGAGACTGAACTCAGGATGGAGCTTATGTTGCGTTCTGTGACGGAAAGTATCCAAACACAGCGATCTGTAAATGACGAAATAGGCCTACCAAGCTGAAAAGTTTTCGCGATCGCAGCACTGTTTTTTTTAGATTTACGCTCGCTATATGTCAACAAAACTCAAATAAAATCACGTCATGTTGCATTATTATGGTTTAATTCTTCATTATACAGCACAAAACATGCTTTAAGTGTCATTTTCCGCCTTAGTTTTCTCCAACTTGGTTCTGCTTGGTATTTCTATACGCACACCTGCTTATCGTCGGCATGCATTTACTATGGCTGAAGGGGTCACTCTCACCAAAAAAAGGGCTGAAGGGTACACAGGGTTTGAAAATATGCTGAAGGGTACACATGATTTGTGACCGGCACGAACACCATTACTTAAATTGTGTTTATGAAAGTCTGGCGCCCATTAGCAGTTTGTTTTCAGTACATTTTAATATTCATTGGAATGTAAACAATTATTTTCTAACAGAAATCATGGCAGATACGAAAACTGAATGCCTTTAGAACGACATTTCAAACACTGTGTACCCTTCAGCACATTTTGAAAATCCTGTGTACCCTTCGGCACTTTTTTTGGTGAGAGTGACCCCTTCAGCTTTACGCTGGGATATTTAGAACGGGTCTCTAAAACTAATTAGGCTATAACTTTGTTATCTTTCATATTTTCCGTGAAATTTCAAATATGTGCCAGGGACATATATCCCGTCCGGAATGTGCATAAACATTTCCAGTTTCTTATCGTATTTTTATTTATTTTATGCGACAAAATTGTCGTAAATGTCAGAAAACCAAACTGACCAGTCTATGTTTTGCGTTATGAGCTAACGCTCGATGAACATCTATATATAGTTCTATTGAGATTTTTTTTACGTCCTTTTATACCCCATAATCACTAAAATGAGATGTCTCTCACCCACCACACGATTTGTTAAAAGTGAAAATTATAAGAAGTGAGATTGTTTTATCGGTTAGCAGATACATTTCCGGATAAAACGGAGTGATCTTCATATCTCGTATATTCAGGAGATGCATCTTTCAATGATATAGGCCTATGTAATTTTTGTTTTGCTGATTCAAAATATCAAAAATCGACGTCACGCGAAAATTTGAAGCTATTAAAGTTGTCTGTTTGTTAGACAAAAATGAAACTTATAGATTTATATCAATGTTCCATGCTTGTGTCGAATAGAAACCAGGTCCACATTTGTCAAGTGCGTGGATAAATGATGATCACACTTACTCCGCTTATTTCTCGGCCAGAAATATGTGTTTTGAACTTTTGATAACAATTTATTTGAGACAAAAACTGCTGCGGGCATGTCAGTCGGTGTGAACTTATCAGTCGCTGAGCATCGTGCATGGTTCAATAAGATCTAGTGATCGTTCCTTCGTCCAGTTTGATGACTTAAATATTCCATTGTCCGATATAACAACAAATTTGTCGAAAATGTCCAATTTAATGTCAGTTTGCATACCAAGCCAATAAAAAGAAACAAAATACGATGAATACTTATAGGTATCATGTCTATGACACATGCATACAGCCATGGCGATTGGCGAACATCTACAAAGCCACATACCAAAAAATGAGATTTTGTATGTAGGCCTTCCTAGCTATAGATATGCAGGTAAATCTTCAAGGCCTACATAATTACTAACATTTAACACTATGCTGTAATAGTATATACACAAGACAGAAGTTATATTGTTCGCTTGGTTCAACTAGGATGTTATATAGTTTCATTGTATTACACACTCACACCGTTGTAATGGTTTGCTGACAATAAAATCTTGAAATCAGTTAACGGTTATTCGTGAAATGAACTATAGGCCAAACCGGACGTAGTAAATTACCCAGTAGTTCTTCCGAGCACGTGGTCTTGTGTAAAATGTCAACAAGAACGTGAGGATGGACGACTTATCCGGGTCACCAATATTCGACAGTTTAGAAATGTCCGATTAAAGGATTTAGATACACCGACACAGGGAACTTTTGGCGTCAACTTGTGGCGGGGAGTACCGACTGAAAATATATGGTGAGGTAATAAGGCTAGCATTCATTGTTTAGATGAAAAATGTTGTGAAATAGATAGTTCTACACAGGGTATGGCAGGCCGTGCGGCACTAGAAATGATGAATTCATGAAATACATTTCTAGTGCCATCGGGTCTAAGATGCAGCGAATTTAGGAAAATTAATTTTAAACATGCATAAACTTCTATTTACTGATTATTCGTATGGTCATGCTATTTTGCATACATTAAAATAGTACATCTACATGTAGTTCATCTTGCGAAACATCAATTCTCAATTTATATCATGATTAGAAATTTAGCGGTCATTTGTCAAAGGCATTGCCATTGTAACTTTGTTATTTTTTGTGCGAAATCGCTGAAATTGAAAATCGTCGGCAACCTTTGAACATTCTTGTGCCAAGTTGTGGCTTGTCTGGCTAAACTTTTCTATAAAATATCATGTTCAATGGTGTTCGTAAATTGGCACAAAATGCTTACCACAGTGACAGTGATGTGCATTTCTCCGTCTTGACAAATATTCGTGTTCTGTCGATCAGATTACACAAAATAGACATTTCAATGTCATGTCTGCGGACTATTGACATAATTGTTTTGCGTAATAATTCACCACAAATTGCACAAGCTTTTATTTCATTCGCTTTTGCACAAAAACACAAATTTGACCAACAATTTAATACACTACATAATTATATTCCTTCTTTCCCGTGTGAATATAATGACTCAAATGATAAAAATGTTGCGAACTATTTTTTATCTCGCCGATGTTAGGATGAGCAGTACTTTGGATTTCCTTGGTAACCGTCGATTTAAAATTAAAGGGGAACCGCTGAATATTGGTTGATTAAGTTATAAATATAATTCCGGTTTGTTGGCTTCGACCTTTGACACTATTCCATCAATCTTTTATGTGAAAACGTCTATAGAAAATTAAAGACAAGCTCCAAATGTACAATAGGCAAACTAGAATTGTGTTTCGAGTCAAATATTTGTAATAATTGAATGAAATATGAACACAAAACCTTTACAGAACAATTACAACTTACTACAAATTACAATTGCCGTTTCGAATTTCAGCACCTTTCGTCTCTTGTAAGTTGTAACAAATGTAAGTTGTTGACATTTTTATGGAAAAATATCATCCACAAATTTACAATATTTCTATATTTATAATGGAGTCTAACTCACCTTTGCTCCTGACCACTTATAAATAATCAGTTATGACTTATGTTAATTATTATGAACTTTGAGGTGGAACCGGATACTGGATCATACTGGAGTCTGTAGTCTCTAGGTCACTAGGTCAACGTCGTAACTAATAAGTAACGTTAATTTTGATTGGCAATTGATAAGTAACGTTAATTTAAATAGGTCAGTATATTTAGTAACAAATCGATATTTATAGATTTCCCACCAAAACATCGAATAGTATAGCGTTGATTTCGCGTACACGTATATGCTTATCGCTCGCGAACGAGACCCCTGCGGGGTCTCGTTTCGGGCTCGCTATTAAAGGACCGAAAGGCCGTCGCGATTGCATTGTTGTTAAAATAGTCGCTTCCGTTAAAGCTGCCATAAACATAAGGAATATTAATATATAGACAGGATTTGTTCTTATACCAATGATAAATAAAAAATAGACTGTTATTGTCAAGTTCATACGCTGTGGTATGTAAACGAAAGCCAGATTATGTTACAGTACAATATGTGAATAGTAAGCGGTAAGCAAAACATACAACACCGGGGAGACCACACTACTTGAACTTTGGTTAAAACTACCACCAGTAATATTCTTACAGTTTATGGCGGTTTTAACGGAAGTGACTATTTTAACAGCAACTCCACCGCGAAGGCCCCCGAGCCTTTAACAAAAAAAATTAATATAAAACAAACCAAATCCAAAATGAATTTAAATATATAATTATAAGAAATGAACGGCGAAGTCAACGTCGTCATGGATTTTGACCGCGATTAAAGATCAGCAAACTCCACATGAACCTTTTCGGGGTTCATGCAGTTTGCTGAATTTTTCTCGCGATCAATTTGAAACCGTCGTGAATTTCTTATTTATCCACTTTACATTGACCGCGTGCACGTAAGGATTAATGGTATAGATTAACGCCGCTATCACGTCACATTAGACCTAAACGCGAGCACAGTTGAACCTACAAGTTTTTTTATATACCTTGTGTCATAACATGCACTCATGCAGTTGCACTGTTTATTATTATATATTTCATTGTTCAAATACCAAATGTACATTTAACTATACGTCAAATAAGGCAAAATAAAATGTTTGAATACTGAGTAGTTGAGGGGCCAATGATGATGTTGTACACCCGACACTGTATGCGTTGCTAATGCTCCTCGATCGTGCAGTGTCTTCAGACCGAACGAGTCATTCTTAAACAAAGCTGTGTTCTTAAATTCAACAATGCGCTCCTTTTCGTCGAAAAATCCAAAGTGAGCTGATTGCCAAGGCGTGATAACTCCATCATCGGGTCCACCAATCAAAACGAGTTTCTTGAGTCTGAGAAAATTTGATTTGTAAGCAACACTATTTGGGTTACTTGGCAAGCTCTGATTATTAAGAACTGCCAAGTAGTTTGATTCTTTGAAGTATAAACCTTGATGGTGTGGGTCGTTCCAGTAATTTGCCACAGAGATGTCCTGTCCCTTTTCTGTGTAGAATAGTTTGTATATGTTGTCCTTCAGATACGTTGGGAAGAAATATTTCAGATATTCAGTGTCTCCAAATTGACCAGCTAAAGGTGAACTGAGTGCAATGAAGGTATCCACATTATGTTTCATCGTCTGCAACAAACCTCTACAAACCAAACCTCCCTGAGAATAACATATGAAATGCACACCCTCTGGATTCTGGTCCATAACCTTTTGAACTTTCACCTTTATAGTTTTCACTTGGCGCCACAATGCTTCTAAGCTGTAAATCCCGCTATAGTCCGTAATGGCGGTAATGTTAGTTCCCGGGTGAATAGTCTCGACCAATTTGATCATCTTCGTGTAGCGCTCCCTTTGAGCCCGTGCATCATCACAATTGGTTTATACGCCGCTAGATGTCGTAAATATAGTGACACCAGAACTGCGATAACGTGACTCCAACGTATGCCCATCTTGAGATCTGTCGGGAACAGTGAAGTTTCAGAATCTGAAAACAGAAGTCAGGATTGAGATTGGAGACTCTCATACATGTGGTTTGCGATTTACACAATATGTCATACAGAAATGAAGAATAATCTTTCTCTAAGTAGTTATTTTAACAACTACTATAGTCTATACATGCATATCGAAATTGACACACATACCGTCATTATTATATATTATTTAAATGCAGTGACTGTTGGTGGCGAAATCGTTTGCGTTAGTTTATCGCCGATAGTTGCGTCCGAATCGAGAGGTAAATTTTATATTTACAATTGAGCGTATAGTTCAGACGATGTTTTTAACGCAGTGGTACGGTCGATGTGTTGGAGATTTTCGGCGATGTTAGTAGAATGCTACATTCCCCCGATTAACATACCGCATGAATACTAACTTATCAGTTTCACACACCCGACCCAGTCCATAATATGTCTTTAAGACATGTATACTCGAAGGCCAACAAAATGAGTGTCCATTTCTTATAAATATGTGCGTGAACTGAAATAGCTATATGTATCGATCGGAATAGCAGATTAAGATTTCCCTCAACTCAGATAAAGTTTGAAATCTGGACCTATTTTCTCCCATGCAAGACGGGTTTCGAACACGACCCAACATCCGCTAAGGGGACAACATTTAAAAATGAAGGACTTTCGTCGAGAGCTGAGCTGCTTATCAAGTCGTCACCTCAGTTCCAACTTGTTCTAAGTGCCTTTTTCAATGTTACGAGATAATCGAATTTCAAAGTTTGGCGATGTAGTACTCGTAAACTATAAGAGATATATTGGTCGGCTTGTCACCAAAATGTAGACAATTTTATGTTCTTTCGAGCAAAACAACAGGCAGTGCCGCAACAGTTAGTGACACTCTACCAGCGACAGTTCCATCAAGGTACCCCCTCCATTTGTTTTTACATAGCACAACATAGAACGGAATTAATGCCACTCAGTATTGTGTAGCATTTGGCAACCATAAGGTTTTTAAAGGGCGAACTTGTTCCATGTGCCATTTCACCACCACTTAAGTCACATGGAACACATTGGAATGAAGTTCTTCTACACAGTAACGTAATAACAAATTGGAAATCAGAAAGATATTGAGGTCTAATTGTTTCATATTCACAATTTTATGTATTATTATGTATATAGAATAATTGGTACCAAAATATGATGATGTATCGATTAGAACCTCACAACATGAATGGGGTTTATCAGTCCTAAATGAAACACCAACAGTATTCTAACCTGACGTGTATCCCAAGTATATATGTGTTGTTATTGTTAGAAATTTACTGAGAAGCAACGCCATATCCATGATTGACGGCCTTAAAGCGATTTTACCCTGTTTACAGTGGGGATTGTAGGGTGTCACTATAGAGCCCGCGAAGTTCGCAACAAAAGTTTCTCTAGACACATTGCCGGCATACTGGACAGCATTTATTTCATCGCAAACGGTTCGGTAATTATATGTAAGGGTGCCATTAGCTTCTTTTGTTCTGACCAACCCACACTGCGAAATTTAAAAATAAAAAGAAACTGCTTCCAGCCATTTACCATAAAAGTAATTCATAGGAAGTAATGGGAGTATAGGAAAAGGAGTCTATATGGAGTATGGAACCAATGGCTAACTTAGCTCCAACTTGTTTAAACACACACAGAAGCATGTTCATATACTTCCAATGAACCAAACCTCGGAACCAAATTATTGGTTACTTCTATGGGACAACATTGAATTATATATGACACCAATTTCAATTATTCTTGCAATGCATACCTGAGAAAAAACGGATTTGACGATAAAGTATTGAAAAATAGCATACATTCACGTGATAATCACAGAACCATGGATAACGCGGTATAATAGCGAGTGCTCAGACTGACCATACTTATAAATCCCTTGCCACTTAGACTCGTGAGCAACATTTAATGAATGAAAGTATTCGTTGAGATCTATAAGACATTATTAGTACATAAACTGGTTAGTCACCGAGGAGTGTTACTGACCAATTCGGAGCGGAAGCCGATATAACGTGTACGAGGTGACCGTGCAGTCACCATAATATCACAAGGCCACAGATAATACACTTAAATTGTCTGTGTCGACTAAACACAATTGAGATATCAGAGGAAATCTACTCGTCGAATTGAAAAACTGATAACGATTGGATGATATTCTTTACCAACTTTAAAAGTCGGGGCCGCTACGTTATAATGTCGGGATGGAAGTTATTTATTATATAATATACACCACGATGTTGGGCCACAGAGGACGAACCTGTCTGGAGGCGATAGACGCTACCCCACCAGCGCTAAAGTGTCATGAGCTATTGATTACCGAAGTTCCTCTACTTATAGTATTATGTGTATTAAGACTTAGCGTGGGAACAAATTCAATAAACAAAACTCTTGAATATCAAAATGTTTAATGGAAAAACATCATCATAGAACTAACTCAAACCATTACATCATTGTATGTTTTTGAATTTTCCTTTTCGATGTAAACATTACTGGCGAAAAAATACCGATATTTCAAGATTGTCTCTGGGTACGCTCCAATATAAGTATGGACATCAAATAACTTACTATAGTTTTGCCGAAAAACTACGTCACTGTCATCACATGCATGATTGTGAATCGATACAAACATAAATACGTTTGCATTCCAGGGAGCGTCAAGCAGACAAGTGGAATATGTAAGCAACGATATGCATATCTAATTTGCTCCCATGCATATCATATGCAGACTATAGACCCCCACAAGCTGTTGAAATTAAATTTCATATTGACTTCCAAACGTGCACGGGTAATTCCATCGTCGTAGAATGTAAGGAAGGATATGCACATCCGCTTTATTGTTCTACGCATAGTTTGCAGATATCCATCACAGACACACCGAACATCTAGTTTGGTCGCAATCAATGAAAATTAAGCCGCCAAAGCAGCTGTCACATGTTGACATTTAATTTACCCATACACGTTTGCACGTCAAGTTAAAATAATGTAATATTGTAAACTTCTATAACCTAAACGCTCCCAGCACGTTAAGTTGGACTTATCACTAATACGTCCAACCATTTATGATGCACCAGTGTTTCCCTTGTTCAAATCTACTCACGTTAGTTAGAGAATCTCTCATTGAGTGGAATCGCACACGTGAAACACCATCCATCATAAATGACATCTAAAATGACCTCTTCTTGAGTATAGTTCATGCTAAATGTTTCACACAAACTCCAAGCAATGTCTATGAATTAAACCTACATAACAACGAGTTTCTGAGTGACAACATTTAACATGTACCACGTGAAACCATGACAAAATGCGATTGCGAGGTGGAATGGGTTGGATTCCTGCCTCCTCATCCGATCACGGGTTGTATTGCCCTCACGCTCACAACAAATATTGCCATCTAGAGTATAAGTGGTAATGTTGATATTTAAGGGGCGCTCCACTCGTCAAATCTTCAAAAATCTATTTAAAAAAAGGCAAGTTAACAGGATTTCATCCCTGCTTGCTATTCAACATAGAGACAATAGAATTAAACCCAACATGTGATATAAGTTGGTCATTATGATTTAATAGAAATTATAAACAATATTTACAAAGTTCCAAAATATATTTTGCAGCAATAATCAGATATATACAAACCTTATAATACCATCTGGAACATGCATAATGTCTGCAGCGTGCAGTGAACAATGTTCTGCACAGTTAGCATAAGCTTGCAGGAATGTAATTTGAGCTGCATGTAAACAAAAACATGTACTTTTGTTTTGATATGGATACCCGATTCATCACAAACAATACACATTTGTCTTTTTATAGTTCCAGGAACCATAAATAACATTTTTGTCTTTTGCCGCTTATACTGACAACTTATATGCTAAGCCTATATCATATGTGTTGTATAGTCAGTCCGTAGTCCTGAAACCATCCAAAGACAGCATTGTGTTTTATGTGAATAGGGTTTTCATATCAAAACAAAAGTACACGCTTTCTGTTTACATGTAGATCAAAGTACATTTCTGCAAGTTTGATGCTAACTGTGCAGAACAGTGTTCACTGCACACTGCAAACATTGTGCATCTCCCAGGTGCATGGTATTATAAGGTTTGTATAAGTGTGTTTGTTTTGATAACCATTTCTTGGAAATTGTTTTGGATATATTTTTTATAATTTATATCAAATCATAATGACCAACTTATGTCACATTTTGGGGTTAATTGTATTGTCTCTATGTATCATAGCTAGAGGAATTACAAGCAGGGATGAAAATTTCATGAAATCCTGTTAACTTGTCTTTATTTTTAAATAGATTTTTGAAGAATTGACGAATGGCGCGCCCCCATAGCTATTTTTCGACGAAGAAGAAGCTTGGTAGGTGATCAATATCACATGCAACGGGTTCCTAGTCGCAACCACTCCACATTATATCATTTTTTATAGAAAATGTGTCCTATACATGTATCTGGCACACGGGTTGCATTTTATATATTCAAAAACATGGGCATATATAGGATGAGTTTAAAAGGCTTATTCCAACCAAAAGCAACGAAACATACCACATTGGTGTATACAAAAAGTTGTTGGAACTGTACCAAAACACTACTTTTTGGCAAAATATATATCCACCCATTACTGCGTGTGACAGAACGAAATATGCTTCCGCTCGTCGTAGCCTTTTCTTAGAACGAATTCCATTAGCATTATTGTCAGGCTATAACTTGAGATTGAATTAGGTATAAGGATCATTCATTGTAACAGTTTAGCAGCTTAAGTGGCTGTTGTGTCATTGGCGTTCATGGCATGCCCCTGTGTTTCTATTCGTTGAAGTGCACTGTTAAAATGTGAGCTCACTTTCGGACAGGATATCCAACATCTACAACATAAATACATTTATAAATGCGATAATGCCTCCGACCCACAACCTGTGGGTACATGGCAGCTGATACAAATTAAAAAGGAATTAACTTCAGGGTGGTCCTCAAACCCTACGAACAAAATTATAAACATCAGATATGTGACATGTCCACAAATTCCAAACGATTAACTGCGGTGGTGCACTCAGACCCTCTTAAACAACGTTAAACATCTGAGGTGTCACCAACTCCTGGAACTCTAACACATTCAACATTGGAGTAGCACTTAGACCCTAAAAAAGATAACCATCTTATGTACATGTAGTTATCCTCACACCATAAATGAAGTTTAATCGTTTAGCTGGTCCAGAAGCGACAAATGGTGTTGGTCTTATTACTGTGAGATTTTTACATTATTAAACAACCATCGTGGCCAAATGATCTGGTACTGGAATACAGAATGGCAGCGTTATAAACATTTTAGGACGAGATTTACAAATTTCCAATAATAAGTTAGACGTCCATTTTGACACATAGCCATTGAATGCGTCATTATTACTGTATGGTGTAGTGAAGCCTATGTAGATTTTAGAATCACTAATTACGGAGTTGAGTGGGTTAATTAGTGATGTACTGTATAACTGGAATCCATCACTAATTATCCCATTGAACTCTACATACATGATTGGTATATATCAACGTATATCGGACAGCATTCTGATGATGCCATTATTTAATCACACTGGACGGCTGAAATATATGAGAAAGTCTAGTGTCCGGATTTAAAATGTTCAATGGCATATAACATCGGTAGGTAAGTCTGGTTGCGAAACAAAAGTGTCAACTGGGCCGTTGGTCGAGCAAACATTATAAATAGAAACTTCGGGATCAACGTTGGTTGACACAATGGGCAGTTTCTCGGATACACTCATGCAGATAACATCGGTAGGTAAGTCTGGTTGCAAACAAAAGTGTCAACTTCACCGTTGGTCGCGCAAATATTAGAAATAGAAACTTCGGGATCAACGTTGGTTGACATCATGGGTGGTTTCTCGGTCAAACTCTGGCATATAACATCGGTAGGTAAGTCTGGTTGCGAAACAGAGATGTTAACTGCACCGTTGGTCGCGCTAACATTAGAAATAGAAACTTCAGGATCAACGTTGGTTGACATCATGGGTGGTTTCTCGGTCAGACTCTGGTATATAACATCGATAGGTAAGCCTGGTTGCTGAATAGCAGAACAGGTACTCAGTTCCACTTTGTCCGATGTTACGTAATATCGTAAAATACAGTTACGTTTTGATCGATGTGACAAAAAAATGACGCAGAATTGTCACATCGACCAAAGTTGCACAGAAAAGTACCACCATAACAGCATATCAAACATATTGGAACTGATTTATGTACCACAAATAACTGACGACAAAAAATAACTAAGCAAATAAACTATAAGACAAAGTGGAACTGAATCCATCCTACTTTAGAGCACAACGAACAAGGGAGAATCGCTGATATATCCATAACGAAGCAAGATACGACATCGGGCATAAGCGCATCGGATAGAGCTTGATAATTTACCCGGGTGAGTATGGTTCGGGCGTTTCGTACCACTAGGCCACTTAGAACACTTTGGAACTGAGGTGACGAAGTCTAAACTTGGGTTCGAATTTTGACACATAACTGATCTACCGTTCTTAGAGCAGCACAATGCACTTCCTTCGGAATTATATATGTGACCAAACGATTTATTGGGGCCTCGGTGGCTCAGCCTGTAAGGGGCTCTGTTCCAGACCGACTCGCTCCACATCGCTGGCGATATGGGTTCAGTTACAGGTGGAGTCATCGCTGACTTAGTATGCCATACCGCTATCTGGGGGAGTTTCCAGTCGTCGATGGTCGGAAGTTTCACCGGACACAATGGTCATTCATCCAACCAATGAAACCACTGCTAGCTCTACCCTAGTGCACGGACATTCCGTCCACCAATATGGCTACTGAAAACGACTTTAAACCCCAATAAATAGATACCATTTACTGGTAGTGGCGTATATACATGTAACTCTGATTTATGGAGGAACTGACTTGGTATGAGTGTTCATTGTTTCAATCACTGCGCGTGAACAAATTCTCATTTCTTATCGAAACGACCATGTATCGATCGGAATAGCAAATTGAGATACCCCTCAACTCAGATCAAGATACAATTGCGGCTTGGAAGAGTGTGTGCTACTTTAACATTCATGTGTTCAAAAATCAATTAAATGTTCTGCTTAACAGAATATGCAAAAAATACTGTCAGAACTATAACAAGACAGTCAATGACTGTGGAGACGCTCACCAGACTGTAAAGACTGAGAAGACTGGGACTAGGAAGACCACAAGAAATAGTACTTGTCAAAATCACTTTAAAACAAGTAGTCCTAAAGAGGGACGTAGCTTGTGGGTCTCCATTGAGCAGTGGGGTGTCCACTTTGAAATTTTCAACTGCATGACCCTGATCACCCTCACCCTACATAGTCTGCTCCCTCCCAACTGAAGTGAACACACTCCCAAGTTCGTAAAATTCCTTTGCACATGTTGGAATTTTACAACTGATACCTCAAGCTATCCTAACTGTTACAAAGTTCCAACCTGACATGCACCCCCTTTTTTTAATGGTGGACCGCAATTAAACAAATTTTGATCCCAACTCTCCATAGGCCATATACACCAAATTTCATTTCTTGACTGGTTGAAACCATTTTAACAAATCAATAACCCAGTCCCAAGTAACACAAAGACCATCCATACTACATATAAGCTAAATAGGCTTGGTGGGTCTCGAGGAGGAGCCATTTTAGAATTAAAATAGGGTCGCACCCCTATTTGACCTGGTGACACCATTTGAACAAATATGAATACCAGTGTCACAATGACTATACATACCAAATATATGCTAAATATGCCAATTGGTTCTTGAGATGATGTTTTAATAATAACTATTAAGGGAAAGAATTATGTCCATGGCTCTGATCCAATTCTGAATCAAATATGAATGCCAGTCACCCATACCAAAAATAAGCTGAATATGCCTGATGGTTCTTGATACGAAGACGTTTTAAGTATTACAATGAATGGATAAGTTATGTACCTTGCTCCCTATGGGAGGCTCGCATGTATAAAATAATGCACTGTTACATGATCTTTAATTCTGCACCAGGGGAGCTCCCCTCATGAAAGGGTATATAAATAATAGCATAACTGTCAGATTCACACTTGGCTTTGGAATTAGTTTGTTATCATAAGCAACGGGTCATTTATATACAACTCTCTACCAGGCAGATATATCTGAGACACCAATCAACAAAGCTTTCACTCTAAGCAGATTTTGTTAATGCTGCCATCTCATTAATCACCTTAGCCAGCACAATGCGACTTCTATATGCTGTTAAGTAAACATTATGTCTTCTCAGGAACCCTGGTCATATCTCATTTAGATATAAGTGTCTGCTGTTTGCATGTTCTGGATTTTAGACTGATTTAAATCAAATTTGGTGTGGTCAACCTGATGGCTGTTATAATGTTGTTAGTTGTTTTGTTCTAAGTTTAAAAAAAAAAATAAAAACGAGCAAGGAATTAAATCTAAATTAAAATAAAAAAATATATTTGAAAAAATATATATACATGTAAAACAAAAAATATATAAATTTAAATTTAATTTTTTTTAAGAGTTATGTCACTGGCTCTGCTTATATATGACCCAGTGACCCTATTTGAACAAATCTGAACCCGAGTCACCCAAAGACCATCCATATCAAATATAAGCTAAATAGGCCCAATGGTTCTTGAGAAGAAGACGTTTTAAGAATAACTTTAAAGGGATAGAGTTATGACCCTGGCTTCGCAACTAATTGACCCAGTGTCCTCATTTGGACAAATCTGAATGAGAGTCACATAGGGAACATCCACACCAAATATGAACCCATTCGGTCATATGGTTTCAGAGGAGAAGATGTTTAAAGAATTGTTGACGGATGGACGGACGACGGACGAGGAGTGATGACTATAGCTCCACCGGAGACTTCGTCTCAGGTGAGCTAAAAAGGGATCTACCACAGGAACCACATATACGCACACGTTTCACTATCTAAAGTAAAGTAATCGGGTTCAGCTATCGTTTGGTGTATAATCGCGCCCATAGGTGGTAAGCATGGTTTCGATTATAAATTAAAATGAGTATTATATTTAATAACCTAATACGCACATGATTGGAAAGCAAAAGGGTAATAACTCTATATATAACTCTACTAGCAGGGCTACCCGGCGTTGCCCAGGTTAAAGTGACGTGAAACCCTCTGCTGTGGACATTTGGTGGGAATAGAGAATAATCGTGTTCAAAGTGCTGCACGTATTCTTATAAATTGTATATCCAAATGGCATCACAGATCGTCATTCTTATACATCGATTATAAGTAGTGGCTCACCTTGTTGGAGTGATTGCCATTTTGTTTATCGCAATTAATTCATCCTACCAATAAAGAAGTATTTAGTTGTTTACAACTGAGAGTACTTCTGACGTAATCATATTTTTAAATGGTACAGTCGACGTGTTTGGAATTGACATTTGTTTTGTTTTTGTATTATTTAAATATTTTTTATTGAGATCAAAACTTAACAAAAATGACGACAATTAGGTTTTCTATAGAGATGTATACATCAATCGAGTAGGTGAGACTAAGTTTTGAGGACACGTGGTTATCATATCTCCATGGAGATACAGAAGTTTTAAAGAAATGTCGAGGATCTCCTCTGTTCACAGTGCTATACTGGCTAATTGGTTACAATCAACTAAATATTTCCCATAGGCGACAGTGTTAGGGTTAAGCCATCCCGACGACTCATTACCCTGCTGAGCCAAACTTTAAATACTTTTGCGTGTAGAACTCCATGTCGGACATGAGAAGAAATGGTGCCTCACCATACTTATTCCTGGAAATAAATTGGCATTTCCACAACTACCCCCTTTTGTGCAAAACATTTTAATATAGAAAAATACCCCCACCCCCTACCAAATTTGGCGACCAATGTAGCCGCTTGACGAACAATCCCACACAAATGGCCGAGGAATTAACATAGCCTATGAATTTCTTTTTTCTTTCACATTAAACAACCGAAGATATTATACACCATTCAGCTGCCGGTATTTTTTTTATGCTGACTCGAGTTTCCCTACACAAATGCCAAGGGGCATAATTTCAAGTATTTAGTTGCTTATAACCTATACGCAACCAAAAATGTGTGGATTTTTGCTTGAACATATATCAAATTGTCACAGAAAACATAATATTAATAAAAAACTTGTTTTCCAGACAAGAACTACACCACTTCTCCCTGTATTGGGTTGTATTTAACCCCACTGTTCTTGACATTGGGCGCAAAATAAAACTTCGTCGGAGCACCTATGTTCCACTTTAACCCCCAGCAGACACCACACCATTTGGGACTCTAGCCACTTTTTTCCTGTTTTATGTTTTACATGACAACGTGCTATTTTTAAATAGAAGTCGTATGGCTGTGAAGTGTACTTGACATAAAAAAAATTTAAAACAACATAAATACCCCAAAAGCGCGATTTTTGAGTCGAAACTCGTTTGTTTTAGTCGCGGGAAACACACAGGGACATATAATAACGCCGATTTGACAATGTAACTGGATGCCAGTAATAACAGTCTTCAAGACGCAAAAAAGTCGCATTTCATTACATGGAAGGAAATGACAAATTTGTAACTTGAATTACCCCACCCCCCTCGATTTTTCGGACTCGAAACTGGGGTTCGCTGTGTCCCTTATAATTTCCCGGTCAACTCCAAATAACAAATCGAGAATAGACGGATCACTAAATACGACGAGAGGCTGCTGGGCTCGTTTGTCAACTTTTCAGCATTAAAGGTGCACTATCTGTTCCAAATAATTCATTTTTACAAAACACCCATGTTTTGGCATAAAATCTGAATTTTGTTGCAAAGGGTTAATTTGTCAGATTATGGGGCGCCTCGACACGCTTTGGGTCCCTAATTTTGTTCAATCTTGGATTTGATTTGATTGGTGGCCAAAATCTGTACTTCGTTGCACTACAAGCCGATGATACCACAAAACATGATTTTTGCCTATAGGTTACAATCAACTAAATATTTCCCATAGGCGACAGTGTTAGGGTTAAGCCATCCCGACGATTCATTACCCCACTGAGCCAAACTTTAAATACTTTTGCGTGTAGAACTCCATGTCGGACATAAGTTGTCAAAAAAGAAATGGTGCCTCACCATACTTATTCCTGGAAATAAATTGGCATTTCCACAACTACCCCCTTTTGTGCACAAAATTTTAATATAGAAAAATACCCCCACCCCCTACCAAATTTGGCGACCAATGTAGCCGCTTGACGAACAATCCCACACAAATGGACGAGGAATTAACATAGCCTATGAATTTCTTTTTTCTTTCACATTAAACAACCGAAGATATTATACACCATTCAGCTGCCGGTATTTTTTGTTATGCTGACTCGAGTTTCCCTACACAAATGCCAAGGGGCATAATTTCAAGTATTTAGTTGCTTATAACCTAATTAGTATCAGCTTAAACACATGTTGCTATATATCAGCTGCAACTGCCCGGCAAAGAGCGAGAGTTTAAGTTGTTTGCGTTAGGCTATGTTCTAAACAATGAAAGAAATCATCTGTATCTGGCAGATGTTCCCTTGCCAGATGCCTGTATTGGAGAATGATGAAAAGCCATGTACTACTGACTGTGTTTTCTGTTATATCAAAAGAAACTACATTTGACTGTGCACTGTTACCAATATGTTTTGAAGAGGCCTTCTATACATTTCCATCTCTCGTGACAAATCGTATCTTTTTGTGGAAAATATCTTGAATGGGAAAATACTCAATTTTGTTATAATACACGAGCCATTCTAACATGCCATCGTCTGACGGTTCAATGTCCCTCAATTTGCAAGAATATATCTCTCTCTTAAATATATAGAGGATCTCACATGAGTTTATATTTTATACGGAATTTATCAACCGAGTTCACTAAATTCTGAGTCAAACGTCGCCATATCATGGAGATGATTATGTATATGTTTGGTGGAAATCAACGAGAAAACTATTTCATCAGTTTTGCTTCCCCTCTCCCCTTTCTGTCCCTGGCAACAACAGCGTTACTTTAGAATATTCAACCCACACCATTATCTTCCTCGTAAACATGTTAGACCCATTTGCTGCCATAAAGATTGTCCCCCGTGAATTTCTGTAGAACACAGACATTCGCAAATATAGATATAGATATATCAAATCCTTGACGTATTGGCTGGTAAAACACACTCGTAAAAGCGGACCATTTGCTTTTAATAGGAATGTTTTTTACTTTGTATTGTGTCATATCGGATTGGGGGAATCCCTTCATTATCTGATAAATTAATGTGTTTACAATTATACAACCAGGATGTAAACTCGACCAGCTAAAGTGACACACAATGAGCCGCGACATAAACGATCTTCTTCTTCTTTTATTCTCTCCATCCATGTAGGATATCTTCAATAATGTCAATAATTAACGAACGAAAAAAAACAAAACAATCATAATCCATGAAATTAATGGTCTTTTAAAGTAGTGTTGCGGCAGAGATGAAGCGAATAGCACAGCTTGTCACATAGGCGTTGTAGTGTTCCTAGTTCATTAGGGTTAATATTATATCGATCGAATTAATACAGTAGCTCATCCATGCGAACTCGAATTATTACAAAGAGTTTATTATGTAGTATAGCTCATATTGTGGCGTCAAGAGCCCAATTACTTGTACGGTATTGGCTGGGGGATCCCCAGATACCCTGACTTCCCGGTACGTTAGATGAGTAAGGCAACTATTAAGTGTTTCGTGGAAAAGCAAATTTCACGTGACAACATGGTCCGTGCAAATTAAATGTGTTGTTAACTCTGTCCATCTGTTACAGATTATATTCACGATTCTTTATTGCAGGAACCTCCCTAGAAAATTTTAATTGGGAGACGTCATTTTCCCTATTAGGATATTAGGAACAAATGGACTCTTATCATAAGTCATAATAGCTGAAGAATTTACTCTCCATTATCACCTTTCTGTGATTTAACAGATATTATGCAATACAAGAGCTCATTTATAATATCATTATAATGATAATGATGTAATTGATTAAGCATATTATTATACTCAGTAAAAACTTCAAATATTCCATATTTAAATTTGCATAATGGTAATATATAAGAGAGAAGTTAATTGTCCCCATACAAATATAATGAGCAGTGGCACATTTTATGGAGAAAATGTCTCTCAAGTCGCCCTACAGAGGAATTTTGTGTCAATACTACAGTAATGCTCTAATTAATCGACCCCTTAACCACAGCATAATTATGGGTAACTTTTCAGGATTTAGTCGGAAATATGGCTTGTTGCCATTCATCGGAAAGCTCTATGATTAATTAGAGCATTACTGCACCAGTAACTATTCGATCAACTATTATGAACTAAGTCTGGTAAAATGAATTATTTAACTGTTCATTTCTTTGAAGGTACTCCGAATTAACGCTCCTAAATTACTATTTCTTTGGCTTCGGGGGTAAAAAATATTATGACAGATCCGTTATAACGAACCAAAGCCGGACGCTTTGGGTCGTATATAGACTACATGTATATCTGATTTTGTGACGTCACCAATTATTAACGCCACCGGTGTATACTGTTGGGCAAATATTAGAAATCTGTTATTTTGGGACGCGTTAAAGATGTACTGCGACCCCGATTCCGGTAAAAGTTGTAGTTGGAATGTCCAAGTTCGAGAAAGTTCTATTGACTATGGCGATGATTTGAGAAGCTTTATTGTTTTAGGATATTGTAGAAATTGAGCTATAGCGATGGGATATCTCGCAGGACAACACATTTCGGGTTTTCGTGGGGTGTGTATTCGCTGGATGTCTTAAAGTTGCAGTATGTAACTATTATGACCGCGTTAATTGCGTTCGATGTTTAGGTATGAACAATGGCTGGGCCACACACACTTGAAGATTTTATGGCGGGAACCCAATTTGTTATTCGCATTTAGAAGCTTTCTGGTTTGGGGAATGAAAAACCTGCAGTAATAAGCCGTAGTTTTTTGTAATAATTTGAAGGATTAGTTGTTTTAACGGAATTCTGAGGCCATGTAACCAATATATTTTAAATTATAATTTATATTTATGGCTAATAATATATTTTAGATTATAATTTATATTATATAGTTTTTTGTAATAATTTGAAGGATTAGTTGTTTTAACGGAATTCTGAGGCCATGTAACCAATATATTTTATATTATAATTTATATTTATGGCTAATAATATGATCTTGGTGGCGTTACCATTTCTGACTGTGGTTTTCTTGTTAATCCTTGTTTCTGTGTGATTGAGAGTTCCCCTTTATCATAAGCTTCATTGAGTGATTCACATAGAATTGGGCCTAAGTCAAGCCTGAAAAAAATCCAAAACTCATATGGGTATCCATCTAGTCCGCTGCATTTATCATTTTGCGATCGCTTCAATGCACAAGTTAGTTCAATTATAGTTATTGGTCCTTCTATACTGTTGGCAGTGTCGTGGGACAATATTGTATGGTCTTTTTCAAGAATAGTATGAATATCAAGTTTGTTTATGTTTTTCGATGCATATAAATTTTCCTAAAAATGTCTAGCTTCTTGCATTATGTCTGATTGTTTGTCAATGTTTTTACCAGTGGAGTCGGTAAGGTTGCATAGAGTTTTCGATATAGAATTGCGTTTTTCTAGATTGAGGAAATATTTTGTTGGTTTTTCACCTTGTTCAATCCATTTGGCTCTTGATCTTACCATTGCCCCCTTCGTGTCTTCTTTTCTTATTTCGTAAAGATCAGTGTCAATTTTTTTTATTTTATCTAGTAATTCGTCTTTATTTTTTGTATCTAAGTTATTGTTATCTATTTCAATTTCGAGCAATATTTTTGATCTATTCAGTTAATTTTCTTTCATCTGTCGTTCTTTCTTTCGTTTCGACGCAAAATGTAAAGTCTCGCCTCTAATATCTAGCAAAAGGGTGTCCAGAAATAAACGTTTACTTGTTTTACATGTAACCTGTGGTTTATTCCATTCATCGGTATATATTTTATATCCGTATCTTGATTTATTATTCTCTATCGTAGATTTGACCAGTTCGGCATATTTGTCATCACGGAGTAAGGAGGTATTAAATTTCCAAAAGCCACGACCTCTGTCGATTGTACTTAGTTTAAGCGTAAGAGTTATTAACGAGTGATCTGAGCGGTATCCGGGTACTATGTCGGTTCCTGCTCCAACTAGGCTGAGTATATCTTCAGATGTCATAAAGTAATCTAACCTAGCCATTTTTACAGGGGACTTTTTTTTCGCCATGTATAGCGTTGTTTCTCCTTGTTATTGGCCCTCCAAGCGTCTACCAAATCAAGCCTGTCGACAAGGTCGCCCACTGCCAATTTATCTCGTGGATTGTTGATATGTTTATAATTATAAGTATCCATCGATTGGTCCTGAACCATATTCCAATCGCCACATATTATTATTTGGGTGTTACCGACTTTAAGAAGCTTATCCTTCAAATTATTGTATAACTCAGGGTTATCTTCGTTTGGCCGTATATATTAGCTATAGTCATTCTAAGTTTCTCAACAGTTACGTCAATTATTATGTAATTTCCAGAGACATCTTTAATAGAGTTGTGTATTTCGAAGTCGAGATTTTGACTGAATAAAATGGCCACACCTCGTGACTGAGATGAAAAAGAAGCCAATTCTGTTTTAAACCCCCATTCAGATGATATGCATATTTCCATTTCCTTTGTAAAGTGAGTGTCTTGTAAACAATAAATTGATGCATTGTGCGTTCGGAGATATCGGAATACATCGCGGCGTTTTTCTGCACAATTCAAACCTCGGCAATTTGAAGACAGTATTTTTATAGACATGATAACTTAAGAGTATGCAGACACCCGAAACGTCGACACAGAACAAAGACAATGACATTAATTAATTCAGTCAATGAAGAACAATAATATATTGAGTCGCTGGAATAAAGGTCTACCATACAAATCATGCACACTGATACACACACACACACACTGTATATAAAATAGAAACAAAACAAGTTTAATTGACTTCCGATGCGAAGTTACCATGACTGGGTCTCTGGGCGACCGCCCTCGTTCACCATTAAAACAAAACGCTGAAATAATCGGTCCTAAATCCCACTTATGATACCCACATATCAAAACAAGTGTCGTTATTGTGGTATGAAATAATTTTAGTGGGGAAAACCAATTGGATAAACATCATTATCCTTGAGCCATATAGAATAATTGCCACTATGTTACAATCGATGTATAATTTCAGCCTAGAACTGCATTAAAGTAACCATTCTAATATTCCTTTTACTCTGATTGTTGCAAAAGATACCAGTATCATTTGTACAAACCATCTGAAAGTACTTCGTATAATGCTGAAAAATGGACATTTTCATGCAGAAAAACAATTGATAGTCAATTGGAGCTGATAACCGTCTTTTGATATATTAACGCATACCAAACGTGATTATGTCGAATACTGCTGAGTATAGCATGGACAGCTTATGAAACTGCATATTGTAGGGAAGATTTGAGAGACTATTCATATAATACGCGTACACGTTACATGCCGAAAATGCCTCACCCTCTCCACTATAAATCATATCTCGATTCAACTGTGTGGGGAAGGAGCGGTTTTGGTATAAAAATAGAAAATCGATATTACCACATTCGTTCGTCGACCACGTGATCATGGTTTGTTTTGAGCTCGCTGGAGTTCGTGACAAGCGCAGAATACACCTATTGTTATCTTGATTGGCGAGGATGTCCGGATATCTACCGAGGGGTTAGCAGGGCTCGTACCAAACGTCATCTTGGGTGACGGGAAATACGTGTTGGCTGATCCTGTCAGAGACATGTGTGAAGACATATTTGGAAAAACATACATGGAGACTGAAGGATTCTCAAAGGTTGGAAAGACACACACTGGGCGACACTACGCCATGGACATTGTGCCACAACTGATACTCAGCGGTGTACGACAGATCGTTCGCTCAGTCGCTGCACGTGACAGGTCATGGCCATCAGACGACATTATATCGATAATAAGCACCGGATAATTCCACCATGCAGCACGACCTGCTCCAATGCCAACAGACCCGGACCATGAGCACGATTTCTGTATGTCGTTCGCTAAGGCAGAAGTCGTGCTGTTGAGAACAATGTCCGTTAACCAGCAACTCAGTATAAAGCTTTTGAAGGGAAAACAAAATAGCAGGAAGGTATGCGGTTTTTTGGCATCTGGCATTTTCGGGAACCCATCACCTCCAAACCTGCAAATTTCACTAATGTTGGTCCGAAACCGCATAAAACACTACTTATTTTGCTCATACAACTGGGAACTTTAGTTATCCAATATTAACAGCTGTGTTTTGATGAAAACTGAACCAGATAACTTTACACCATATAGTTTTCTATGACGATATATCAAACAAATGTGCCAGTGTGTGCATGAAGCATTAGGAGCCTCTGTTGATCGGAGTCGAGATCTCTAGACGAACTTAGAACTCGCGTGTATTCAGCGTAACTATTATTATATTATTATATTCACATTCAATAACGAATTCTACACATCTTAGTTTCAATGTTCTGTTCAATAATATATACCTTTCGCACAATGAACACGTACCGATAAGGATTACAAATGGCTAATACTAGTCGTAAGTTTGTTGGACGGTCAAAACATAATTCTCAGAATAAACTCAAAAATGCGTTTAAAATGCATCTGTACATCAGCTAACTATGTGAGTAGTAAAAACTTTGTTAAAGAAGTTGACATTATGCAGACAAAATCACATGACGGCGTTCAAATAACAATGATTGTCATTTGTGTGTTAATCCGAATGCCATCATGTCATGTTGTCTGAATAATGTCAACCGAAGAAGGCCTAAGGCCGAAAGCTTTTGCAGAGCGACTTATTTAATTTGTCAGCCTCCCTCATATCCTGGACCATTTTTACACTTCTAAAAACTTCGTAGTTCCATCCGTAACGGTGTTGCCGAAATTTGCCTATACATAGCATTACATTATCTCACAAGAATACACCATAAAGGTAATTGCACCATTACATGTGGAAGTACAGGAATTTTACTTCTCTTTGCGGTAGCTTTGATACAGATGCATTTTATACGCAATGTTGTCCTTTATATTCTGGCACCAGGTAGTTATCTATGATGATATGCCTGAAAAAGATATCAAACAAATGTGCCAGTGTGTGCACGCAGCCTTAGGAGCCTCTGTTCATCGGAATCGAGATCTCTAGACAAACTTAAGACTCAGGACGTGTATTCAGCGTAACTGTTATTATATTCACATTCAATAACGAATTCTACACATCTTAGTTTCAATGTGCTGTTCAACAATAGACACCTTTCGCATAATGAACACGTACTAATAACGAGTACATATGGCTAATAATAGTCGTAAATTTGTTGGACGGTCAAATATTTTTCGCAGAATTAACTACCTTACTCGTATTTAAATTCGCGCAGTACCATTTTTCGCTTAGTTTTGAATTCGCGCACTTTAAATTCGCACACCTATCTGCGCGAATTCAAAACTGACAAAAATATTTTCGCAAAAGTATGATCACACTTTCAGTTCTCAGTCGTTTCTGAAGATACACGTGTATAATACACACGATCACAATGGATTTACAGCGTGGAAAACATAACTGAATCATCATTTTGTTGCGATGATGGATGTTTATATGCTTCAAATATAAATATATAATTACACTGATATTGAAGTAGTTATATATGGACTGGACATAAATGCAATGAACTCGAAAACAGAAAAAGACAACCGCGAAGGCAACGGATTTCAGAAAAATCAACACTTAGTTTCCGGTTGTGATGACATAGCTATATAACGCAGACTCCATGTATGGTCACGCTGTCACCCCAGGGTGGTGAATGTGGGTGCTTTCTTGCATATACAATGTAGAATATGTGCGTTTCTTAGAAGCATTTTAACGATTTTCGACGTTACCATTATTTGTACGTCGTTTGGCATTGGGTATAGGTTGATCGACTATAACATAGGCCTACATAGGCGTACTTGTCTATGCAGTGTCCAACGTTTCGTAATGTATGTAATTCATCGACATAACTCTTTTGTTTTCCCTGTCGTGTATTTTAAATTCAGAGTCGTACTATTTTTCGCTCAGTTTTAAATTCGCGCACTGAAGGGTAAATAGTGCTGGACGAATTTAAATACGAGTACGGTATACACTAGTCCGTCTGAGAGAAAATCGTTTCGTTCAAATTTCTTGCCACTCACCGTATGTTGATATGATTCTGTTTACCGTGATTATTTTGTACTTAATTAAGTTGTTATCAGGTCATAGTCAGTGGTAAGATCGATGTGTTATTAAAGTCACAGGTCATAATCAGTGGTAAGTTCGATATGCTATTAAAGTCACATGGCGATTTGCGCTCCAAAATACACATAATATTATTCACCTTTGAATTGTTCCCAGGATGGAAATAGGTCGATACATATCTAAACTACTTTTCTTCGAGCATTCTGTAACCAAAAAAATACGCATTGCAGTTATGAAAAATACAACTATGAACACGGTGTTGGGGTCCCAAACAAAAATCAGCCATTTGCACGACATGGAACGGAAAAGAGCGTTATGTGTTAGCCTATTCCTGATATGGTAGAAATAAAGAGCGTTTGTCTGACTTCTGGCGAAAATTTGAAAACAGCATTGAAAATGGTATGTGAGCATATGAAGCCGGTATATCAATATTTGGAGCATTTATGTACTTCTGGTATCCGCCCCTCAAATTACGTAAACATAATTTGGCGGTTCGAATGACCCATATGCGTTTAATTAATAGCATAAACATAAATAAACATACAACCGATTAACATATACTGATAAGACATGCGGGTGCCGACGGGTTCCGAATTTACCGAAAAAAGAAGAGGATTCTGGTAATAGAGAGGTTTCGCAACTGACGGATGGATAGAGTATATAACGGATACGAACAGCTATTCGAATCCGTAAAATTCACTTGGGGCACACAAAACAAAAAAAACAAAAAACAAAACAAAACAAACAAAAAAACCTTTCGCGAAACGTAACGACTACGATTAGGATTATTGAACAGTTTGGATTTTATAAATAATAAACCATTCGAGATTGTACGAAACGCCGAATGAGTTAGCACTAATGTCGTTGTGTAGACAGCAGATGGAGAACATGCTGAATGGGGTGCAGCGACTCACACCCTCAACTTTGGTTAAATTTTTCAATAGTTGGAAATTTATACCTGACAAAACATTATAGCTGGAACATTCACACCAGCAAAAATACATTGAAATTTTTCTCATAGTTTTAATTTCAGACAGTTAATTAGCGGGGATTTTGTATTTTTTTTACTAAGATTTGGATATTTTCCTATACTGTTGGTCATATTGAAAGGGAAATGGCCATCAGTTGGAAGTTGTCCAAGCTTAGGGAGGCATGGTGTCAGGTTGGCAATTTCCAACAATTTGACAGCTTGAGGACTGTCTGGATGCTAATCGTTGGCAATTTTCATGTTCAGATTTCAAAATGATGAATGTATAGCGTGTGTTTTTTTTTCGTGCCTGTGTGTCAGATACGAACACATTATATATTTCTGGATGCAATTATATTCTGGAGAATATTATATATGGATGAACAGGGCACATCTCTCGCCCTCCCCCTCTATCTCTCTCTCTCTCTCTCTTCTCGTTAACACCAACAATAACAAACGCTATATCTATTGACCAGTCGAGTCGCATCAATTGACCATACCAGAGCAGTTCAGATTAAAGTCGAGTCACATCAATTGACCAGACCAGAGCGGTCCAGATTAAAGTCGAATCCACATCAATTGACCAGACCAGACCAGAGCAGTTCAGATTAAAGTCGAGTCACATCAATTGACCCTACCAGAACAGTACAGATTAAAGTCGAATCCACATCAATTGACCAGACCAGACCAGAGCAGTTCAGATTTAAGTCGATCACCGGACTGGCTCCGTGGACATGGACCGATTTGAACAGACCGGCGATCAAAGCTCGCCGATTTCGAAGGGGTCAACTGCTATATGAGCTTTAATGCGGGGCAGTGGGTTGCCCGAAGTGGCCCATGTTGCGTAGACTAATGTGCCGAAGTTACCGAGAGAGACGATGAGGTAAAATAAAAAGCGGTGCCCCTGGTGGTCTACTGAGGTTGCGCACATAATTTGCAGGAAAACTGATAAATTGTTCATTTTGTCAGAATATAAAACAGAGCTAATATTATTGTGGTTGTGTAGCTTTGAAAGTTTTATTTTGTTTAATTACATGCTGGTAGTATATGCCTTTAATGTTATCTTACGTTTCCAGACAAAAGTTAACGGGCCGTTACTCTATACTCAAGTATGCCTGGTTACTTCTATTCGGTATCGCTTTGTTAGCATTTTGAATACTTGTTAATGTTACAGCCAAAAAGATTATTTTATTTGCCCAAGTATGACGAAGACGTGAAGTCATACCAGTGTAAACTGGCGCTAAATTGTCGCCTTGACTTTGTGAACCGAAAACACACATTGTAAAGTAAATGCGAGGGATCAAACTTAATATCAATTTCATATCAACAGGATGCACCAAATGTCTACTGAGACATATATATCTGCCCTAAGGTAAGTAAGGAATTCGGAATTTGTTATCATTTTATACAAAAATCCAGTTGTTGTATGTTAACGTTCGTTGTAAACACCGCGGTCTGGGTCAGGGGATGAAATGGATACTAAAATACTTCAAATAGCTACACTGATACAACTCTCTGATTGATGAAATGCTTGTATATTTAAGGCACATATATCCCCTTCATGGCGCCCGACGCATGAATATTATATCTCCCTCACACTCCCTTCGCGTGTCTATATCTCTCACGATATCCACCCCCCTTCGGCTACATGTATATATCTCTGTCGCGATCACACTCCCTTCGCGTGTCTATATCTCTCACGATATCCATCCCTCCCCTTCGGCTACATGTATATATCTCTGTCGCGATCACACTCCCTTCGCGTGTCTATATCTCTCACGATATCCCTCCCTCCCCTTCGGCTACATGTATATATCTCTGTCGCGATGACACTCCCTTCGCGTGTCTATATCTCTCACGATATCCCTCCCTCCCCTTCGGCTACATGTATATATCTCTGTCGCGATGACACTCCCTTCGCGTGTCTATATCTCTCACGATATCCCTCCCTCCCCTTCGGCTACATGTATATATCTCTGTCGCGATGACACTCCCTTCGCGTGTCTATATCTCTCACGATATCCCTCCCCCCTTCGGCTACATGTATATATCTCTGTCGCGATCACACTCCCTTCGCGTGTCTATATCTCTCACGATATCCCTCCCTCCCCTTCGGCTACATGTATATATCTCTGTCGCGATCACACTCCCTTCGCGTGTCTATATCTCTCACGATATCCATCCCTCCCCTCCGGCTACATGTATATATCTCTGCCGCGATCACACTCCCTTCGCGTGTCTATATCTCTCACGATATCCACCCCTCCCCTTCGGCTACATGTATATATCTCTGTCGCGATCACACTCCCTTCGCGTGTCTATATCTCTCACGATATCCATCCCTCCCCTTCGGCTACATGTATATATCTCTGTCGCGATCACACTCCCTTCGCGTGTCTATAGCTCTCACGATATCCATCCCTCCCCTTCGGCTACATGTATATATCTCTGTCGCGATCACACTCCCTTCGCGTGTCTATATCTTTCACGATATCCATCCCCCTCCCCTTCGGCTACATGTATATATCTCTGTCGCGATCACACTCCCTTCGCGTGTCTATATCTCTCACGATATCCATCCCTCCCCTTCGGCTATACATGTATATATCTCTGTCGCGATCACACTCCCTTCCCATTCGGCTATCTATATCGTTTGGTTTTAATGATATTGTATGTGGTACAATTAAGTAGAGATTACCTATGAGTTTTGGTTTAATACCCGGAATATCTCATGAGTGGCTACAAGGAAATTATGTATTTCCATGTAGCCACGAATGAGATAGTTCGGGTATTCAACCAAAGGCCGTATAGACAGTGGAACAGCAGAGACCGGAACAAATCCGTCCAACCATGTCGGAGAGTAACAAACTGAAACACATATCAAAATGTTCGTCTCGATTGAGAGGATAGCATGCCTATGTTGCCTTTTTGTGAGATGTTGTACGATTGTTTATTTTTATTTTTTAGGTAAAACAGGCTACATGTTATAAGAGTTCTGTTGCGTAATTCAACGGTTTGTGGTTTATTTTGGGGTAAAACTCACTTTTTTGGTGAAAATGAGAGAATTTTGGAATCCATCACAACAAGTTATATATTTATAATTAATGCATATTTTTATCGAGTTATAAATTAAGTTTTTGAGGTAATTAATAGATGTATGACTGGAATGGAGGCCTTTGTGTCAGTTTTGTTCTACATTTGTATTGGTTAAATGGGGGATGTCTTGGACATAAATTGAATGTCGAAAGGCACTTGAGTAAATAAATGGTTGTTCCAAGCAGGATCCATGCATGGACAGGGTGTATTTTTTAAATATCTCAAAAGTCACGGTTGTAATGTAACATGTTTTCAAGAGATGTTAGGTTAAACCAGCCGAATTAAAGATCTGTTTGGTCAGGAAAAGGTACACTATACGTGTAAAATGCATCTGTCGAGAAATCATAAGGTATCACTACTCTATCGGGTCGCCACAGGGGGGGGGGGGGGGGGTCAGTGGCCAAATACGAAACATGCATATACACTATTTGTTTGTACATAAATGCGTACTGGATCATGTTTATTATATGCCAGGTTATGTATATATAGGCTTATTTGCTTGGTTCTTTGATTGTCTACATTGTTTCAGACAGATTTCTCATTTATTGATGACTTCACCCATATTTTACAATTGAGGGTCAAATAATGTAGGCAAGATTTAACTTAAGTAAGGGTGGAACAGGCTTTTGTGTTCTCTAGATCGTGGGAATATGAATTTTTGTTTTCTATAAAACAGGCCAAAACTTATTTTTATGAAATAAATGAATCAATGTCAAAACATAAGCATTAAGTGAAGTTTTTCTATATATTAGGCCAACAACCAGCATGCCGAAACTCAAATACACGAAAACATCTAGGTGTAGGTTATGTAACCTTGATACTTGTGTAATTTAAAATATTCTTTGCCAAATCATGCAAACGATACACACCTCTTCCACTAACCTCATAATAATGAAAATCGGGCTCGCAAATTACGTTTACGTGTCCTCATATATTACAGCTATAATTTAAGTGTTCTATGTAATAAATGTCACAGATAATGCACTGCGATTTGGTCGTGAATGGAATTCAGATGGAAAGCAATATTTTGATTGAAGGTCACACAATTGTTGCATGTAAATCAGTGACAACAGGAATTGGAGTTCAAGAAGAGCTTCGTGCAGATTTGTGGTCATGCGTGAACTCTGTCAACCATTATCGAAACATGAGATACACTAAAATAAAGCAATAATGGAACTGAGATAACCAGACCATAATCTGTGCGAGCCCAGATTTTTGGGGAAATAACTTTTTAGCTCACCTGAGATGAAATCTCCGGTGGAGCTATGGTCATCACTCTGCGTCCGTCGTCCGTCCATTCGTCCATCCGTCCGTGTGGATATTCCCTCGGTGTCTCACATTCAAATTTGTTCAATTGAGGTCACTATGTCATATAGTTGTGAAGCCAGGACCATAACTCTTTCCCTCCATAGTAATTCTTAAAACGACTTCTCCTCAATAACTATCAGAGCTATTTATCTTATATATGGTATGGAGGGTCTGTGTGTGACTGGGTCAAATATGGTCGAAGCCAGGGACATAACTCTAAAAAAAATTGTTTTAGGATTGAACAACTTGCTCAATTTAACCAAAAAGAAAACAATGAAATTCTTTCTTTTTTCTTCTGTTTTTTAAATAGTAAAAAAAAACAAATATTTTAAATATGATGTTTTTTTCAAATTAAATTTTCAAAAACTATCGCTCTTATAACATCCACTGGGGTACCCAGAATCATATCAAATTTCATTGAAATCAGTCCGGGCGTCTGGGAGAAAAATTAGGAAGAGACAGATTAGCCTTGCCATTTGAAGGGTTAAACACCCCTATTACCTTGTTATTTCACATTCCCAATGAAACTTAATATGTTTGACAAATCATGGGACACCGTCACAAGTTCATATGATGTGTACCGACCCCCCATGGGCATCCACATTCCTGACTGTCAACCTAAACTATAATTTCAGATTATATGCGCGAGCGTATCATCGTAACTATAAAGTCATTATTGGTGAACAATGTGTAACAAGAAAACTAAGATGCATGCATCAGGTCGGCCGTGAACTATCTACCATAGAATTGTTGTAGCTATCGATTATACATTTTGAAACACCTGTCTGTATGTATGTATGTATGTATGTGTGTATGCGTGAATGCATGTGTGTATGTGTTATAGACTCTAACACTGCTCGAATTTGGTATTTAACGTGTCAACTTGACCTCGCTCATAGGCATGTTTCTGGACCTTGACCGATCCGACTAAAAATTTGTGTGTAGGACTACTTCGATCCCGGGAGCAATATGGACGGGTCCAATTTCACGTGGGACCATGTTCTCGAACGTGCTGATATAGGCATGTTTCTGGACCAATTGAACAATAGTTTGGCCAGACGCTGTATATACTGGGTACTGTCCAGATGGAGGCGATCACAAAAAAAATCCCTAACTAGCCCGAACGAAGTCGAGTACATCAGCTAGTTTAATATATATTTTGGACATTTGTCTGTCTGTTTGTCTGTTAGCTATGGCCGGGAAAACTGCCGGACAGATTTGACGAAATTTGATACCTAGGGGTAATTATTTCAGGGAGTATTTTGGACGGGTCAAATCTTGATCCCGACCTGACTTTGACATTCAAAAAGATCTATTCAAGGTCAAATCTGGTAAAACGGAAGTATTTCAACGAAATTTGATACCTACTGTTACTTTTGTCCCAGGAGTGTTTCGGGTGGGTCAAATCATGACCATGACCTGATCTTGACATTCAAAATTGTCAATTCAAGGTCAAATCGGGTATAAAGCCGGGCGGATTTCGACGGGTACTTTTGTCGTGACTTTTGTCCGGGGAGTGTTTTGGACGGGTCAAATCGTGACCCCGACATGACCTTCACCTTTAAAATAGTCAATTCAAGGTTAAATCGCGCATTTCTCCGAAAATCAGAGGGGAACATCCCGGACGAAGTGGGGTCCACGAGCTACTATTATATATTTCTAGATTTAGTTACAAACTAAATACCTGTATATTGTACAAAGAAATGTTTGACAAATATATCTGTATCAATATTACCATACGGGTCATTAAAATAGATACGACGAAACAAATTTTGAAGGGTGCATGTATCAGGTAAATATTTATATTTCAAATGATGACAGGAATGCAGAAAGTTGGAGTACCTACGTAATACTGGCTATCCGCATGAAGAGATATACATGTATATAAAAACCAGATGAGGGATATGTCTGTACAGTTGCTAAACAATTCAGTCATGCAAAAGAGGATCAAAGAGTAAGATACCAAATTGCTGCCTGTGGTAATGTTTTTTAACGAAATTCGGGAAAATTAGATTACTCTCACCCTGGTTATCCAGAAGATAATTGTGGAATCTGATGACGATCGGACAAGGGGTGTCGTCTGTAGGATCAACCAAATTATTTAGCCATAAAAATAGTAAAATTGAAGATCACCGCTGGCAGTGATGTCTTCACAATGACAGTTTGAGAACAAAATATGGCTCACATCTAGCGGTGACCCAAAATATCCACATAAGAAAAAGTTCTCCAATAAAAGCTGGCTGCAGGGTGCGCCAATTGATTCAAATTCGAAATTTAGCAGGGTGTACTGCTTGTGGCCATGTTTTCCCCGCAAATTTGATAGACTGATGGACAAAACCACTGAATCCGTTGAATCAATATACATGTATACATGGATTAATTTATATGCATTGTTATACACAGTACTGGTATATAAAGGTACTGAAAATAACTATATTACTAGTATACACAAAATAAACCATATATCATGGCTATGGGTTCTAATATCCGAACATGACAGCTGAGAACTTGGTGTGAATTAAAGAGTGGTGGTTTCTCAAGCATATCTAACCCTCCACGTTAGTAACATGCCATTAAATGTCATAAGTATAATCTAGCTTGAGGACAGAAGTGATCCATAAAACCCCCCTTAATTCAACCAGGTCCTCGCGCGATGTATGATCGATCACATGATGATCTAGGGGGATTAGAATTGATGTATAAAAACAGCACTGCATGTAAATATAAAATAAAATAGTGCTACATCTTATTACAGATTATTGCCATATATAATCAGTGATTATACAGACAGTCTGACAAAATAAAGTTTCAGTGACATTCTATCCGAAGAGGGGAATAATTTCATCTGTTACAGTCAATGGAGCAATTATGAATCTGGAAAGGTGAAATTTCTAAGTAATACTAGATATCGACATGACGCGATAAAATATAACGTAAATGCAATATGGCCGCTGGCGACCATTTTTTCCTATGAAATTAAAAAAATATTTGATAGCTCTCATCTGATAGATCAATATCAAGATAAATATGAAGTTTGGTGATGATCGGATGAGTGAAGTGGACTGTGGTCTGTGCTAAACGGTTTAGTAAAAAGATTCTTACCTTAATATTTTTATGTTCACTTTATAAACTTCACTGAGTCATCTTTGTCATGTATTGAGTTTGATATCTTTTGTTAACAGTTTATAAATCATGTATGTCTCATGTTTGTTATTTTAATTTATGTGTTTATTATCATTAAATAAAGTTGCATTCCTTAAAAAGATGCTTACCTCAATGTTTTTATGTTCACTTTATAAACTCCACTGAGTCATCTTTGTCATGTATTGAATTTGATATCTTTTGTTAACAGTTTATAAATTATGTATGTCTCGTGTTCGTTATTATATTATATACACTTTATAGTGTGTTTTCAGAACGAAAACAAATTGAATAAAATCAACAAATTTGTAAATTTAAAAACAATTCAAACGTTGTTGTATTCCATGTCCCAGCCCGGACATATACACCAAATTTCAATAATATTCATTGAGAAACAACGGACCAAACGCTATATAACACCCGTATACATCTTTTATTCCGTATCGGACTCGGGTACATGTTATAGTAGGTACCGAATTGACACACGTCGACTGGGCGAGTTGGCCCTGGGCGATTAGGCCGATTCCGGCACATTCTAGAATTTACCGTATGTATCCGTTTACGCGTAGTTTACTTTAGAAAGTTCCGCAATTAATACCGTAAATAGAGCGACCATATTTGACAGAGAATGCCTCTGTTATTGATTATCAAGTTGCTGTACATTAAAAACGACAAATTCACATGCTCGTTCAAGCGCAGTAGTCTATTTTCCCCATGTTAAAGGACATCCACAAATACTAAATAACGCTAACCTACTGCCGAATGTTTGACACGACAACTGTTAACATATTTGGGCTGAATTCATCTGACCCGGTATTATTCCTCAAAATAAACAACAAAACCATCGTTACTTGGAAATGTAGTTTGGGCTAACATTTACATAAATCCTCCAGATCAATTATCCGACACACACGTCAGATGAAAAAGTCACATGAAGTAACCGGCCAAATTGGCCGAAATGATAGAAGACGCCAAGACAACAATAGATGGAATACTGGCGTTAGTTTATTTGTGATATCGTGTTTATGTAAGGGATTTCGTTTCAAATAATGATCAAAGTGAGGGTATCAGATTGGTCTCGGTTCAATTGATTGTGTCACCCTTTCTACGTATATGGGTGTATAATTATGGTGTCAGGTACATTTGACCTAGCTGCATGCAACACCATGCATACAGACAAAACACGTATGCGCAGGTCGCTAAGAAGGAACATTGCATGGAGCCGGTTCGTTCTGTAGTACATTTGTACAACAGACTCGTGCGCTCTTCTGGTGTACATCGAAATGTTTTAGCTGGCATTCGGTGACTGGCTTCAATGTCATATACATGGTCACTTAAATGCCAAAATTAAGTTCAATTCTGACCTTCATATATTTTGGGACATTCCTCCGATCAGAATATTAATATGTCGAAAACTACTTCAGATATACTAATCCATATCTATATTGAACATCCCTCAACAGTCAAAGGAGAGTTATCAGTTCTATACAAACGGTTGTTAAGGAGTACACTAAATAAAATGTGAGCATGGTTTATGAATCCTTCAAAAGACTAGGAGTATTATATGCAATTAATGGTTAAATACTGAGAATCAATATTGAAATAACTTTGTATCACGAAAGATGCTTGTTGTGTTGCCTCATTAATGGTCATTGGAACAAAATATTAGCTGATTAGTATGTGCATATATGATATCGTATTCGCGCAAAGTATAAAAACACTATTCTAGTTAATTTGGACTTTGATCGCGAAATTTCTAAAGAAAAACTTCCCCTTTTCCGACAATAAAAAAGCGGGGTTCTTTCTCAAAATAGGCCTCTGCGCAGGCGGGAAGAAACAAACCCCCTGTCGTCAGTTTGTCGATTAAAGTCACGTGGGTAAACATTTGACACCTGTGTGCAAAGTATAACTACAACTCTAGTTGATATGTGCGTTTATTGAGCTGTAATTTCGTGTCAAATATCGTCTGATTTCCGGACCGGTATTCCGGGATATAGGAATATAAGGATTGGACCGGTATTCCGATCTCTCGGGTTCAAAGGGTTAAGAGGAACAAAGGCGCATAACTCCATCAAAATCATTGACCCATTACAACATTCCAACTTGACCTGTGTTTTCTGAACTGTAAACAGTTTACACTCTAACAAGAAATTCTGTTCACGTTATCATCTGGATAACCAAAATGTATTTCTAAGTGTAAAAAGATGCATAACTCTGTCAAAAATCATCATACCGTGATTCAATTTCGGTCGAACTTGACCTGTATTTTTTCAAACGTTAATTAGTAATAATTACGTACCAGATCGAACAACCTTAAAAAAAACTTGATTTCTAAATCGAGCAAGAGGCAGAACGCAGCCAACAATCAACTTACAATCACCAAATTAGAACATTACCTGACTGTGTCTTTCCAAATATGAATAATGTACCAGATGCATGTATAAAATAATTCTGTCTAGCGTTAATCGTCAAGTTATCATCCCAAAAATTGTGGTTTCTAAGTTGAAAAGGGGCATAATTCAGACTGATAACTGCATCAACAAATATCAGACCGTAAAAAAACATGACCGGACTTTAAACAAATTCAAATCTGATATGTGTGTTTTTACAACCAATACACACACGATTGAATATATAGCGAAATATACTGAAGGTTTCTCACCAGAATTCCCAACTACACCTTTTACCGGACTCGGCCTCCGGGTCGCAGTTCGAATTTTAATCCGTCCCCAAAAATTCCCATTTCTATAAATAAAACGCCCATGGCCCATGTATACCAAGAAGCAGCGAAACATTATATACGCGGAGCGCGAAATGACCCTCATCAATGCGTCCGTGTGTGCGCGGGGACGTACATGTACGTCCGTCCGGAACTTTGTCCAAGCCTGTATTCTGTCATTTTAAACTTGGCACATATATCAACCTGCATGGGAACCTGCGCACCTATGATGTTGAGTTCAGTCGGAGTCCTTTTGGCAGAGTTATTGCCGTTTTAGAACATAGCAATGTTTTATGTTTTTGTGTTAGAGTTATTAACCCTTTCTCGACAAATTGACGATGTGCAACATATTTAGTGAATATGTACTTTGCAGTCTACCGTACACTGCCATATAATTGCCTCAGATCTGTGGAGAAACACAGTGCAAGGCCATTAAAATTATTCCTTCCACAACACAGTTCCTGGGCATATACGCTATACTGTTTGTATCATATTGGAAATAACTCCACAAAAAAAGAGACAGACGTCATAATCATAGGTGCACAAGTTCCCATTGTACTAAATATATATGCCAAGTTTGAAAAATATTGACCTAAAAATATAGGAATTAAAGCTCGTACATAATTATACATAAGTCGATAAAAGGGGGATAACTCCACTAAAACAAGTCAGACAGATGTCATAATCGCAGATGTCTGTGCCAAGTTTCAGGGCAAATGATCGAAACACGACTGAGAAAAACTCCGGACAAATTTGTGTCCATGGACGACAGACGGACGGACGACGCACAATTTTGTTGCTGGCTATATATAATAAAATCTTCTGCCGAGTTCTGGGCTATTCAGACACCCGGATTCCAGTTTTCACTCATTTATTATTAAAAACGTATTGCCCTGGTAACATCAGAACCTGCCTATATATCCACCAGCAAATTATTAAATTTATTAATTATATCAAAGTCTTAAATTATAATTGATAAAACTCGGAATTGCTATAATAAGAATTGTCTGCATTAATTTTTTCTATCTTGTTGTGATGATTCCACAATTCTCTCATGTTTAACACAAAACAGCATTTGTTTTACCCGAAAATCGAATCCCAGAAAATTTATGGACCCGATAATTATCTTATGGTAGGTGAACATGATCACACTTTGTTACTTAGTTAAATTCCTAACCAGAAATAGATGAGACTGTTATTTAGGCAGTTGGATTCCATTTTTTGTAACTGTTTCCATTTGAAGGTAACATCCGCATGTTTTGCACTCTATCAAAACTAGTATGTTGATATATTATTCGTCTTGTTACTCTTCCACATAATTCAATTCGACTAATGGCCGATTCCATAGTTACAGTTAATATATAGAAATAAGGGAGGGTTTATTGTTCCGATAGCCGGATTCCAGTTTTCACTGATTTTATTAATAAATAAAAACAAATAACCTTGGTAACCATTGATCCTGCTTTAACGCCTTATTATATCTATTACTTACATCTCAATTGTTGACAAACGAAGCTGTTTTTTTAATAAATGGCATGCATAATAATTAATTATCCATACCATGTTTTGATTGATATCAGAATTCTCTCATTTTTCACACAAAAAACTGTTTTTCTCCCAAAAACAAATCATAGAGCATTGCCATACTCCAAAATTATCTTACAAAATGTGAAAATGTCCACCCTCTATTGTTTAGTTGCGTTCCCATCCAATAATAGACGTAAATGCTATTTAGGTAGCTGGATTCCATTTTCACTGGTTTGATTCACGAAAAAGCCTATTTTACCCCAAAATCAGAAATCGCTACAAGAAGGCAACACCGGCATGTTATCTGCTGTACCAATATGAAACTTTTGGTACATAACTAATCGTGTTACTCTTTCACATGATTCAATTCGAATTAGTGTCGATTCCGGTCCCCACTAATAAATGTGTAGGGCCTATATAGAAATATATTAAAGGGATGCTACTCAATTCCAGTTTTCACTGATTATATTAATTCAAATCAGATTACCCTGGTAACCATAGAACCTGCCTTATTCCAAAAACGCCGTATCAATTTATTATCTACATCTAACATTGAAACTGGGATTGTTTTTATAAATTGGAATGAATTAATGATGCATATCTTTTTGTGGTGGATTCCAGAATTATCTATTTTTTTCACACTCAAAGCGATTTTTACCCCAAAAACTAAACCTAGAACATTGACATACTTTTACAAAAGGTGAACATGTCCAACCTCTATTGTTTGGTTGTGTTTGCACCCAAAAATAGATATAAATGTTATTTAGGTAGCTAGATTCCATTTTTCACTGTTTTTTTCAAAGCTTATTTCACCTCAAATTAAGAAATCGTACAACACTACACGAAAAGGCAACACCGGCATGTTATCCGCTGTATCAATACGGACATTTTGATATATAATTTAGTTTGTTAGTCTTCCACTTGGTTGAACTCGCAAAATAACCCTCAATTTTGGTCCCAACTGATACACTGGTATATGTGTACTTTTCATTATTTGAGCTATATAAAATTCACACAGACCAGCTAGTTTTGTTCTACAGTTCACTGCAAATTGTCAGAGAACTTAGAAGCGGCAATGTTTACATCCCATCGATTGACTTGCTCACAACTAAATGACAAATATCGACACACGCCAAAAAATATAGTCCCCATTTTTTATTCCGAAAAGATGTGAGAAATGAATTATACATAATTTAACGATAACAATTTATTAGTATGTAACATGCGAAACATCCAGTAGAAAAACGCTTTCTGTAAACGTCAAAATGCAATAATGAAATCATAGTCCGCCTGTTCTTAATACGCGTTGAAACTTAATGTGATCAGCCGATATAGACCGGAAATGATCACCGAGAGGGTAAAACTATTGTGTTAACCATCGCCTCGGTCAGTGTTATCCATCGCCTCGGTCAGTGTTATCCATCGCCTCGGTCAGTGTTATCCACCGCCTCGGTCCCAAGCGATTGATACAACGTTCTGCCCCATGGTGATTTCCCACTATTTAATGAGAAAGCATATAATATAAAGCGTTTATCTAACAAATACATACAAAATTGTACCCAGTATTTCGGAGGCTTAACATGATACAATCGCTGTGGGGAACTATTATTGTTCACGGTGGAGTCCATCATGATTCTGAATACTTCTACGAGCATATATCATGGGCATGTGTATATTGCAATGACATATTTAGCCTTGATATACACAAAACAGCAATTTAGGTCCCGAAAATATTGCTGCCAAAATTGCCGGATCTCGAGAACATTACAATGGTAGAAACGCTTGAATATTCGACCAAGTTGGTAAATAAGAACGAACTATATACACTTCTGCTCCTTAAATACAGAAACGCCATTCGAACATATCCATCTGAAGGATTTCTGATATCAGCAACAACAAAACAAATGAAACAAATACCCGGTGTGTTTTAAAGACACGGTTGGCCTTGGAGGTGGGTATCCTGTGAAAATATCTCCACCCGTCAAAAACCGCCACAAACAGAAAGAACATCAAAATGTAGATAGACTTTGTCCGTATACAAATAAGAAATATCGCATAAACAGTATGTTATTGTCATATTTTTGACCATTGTTATGTAAACAAAAGCATAAAAAGTAACTTTTCTGGTGTTTGTTTATATTATGATGGTAAACATAAAGAGCGTTCTTTGTTGATGAATACCTGATATGGAACTAATAAAGAGCGTTTATGCCATTTGTGTGTGATTAGCCAGTAGCATTGTGCTGTCTTTTGTAACACAATCAGGCTCTTGCATAGGTAAAATATAGTAGGTCTTTATTATAACATTCTGTTTACGCGATGGTCATGGTATATATGAACGGAACTGTATGCGTTTTAATGTTTTTCTGTTTACGGTGTTTGGAACAAATATGAATATTTTCGACAATTAAGGCCGCACGTGCCTTTAAAGTGTGATTTCGGCTTAAACCTATCTGCGATTTGGTCGAGCATGCATGGCAATTTAGTGATGACATTTACAATTTCACGCGTCGCTCTTCCACTCTATAAGTTGTATCAATTTCCTTCACATTGATCATAACACTTTTGTCCTCACACACACCCAACCTCCAACACAAAGTTTTAACTCGTGAAGTTGCAACCATGGTCACGAAGTCCAGACAATGTCAGTAGTGTATTTTACAAACAGCTCAATTTCATTTTATTTAAAAAGATTCTCTGTCCGATTTTACACAACATTTGTAAAAAATTTCAGATCACAAGGTAAAAGACAAATGAAAAACACATACAATCACAATAATTATTGTTCGCATTGAACACGCATCGCGAAAAGACACACATAATATCCATCCGTTTTTAATAAAAGCTCATAATGGAGAACGCTGTTTTGTCATTTACCGCCACTTACCGCCACTTACCGCCATTTAACGCCACTTACCGCTGGACGACGGGTGCGTGAACGCTCTGTATTAGAGACGTTAATTGTCATGTTTGCCAGGCTGACCAGAACAACCTCTTATGAATGAGTTCATGTGTCGATCGGAGTATTCTCGGAAAACATTGACAGTGGTTTTATGGTGTCAATCTGACTGGGCGTCTTTAAATGTAGTTAGCATATATTATATGTCATATACCTGTCATATACCTGTCATATATCTGTCATTGATTTGGCAAATTGGCACTGACATCATAAATAAACATATGCCTACATGTATCTTAAAGAACACAAATATTTCCGGTTATATGGCCCATACGATTGATATTTGAGAAAATTATTCGAGTACGACAGCTATAATGGATACGGTGTGTAAATAGGGTCTCCATCCGTTTGAATGTTTTTCCAACTTGGAACATCCAAGTGCACCCCCCTTCAACAGACCCAAAATCCCGCATCTAGGAAATCCACCCCATCCATTTTAATCGGAATTTTCCATCCGTTAATTGTTGAACATTCAGAAGATCTGCCACCCCTATTACAGTTGGATTAAAAAAAAATCAAGCTATTAGAAAACATTAAACCTATTTTCGGTCTGAAATCTCCAACTGACGTTGTGTTAGATACGAAATTTCCAATACTTGATATTTTACCCATACACCATATCGACACGTTAATGACGATATGTTATTCTATATGTACCAGACAATTTCCAAGGTAAATAAAGTGTTTATGATTTTATTTCCATTGGCGGATTATAGTAATCATTCTTATGTGTCTTAACTCAGACTACATCATTCTCAAATGTGTAATTCACCAGCGTTGTCCTCCAATCTGTACACCTTCTGTGGGTCAACGTCTTTGTTGCTCGATGTATTCGACTGATGCAACAATGGACGTGTGAATGTGTTATTTTCCAAACCACGATCATCACAAGATAACAAATGTTATGAAAAAGCAGTAATCCTAATTTGAAGTTATAAAAATAATCGAGTTCATTCAGGATGCAAGAGATAACGCATCACAATTATGATAACGGGAATCAATTTGACCTACACAATACCTAATAAGAGATAACTCGTCACACTTATGATAATGACAATAAATGAGACCTACACAATACTTCACTCTTTCAAAATCGCAGCCCGCTTTAGCGGGCACGACGTAATTGACGTTAAACACCGTAGCCCGCTTTAGCGGCAGAGAATAATTTTCGGGAATAACAGACAATAATATCACGTTTGCGGAGATATGCTAATGATTTTATTGACTGGCGACTTAGGTACAGTGTTCACGCTGTCGGTAGCCAAATTAGCCAATGGCTAAACAAATTCGAATTTGGCTAATACAAATTTCATTTGGCTAAACTTTTGGCTAAACTTTTTTGGAACCCAAATGGAGACTGAAAGCATGGAGCCAGAAAGCTAATTAATAAAAGCGCTCAATAGATCGACATTCAAGACGAAGTTAGGTGACGAAAGTATTTCATTATTTTCGTACTTATGAAATATCGTACAAAGGGAAATCCCATCGACAACTCTATCAACCAAGCGATCACAAAGTGATATGCAATCATCTTTAGTTTTCACAAGACGGACATTCAAAGACGCATGGACATTAAACCGACCATGGTTGAATTATGACAATGTGAAGAAAGCAATGTTTTGTAAAGTGCATTGACGCCGGTATATAAGCAATTTGTTCGTACACAGGCTGTTTTAATTTGGAGAAAGATTACGTCACTCTGCACGAAGCAGCAAAAGGTCATTATTAATTTTTACATTTAATCCCCTAATCCCCCATTCAGCCCATTGTCTGTCTGGTCACTCACAGCGCGCCTGCACAATGCATGTTTATGATGACATTGTATTTATGACGGTCGAGGTTTATGAGCACCAAGCGTAAGACAATAGCTTAATCAGCCAAATGTGAATCACGACAGATATTTTGTGGCTATTTGTCGTCAATACCGATACAGTCAAAATAATATGCATGCTTTTACGACAGATTGTAATTTGACAATTAAAAAATAATGACATTAAGAAGGACAATCCCGGGTTACCGCCCCCCCCACAATTACTCTTTCACATAAAGATTAATAAATTTTTAATAAAAGATATATATAATAATACTTCTTGTTCATCAAAATTATTTAAATTATTGTGTATTTTACCTGTGTCTGTTAGATTTTACGTTTTAGTCATTAATTGTGAACCGACCAGAAAACGATGATTTAATTTGGCCAAAGTTTTTTTTAATTTTGCCAAAAAACATTTGGCTAAAGTTTTTTTCATTTGGCTAATAAAATTTTCATTTGGCTAAACTTTTGGCTAAAGTTTTTTTCGGTCCAGCGTGAACACTGCTTAGGTATCATATGGGTGATATTCTGTATCAATACTAATTTACTGCTGAACACGTAGACCTGACAAATACGGCCACAATGAGATGTTCCAGGCCGAAATATATACAGCAGATGTATGACGTCACAATTACTATTGTTGGGTTTCCCTGGGATTCTCCAAAAATGCTGACGAAAACAATGCCGACGTGTGGTTTTTTTAATCAGATACACATGTACCAATTGATTAAGTTTGTTATTGTTTATGACAAAGACAGTGCGATAACACATGTTTATGAAAAACAGACGATTGTTGCCCTTTGTAACGACGTTTTCTGTGGTAACCGTCTAGTGTCTCCTATTTTCGACGTAATGTTACGAAATTCACCGTGCCGTGCAATAGTGCGACTTCAATAATATTAGCTGCGAGTGCATGTTGTAAGCATGATATTGACACGCATAAACAGTTTGGGAACGCAATGGGATCATTGGCAGTTGTGTTGGAAAGTTATTCGTAATTGCTTAGCATTATTACAGTTGAATACACGTGGGCCTAACTCCGGGAAAATGGGTCTTTCTCGGTTAAATAACGCCTTCTTGGGCATACACTTGGTGTGATCTCATCATTATGCTCATTCCATGCCTTCTTATTTCATTCTTAATCACCACATATGCTAAATTTACGACATGTGATGGATATATTGCTAATATAACAATTTGAATGTGAGTTTGGTCAATATACGTATGTGGTAAAATATTGCAAATAAAGTTAACTGTAACAGTAAATATTGAGTTCAAATGTATATACGCACCTAGTACATATGGCATGCGTTACCATGGTGATATAATCACAATTATATGACGTCATTCATCGGCAGTTAGTTCAAATTGATGGGCTGTTGTCACTGGTCATGACAATATATGGGTGTTCATACCTACCACATCTATAAATACTAGTATGAATGCCCCACATGTGAGACAATGAATTTCCATATAAACGGCTGCAAACTCGGTGGCCTGGACCATTTGACCTCTGTAAATTTGGTGGCGAAAGAGTTAATAAGAGATAACTCATCACAATCATGATAGTGAGAATCAGCGAGATCTACACAATACTTAATAAGAGATAACTCATCACAATTATGATAATGAGAATCAATGAGACCATCACAATACTTAATAATAGATTACTCGTCACAATTACGATAATGAGAATCAATGAGACCTACACAATACTTCATAAGAGATAACTCATCACAATTATAATAATGAGAATCAATGAGACCTACACAATACTTAATAAGAGATAACTCATCACAGTTATAATAATGAGAATCAATGAGACCTACACAATACTTAATAAGAGATAACTCATCACAATTATGATAATGAGAATCAATGATGCCTACACAATACTTAATAAGAGATAACGCATCACAATTATTATGAGAATCAATGAGACCTACACAATACTTAGTAACAGATAACTCATCGAAATTATGATAATGAGAATCAATGAGACCCACACAATACTTAATAAGAGATATCTCATCACAGTTATGATAACGGGAATCAATGAGACCTACACAATAATCAATAACAGATAACTCATCACAATTATGATAATGAGAATAAATGAGACCTACATAATACTTAATAAGAGATAACTCATCACAATTATGATAATGAGAATCAATGAGACCTACACAATAATCAATAAGGGATAACTCATCAGAATTATAATGAGATTCAGTTAGACCTACACAATACTTAATAAGAGATAACTCATCACAATTACGATAATGATAATAAATGAGACATACACAATACTTAATAAGAGATAACTCATCACAATTATGATAATGAGAATAAATGGGACCTACACAATACTTAATAAGAGATAACTCGTCAAAATTATGATAATGGGAATCAATTAGACCTACACAATACTTAATAAAAGATAACTCGTCACAGTTATGATAATGATAATAAATGAGACATACACAATACTTAATAAGAGATAACTCATCACAATTATGATAATGTGAATCAATGAGACCCACACAATACTTAATAAGAGATAACTCATTACAATTTTACAATTACGATAATGAGAATCAATGAGACCTACACAATACTTCATAAAAGATAACTCATCACAGTTATAATAATGAGAATCAATGAGACCTACACAATACTTAATAAGAGAGAGGTAGGTGAAGAACAATGTACTGCTGATGAAACCGGAAGTCTCTGACCCGTACACATGTGATACATCACACCCTATACTTTACAATGAAAGCCACAAATATTTCAGTCGACTGAAATTTTGTTGTTGAAATGAAATCTGCTCCATTCAAACAGGGAGCAATCAACTGGAAATAGACCACGGTGTTTATATATAATGGTCAGCTGGGAATTAGATACGGACACATATGAACTTGAACTCATCTCAGCCCAATTTCCATTGATCAACATGCATGGGAAATATTTATGGGTGGCTTAACGGTTTAATTTCTTGAATCAAGAAAAAATAAGTTTACATTTAAGTCCACGTTTGAAAACAAGTCTGTTTTACAGAATCTGATCTTCTCGGTGCCTGAGAACAGTGAAGTTAAAAATAATTTTCATGTCAACAAAGTTTAAAAAACGGGGTATAATTTCCAACTGGTTGATGGTTCTTCAATATCGTGTCACAGTAATCGATATATCACATTTAAAAAAAAAAAAAGAAGAGAGATATTATATATACTGATTATCGCCACCCCGATTTATAATAGACCACCGTTAACACTCCCTTAAGTAATCTCCGTTATATTCACGTACGCTATATATATTCTACCCGTCATATCAAATCCCGATAAAATCCAAATTACATTGTTATATTCATTGTTTTTTTCAGAAAGACGACATGTTATTTATTTCCCCACTCACGTGCACTGAACAAAGTCTTGGATGTCCAACATTGACCGGTGGACTAGTATTGACACCATCTTCTTAAAATTGAGTTAGAGTAAGGTGTCCATTTATTAATTATGGCGTCCTTGTCACAAAGTCGATGTAGTGAGGATTCACATGAGCTATCTCTACGTTATAACCGGATTTTGCTGCAAGAGGAGATCAGTAGAGATGCGAGACGCCAGTCGACTGATCGTTATAAAATGACATTAGTAGGGAGCATGGCGAGCGGAGTTTCTTTTGAAGGAAGTGATTTAGATAATATGATTGAACCTCGGAACATAATAATAGATGAATCCAGCTTGAGATACCGACATGACCTCCCGTGTTATGTCCGGATATCTACTGATGGGTTAGCAGGGCTGGTACCAAACGCCATCTTGGGTGACGGGAAATACATGCTGGCTGATCCTGTTAGAGACATGTGTGAAGAGATCTTTGGAAAAACCAGGGATGCTGACGGATTATCAAAGGTTGGTAAGGTATACAATGATAGAAAGACCACCATCGACGCTGTTCCACAACTAAGAATAAGTAGAATTCCACAGGCAGCACGCTTATTTTCCGCACGCGACCGGTCATGGCCATCAGACGACATTATATCGCTAATAAGATCCGGGGAATTTAACATTACTGCACGACCTGCTCCATTAGACCCGGACTGTGAGCACGATTTCTGTCTGTCGTTCGCTAAGGCAGAAGTCGTGCTGTTGAGAACAATGTCAGTTTACCAGATACTCAGTATAAAGCTGCTGAAGAGATTCGGACGCGTCGTCGATTTTGGCCGGGGAGTGTTGACGTCCTACCATCTGAAGACGTCAGCTCTCTGGTATTTCGAGCAGACGGACGTTCGATTCTGGGAAAATGACTTGCCAGTAGTGGATGTATTAAAGAGACTTGATCAGGATTTTAAAAAAGGATTCCTTCCTCATTATTTTGTTCCTGAAATGAATTTGTTGATCGGTATCTCGGAATCTGATCTGATATATCTCCGCAGGCGTCTGTGGTCTCTTCTCGGGTTGTGTCTCATCACTGATGATATCGCGGGATTATCACGAATTACAAGGCTGGATATCGCATTATTTATATTTGATAATGTAAGTAGACAACTCTCTGAAACAAACCCGGCTATGTCGCATATCCCGAACACCATCGAAGCAGCAGAGGTCATGTATGGAACCGGGATTTTATCCCATGACCTGAAACATCTAGTATCCAAAACTGTAATGGCGAGGTATCCACTCCCTGAAGTCAGACACCATTATATATACACAGCTAAATCATTGCTTACGTCATTTAATAAGACGGTTGATCATTGGATGTATTCTGGACAATCCGAAGATATTTCATATGACGACTTTGTTACATATATGTCTAAAATTGTGGATTCAAATAAGGACCCCTTAGAAGAGTTCTTCGTGGTAACATCGACAGGCAGCAATAAAGAAGACCGTCGTGCTATCGGAAGAGCATTGCGAAAATCAGAAAAATTAATGAATAATTGGTTGACTTTTGTCGATAATATCATTACCAAGTTACCACAATACGGGAACAGTGTTGCTGACCAAGTGCTACGTGATATCTCACAAAAGTCACTCGGTGACGAAGAAAATATCGACAAACTTCTCTATAAATTTACCAAAGAGTTGCTAACGTTTGCAGTCGATCATATTGAAACATTCAGTTATCCTCTCGATAATAATGACACCTATTCATTCAGGACGGAGCCAGTCGGCGACTTTCGGGCAAACATTCACATATTGAAAGTCGTTGTGGAGAGACTATACCTTAACGTCGATTATGCTGTCGTTACGAGCGCTCGGATCAAGGCATCTCGTGTACCAGGTGATCAGACGGAAAGAATAAAGCAAACGATGAATCCGGAGAGTCCAGAATATCGATGTCGCTTGAAGTTGTTTGTATTAATCAGGGTGCTGAATAAATTCCACGGGTTGTGTTCTGTGTCAAGTGAGCATCAAGGATGGCTGGATTATGTGGTCGCATTATTCTGTGAAAGCATTGCTATGTCAAATGATACGTCATTGAAGCTAAATGCGAAAGGAAGGAAGAAACTCGAGGAAGGAACTAACTATTTTCCAATGCGACAATGTTTATACCAACAGAGTTCTAATACAGTATTTAACAAAAATCAAAACCGCTGATAATAAAGACAACTTATAACACAAGTGGTTTTTCTTCGAGTCACAACTGCGTCATGTCACATATTGAATGACGTTGTCGGGAGACTGTTTCTTAACGTCGAATACGCTCTTGTTATGAGCGCTCGATTCAAGGCATCTCGTGGATCATGTGATCAGAACGGATGAATGAGGCGAACGGTGCATCCTGAGAGTATTGAATATCGATGTCGCTTGGCCCTCTTCGCTTTCGACGAGGTGATTTGTCAATACACGCGGTTGTATCATCTGTCAAGTGAGCATCATGGATGGATGGAATTCATGGCCACCACATTCCTCCCTCTACGCCATTATAGCTGAATGCGAAGCATGATCACGCATAGACTCGAGCGAGGAAGGTACCATGCATGTGTATACGATTCACAGACAACCTGAATGGAAAGAATCACGGACACCATTAAATTGAATTACTAGAATACAGAGCATATTTTATTTCACCACAAATGTCTTACTGGTATTATCATCCGATCACATGACAGAGTGCTCTATGTTGGTTCGAGATATTTTTTTTTAATTTTAACAGAGGCATATTCCACCATATATGTAGTTCCTTCTTACCTCTATCGAGTAACCATGGTTACCACAATCAGTAATGTATGGAGGTGGATAACAATATCCAGCAACACCTATATATCTTTATAATTAAGACGGCCAGTGTGCGTCTCGTTTGGGAGTGATAAACTCTACTCGCTAGCGCGGAGCGCGAGTGAGTAGAGTTTATCACTCCCAAAACAAGACGCACGCTGGTCATCTTAATTATGAAGACATGATTGAATGATCTATCTAATTGAGGCGATGTATTTATCAACCCAGTGATAACGGGACAATTAATTAATTTTTTGCACGGGATTAATATGAATTCGCCAGTGTACAAGTCATTCTGTCAATAGTAAACTCTTTGACGGTCAACATTAAAACGCCCAATTCTGCGATAGTGGCTGGAACAAGCATATGAAGATAAGAGATCTGACCCATCTATATCATAATTGCTGTCAGCTAAGTTATATTTAAAACGTATTTACACACTGAGAAAAATGGGTTGGTCAATATGACCAACTTAGGGTAGTCAACATATTCTCCTAGAGATGACTACCTTTTGGTAGTCAAAATGACTACCTGGAAAAGTTCTTCATCACGACTAGGTCAGTAGTAGTCAACATGACCAGCATATGCTTAGTCAACATGACTAACATTGAGTCATATTGACTACTGTCGCATTAGTCACAACGCTTACTATGATTTGAGTCAAAATGACCAGGATCGGGTCATAATGACTAAATATATTTGAGTCAAAATGACTAAGGTAAGTTTAGTCAGCATGAATAGAACTGAGTCAGGATATCCCCGGCCGGTTCCCTGCATGTGGAGTAAAATGTGTCTGAATGACTAAAAATAATGGGCCGTATTTCTTAATTTGTGTGTAATAATATTAAAAAAAACTACTTTGCGATTAATCGCAATATACAATACATATATGCGATTTAGTGCAAAGGTATTCGATTTATAACAAAGGTTTTTAATTAATCAAATCAATTTGCAATTAATACAGGTCTTTAACCATATAAACATAAATCATACATCTTCAGCAGGTCTGGGAGAACTCCAATCGCTCTATAATAGCACGGTTAGGCTAAAATAGACCGATCGGTCATTCACAACCAGAATACATGTGTGATGTGGGCAGCAAATCTTTGCGATAAATCATAAAACGACTTTGTGAAAAATCACAAACATCTTTGCGATAACTCGCAGACCTTTGCGATAACTCGCAACCCTTTGCGATAAATCTCAAGCATATTTACGATAACTCTCAAACTACTTGGTGATTATACTTTACGATTTATCGTAAATATTTTTGAGATTGATCACAAAGGTTGTGATTTATTGCAGATACTATATTGGTATGTGTTGACACTAATGGGCTTGAACCGTATAAACATAATAAATCAGACATCTTAAACAGGTCTGGATGAACCACAAATCGATCTATAATAGCTCGGTCGGGCTAAACTAAACCGATTGATCTTTCACAGCCAACATGGAAGGGAAGCAAACCAATACTTCAAACAAAAATTAATTCTCATCTCTTTTGGAGATGATCTACTGAGAATATCCAAAATTAAAACTATTTTGCGAAAAATCACAAACACCATTACGTTAACTCCCAAACCTTTGGGATAAATCTCAAACATCTTTACGATAACTCTCAATTAACTACTCGGTGATTATACTTTGCGATTTATCGCAAAGATGTTTGAGATTTATCACAATAGTCCGATCAGGTTAAATTAGACCAATCGTTCTTTCACAGCCAGCATGTATCTGGGATAAGGGGAGACAATCTGAACGGTTTTATTATTATCGATCAACCAATACTTCAAAAACAAAACAAAATTAATTCCGATTTTTTTATCAAGCCACCATATAATTATTTACTGAGAACATTCATAGTTATAACAACTTTGCGATAAATCGAAAACATATATCTGATAAATCGCCAACAACCGTACTTGTCGATTTATCACAAAGGTTTGCGATTAATCGCAATGATTGAATTATATTGTTATATGTGGGCACTAATGGGATTGAACCGTATAACCATTATCAAACATATATCTTAACAGGTCTGGGTGAACCACTTACCGATCTACCGTATAATAGACTAAAATAAACCGATCGGTCTTTCACAGCCAACATGCACCTGGGATAAGGGGTTTCACTCTAAACTGTTTTATTGTTATCTCTCAACAAATACATAAACAAAATTAAATCTGATTTCTTTTTCAAGACACCAAATAATTATTTACTGAGAATATTCAAAATAAACATACATGTGTACTGATATTCAAACAAGCACATTCAAATTGTCAAGAAATTTTGAATTACTTCTCTTATAACAGTGAGCACTGTGCCAGGAAGACCGGTCGGTATATTTTAGCCCGATCAGGCTATTATAGTTAATATGTGGTTCGCTCAGACCTTTCTTTATACCATAATAAATATCGCGTAAATAATATGTAATTGTTGTAGTTTCTACCCTGCATTATGTCAACAAAGCCAAATTCTGTTCGAGAACCTGTTGTAAAGTATGTAAATTGTGTGCGCTAAACAAAATACTCAACATTGGGGAGACCACACTAATCAACTTTGGTTAATTAAAACTGGCATCATCACTAGTCCTCGCCACAAGATTGCTGGTGTTGAATGGGTCACTGGAATCACTCTCCCAACACACAATGCCACGGTGTTGAGTGTTTTGCTTATCGTACACTTCCGATGTGCTTTATCGATAAATGAACAAACAAACAGACCTCATACAAAGAGTTTAATGTATTTAATATATGACCCAGTTTGGTACAGCCATAGCGAATAAATTATTCTCCATTCGTAGCTATGCGTCATCGAGTCAATGTCATCGCCTGATCACCTGACCCATATACTGTAGAATTTCGCGAATACGGTTTCCAATTATGGAAGAGGTTATTTCCTAGCAAAGCGGAAATGTCCGAAGCGTTCTGAATAATAGCCACACATGTTTTGATAAGAGCATGATGCATGATCTGAACAATGGAATGGTCTACATGTTCATGTACCTGTATAATCATATACGGCTAAGCTCTAATTGACCACCCCCAATTAACGACGTTGACCATCGATATTACCGCGTTGTTGATGCTATTAACCATGATCAATCCTACCATGGCCGACCTTCGTACCCTTTTAAAGTTAGCATTATAACCACCACAGTGTATATTTATATATATCTTTATTTCCTCCATTAATGAAGAGCTCTACAACATATGTACAAGTTCACAGACAGTTATACAATGTGTACAGCACAAATAATAAGTCAGCAGATTAACATATTTTACATACAGAAACAGATGATAAACAATTTTAAGCACTCACACAAACAAACATATACATACAGTGCGATATGCAGATAACGGAGATATATATATATATATATATATATAGCTATATATATATATATATATAGAGAGAGAGAGAGAGAGAGAGAGGGCGAGAGAGAGAGAGAGAGAGAGATGGGTGTGCCATCGATGGAGATATCAGCAGGATCAGTCGTACAGGCGCGCATGCAGTCGCTCTTGTAGGTATGCATACCACCGGACACACACAGACGATGCGACTGACAAGCATACAGACACAAAGATAGCCGCACATTCAGGCACTCATACTCACAATACAGACGTTCAGACATAAATAGAAACAGACTCACTGCATGAGATACAGAGAGTGAATCAATATGATAGACCCATACAGCCGAACATATATACATTATAAGATGAAGATCACGACGCCTTGTCGGATAATATCGCATGCGTATAAGGCTATTGGGCATTCACATCGTTCAATTCAATTTTATAATAGTACCACAAACTAAGGCTAGCCTTGGTGAAAAAATGTACAGCAAAGTGACTGGAACAGTTTCCAATTTCTATTAATTTTGCCGGCATGTTTCCCAAGAAAATGGCCAGTAGCTGTGAGTTATTCAAGGAATCGAGAAAAATGAATGATTCTATCTGGAATGTGTTAAGGATATCGTACCAGATCTCGTTCCTGAAGTTAGATATATGTATGTGTGAACAATCAATTATAATATGTTCGATAATGCAATGGTAATCTCTATTGCATAACAGACAGTGGCCACTATCCTTATATGCGGTATGCGCAAGTAATCTTGCGATCATAAGGAATGTAAATTTTTCCTGTGGATAGTGGCTACATGAGCGCCAGAGAAGTGATGGGCTGAGTTTTGTTTGAGTTAGACCAAACTGTGCTAAGTCACTGTCTGACTCAATAGATGATCGCCATTCGCATTCATATTTTGTGTGTATTTCTGCGTTAACGGCATTTCTCCAAGACGATTTTGAAACGAAGACACCATGTTGCATAAAATGTTCAAGGTGTGCATACAAGTTATATTTATATAAAATTACAAATATATCCGATATAAATGACTTTGGATTGGCATATATCCCGACAGGTGATTATATAAACGCATCAGAAAGACAGTTTTATCGGTTTTACATGTACTCATTCTGCATAATGTCGAAAGTAAGCTCAGTTTCCTTTTGTCAATGAAAGATTCAAGTCCACCGCATCCCATAAGACCATGTGTGATACACGTACGTGTTTGGGGTGCGAATCCCTGCATTTGTTTGAGACAGAATCTATGGGCCTTTTCTACATGTGCCCGTTCTGATGTGGTCATTCCCCATATGAGTTCGATACCGTACAAGGCCTTAGGCATGACAATGGACTTGTAAATCTTGAAGCAGCTATATGGAGTAATTCCACCAGGATATAAGCCTGCATTAGACAATGAGAAAAAGGTACCTTTAAGTTTTGTACACACTTTATTTACAAGCATTGAGTTGAAGTTAAATTTTTCAATTGGAATTCCCAAGTGTGAGCCAGAGGAGACTTCTTCAATTTTGCTGTCGCCAAATTTCCAGGCTCGCTTTGCTTTGGAGAATTCGTTGACCGTTTCATTGAAGACAATGATGAATGTTTTGGATGAATTATATATATATCTCAACTTCCTGCTGTATTGTAGACATATATTATACATTAAAGTGAGACCACGCATTGAACAGGAAAGAAGAACCATGTCGCCAGCCTGTCCTGGCGACGAGCAATTTATGCCATTTAGACGGAGACCGCAACCGGAACTCTCTAGTTCATATATGAGTTCGTCTGCATAAATCATGTAGAACAATGGAGAGAGTATTTATCCCTGTCGGGCTCCCTGGAATATATCGAACCAGTTGGAGAAAGTATCTCTGTATCGTACACAACAGGTTATTCCTGACAGGAGGGCTTTAAATGTGTGCCAAATGTGACCACGTAGGCCTCTTTCGTGTAATTTAAATAGGAGGCCGTTTAACCAGACCGAATCAAAGGCTTTAGTTACATCTAGAAAGCATGAAAATAATTTGCTATGTGATTCTTTTGTATACGAGATGCACTCCTGTAAGAGATATGAGGTTGCCATACAACTGACATTACTCTGATAACCATGTTGCAAAGAATTAAAATTTGTGTATCGTACACAACAGGTTATCCCTGACAGGAGGGCTTTAAATGTGTGCCAAATGTGACCACGTAGGCCTCTTTCGTGTAATTTAAATAGGAGGCCGTTTAACCAGACCGAATCAAAAGCTTTAGTTACATCTAGAAAGCATGAAAATAATTTGCTATGTGATTCTTTTGTATACGAGATGCACCCCTGTAAGAGATATGAGGTTGCCATACAACTGACATTACTCTGAAAACCATGTTGCAAAGAATTAACAGCTATCAAGTTTGGCGTGTAAGAGTGCATACGTGTAAGCAGTAGTTTCTCATATAATTTATATAATGTAGGCATTACAGGCCTATAGCTGTTAAATTCGTGTTTTGACTTTTTGCCACCTTTGTAGATGGAGATCATCACGCCTTTTTTTGCATTTATGGGTACATAAGACAATTCAAACATCTTACTAAAAAAGATAACAAAGTTTGCTAATCATCACATATTGACTATATATAATATGTTCATTGGTTAGTGAGTCATGTCCGGCCGCTTTACCTTTATTGAGTTTTGGGATTATGGCAGACAACTCTGGTTCGCTTGCCGGGTAACAGAGGACTTTATCGATGTTGCTGTGTGCATCCGATTTATCAATTGAAGACACGAATGCATTCACAGTTTCGAAGTGGTGAGAGTCACAATTGTCATTATGGAGAGGCATAAATAGTTCACCATAGTAAGAACCCCATGCATTTGATATATCTTGATTTGAGCGGATTTCTTCCCATTGTGTTTGAAATATGGCGGTGATAGTGTATTGCGTTCTCTCCGCTTAGAGTTAAACATGCGATAAAAGGTGTCCTGTTCTCTCTCTGCACACTTCTCAATTTCGGCATCACGCTCGCGCATAAACTTTTCAGACATTTTGCGATGCTCTCGGCGAAAGTTACGTTTGGCATTTTTATATTGGCGGTATGATTCTGAGTCTTCTCCGCAAGGTCAGCCCTCTGCTACCCAGTGTCTGCGAAATTCGCGCATATTTTAGTGTGACATTTTCAATGTCTCATTCCAATACGGCTTGAGGTGGCTTCTGAATTTTACCTTGGGCACCGTGGAGGACGCTGCTGAACTTATAGCAGATACTATAGCATCGTAGTACGAATCCAACGAATGCTTGTCGTGGATATCAAATGTAGGGCAATTTTGTTCTACGGCAGAAGCGAACATGTTAGACAGAGAAGGATCTGATGCCATAGCGGACCATTTAAATTTTGTCCCGCTGTCTGTGTATGCATGTTCCGTTATGGACTCATCCGTGCATAAAATGATGGGTCGGTGGGTAGATACATCTATACTGTCATCGATCAATATATATATTAATCGCACCTTGTAACGCATCGCCTTATGAAGAAGAAAATGGTCAATAACGGAACCCGATTCCCGTAATATCGGAGGTACGAACGTTTTGACAGGAGTCGCTTTGAATGAGTCTTCAATGGGCGAGAAAACCCCTTTGTCGGAATATAGGTTTGCAAAAAGAACACTTCTAGGATTTGTGCGATAAGAGTTCCCATTGAAGTCACCCATGACGACCACTGTTCCAAGTGAATTATAGTAGTCAAAAATGGCAGCGACTTTCTGCATATAATAAGAAAATAGTTCATCGGAATGGTTACTTGATGGGAGGTAGACTTGGAATATATAATAAAAAGTGTGTTTATTAACACAGAGTTGGATTCCGATTATTCTATCATCTGAAGTATCTATGATGGAGACATTTTGATCCCATTTTTTGTGCCACATGATTGAGACTACCGCTTTTGGCCGTCCTCGTTTATCTTGGGGAGTCGGCGTTGAGTCACACACAGTGTATGACTTATAATGTGAAGATAAATAGTTGATGAATGTTGCATTAGATTCCCTTAGCCAATGTTCAGATAATCCGCAGATATCGACCACCTGGCTTTCTAGTTTTGTTGATAGATAAGAGGAGGATGAATATATGCCTGTGGCATTCCACGACATAAATGTAAGCATGATTATACATATAAAGCAATACATATAGTGGAATGACATTTCTGAACAGTTATATCAATTATAGATCTAACTGTGTATTCTGGAAGCTACTTAATCCCAGATCGAACGAATGCTACCATTCAGATGTTCTCGAGAGTTTGCACGACTTGCCGATTCCAACTTTATACAAGAGGCACCTTCTGGCCAGAAGTCTCTGTCAAGCACAAACTCAGATTGCTCATGAAATATGTTAATCCTGGCATACGGTTCCTCGTTCTCACTTGTAAATACTCTAACGACTTCGAATGTTGACTAAACCGTCAACAAATTATTAATTCAAATATTGTTCTGTGTATAGTTAACACGGTGCGTGACGCTCAAGAAAACCTGGACTGGGTGTAAGGTGGCCATATGAAAAACTAATGCGGAGTAGAGTAGTCGCAAAATATTATTAATAGTGCTGTAGACAGATTGCCTGTGGTTGCCACATGTCAACCGCTTGACCGTGGTTGAACGGCGGTATGGTATAACCGGTGTCATTAACGCCATACAACCTTGTTAAAGGGGACGATTAATTAGAGCATAGGTGTAGTACGTTACTAAAAGCTTGCGATGGATTCAGTGATAATGTGTGTCCCATAATTGGATCCGTATCTCCGAGATTATCCGTCACTTCATAAATATGTCACAACAATATCACAGCGTCACCGGTGTTTCGATCAAAAGAATAGCAGACTCAGTAACTGGGCGATATGTCATGCGACATGGTTCTCAAATCACGTTTCAATGAAAACTGAAGAATATGATCCATCGTCCTTTGTATCGGTACTTGTACGTTGTAGCCAACAAACTTGTAACTGACTCATGACTGATCCGTGACGTCATAATTCCGACTATTTTCTACATAATTGTATGTCTCGTAATCCTAGTAACCAGTGGTTGACTTGTGAGTTAATTGAACGGTTTATAATTTTGTGAAACTTAAGTATCTGTCTTTTGAAATTCACAACATTGCCGGGCATGTGTAACACTTTCGAATGTTACACGGCCTAAGTATGGTTAAAGCTATATGGATGGGGGTCATTGTCATGGCGTGGTGGTGCGAGCAATGACTCCGATGTGAATGACCTCGGTCATTGACTCTTGGGGTTCATTGCTCATCAAAGCAAGTTTATTTGTCCACCTGTGCTGATGGGAGCGGCGGACACGTGTTCCAATCAAAACACGACATATCGGGTCCAGGACGTTTCCCCCAGCGCATATATAATAGACAGAACCTGGACTCAGGGGACTCTGAATTATATCTTACACTTCTAGGTAAAGCTATCCACGACAAACGTGGTAGCTATGATTATGTGCAAAGTAAAGTAAAGTATGATTATGTGTTTTCAGTGGCTGCCTGATGTTAAGTATTATATACGTGTATAATAAATGTCTATGTCTGAGAGTTGCCGACTTAGTGTTAAATGACATGGGAGTGGTATACTTGTCAAGTGTAATCCCACTGCTGACTGCACTCACTGACTCGGCCTGTTGCTGTTTGATCCGAATTTATCAATGATTAGAATCCCGTTAATTTTCGGAGGTTATAACATCTTGTCCCTGTCATATACAAACATAATCCAGATAGTGCTAACAATATTCCAGGTTATTAAGTAGCAAGTTAGGTCCAATTATTTGCTAAAACAATCTAAAACGAGAAGTTTACACGAACAACACACACATGTGGGTCATACACCGGAAACACAATTTCGATTTTTCGTACTATAAACCTCCTACCATAAGTGCAGGGCTAAAATATGCCGCTTGAATGATAACGTTATAGTTACTGTGACACTTTGAATACGATAAGCTATGAGTGATAAAACGTAGCTTATGTTTAGTAGCTATATATCTACTTATAATTATATTTTTTTCATTGTCAAGTTGACTACCTCAGGGTTTGTCATGGTGACTCGTGGGACGGTACTGGTATAGTCAAAATGACTCCCAATATCCATGACCAACCCAAAGGTAGTCATATTGACCCGTTATTTTTCATAGTGCAAGGACGTGTCTAGAATGTCTCCGTTGAGATGCAATACTTGTAATGTATAACTGCACCTCCTTTGAATAATTTCCTTAACTTGAGAAATTACAACTGCACCCTTTATCCGTCTGTTGGAAATTTATAATCGCTAACCGGGAACAACTTTAAGGTTAGGAATTTCCAAATGATGCCAATAGTCACGACCAATTTCACACACTATAAATAGTGGTTGAAATATTAAACAATGAAATCATCTGCAACTTATTTTCGATGCGAAATCTCCAACTGATGGTGTGTTAGGCTTGAAACTTCCAACCAAATGTTGAATATTTTACCAAAGTTTGGGGGGCGTGTCACCGCGTCCGTGCGTATATAAAACTCATTTCGTCAAAGTTACAATGTTTCTCCCGCCGCAACATGCATGTGAGTTGCATGGAGGGGTGCGACCACTTACTATATTGTTCAGCCTAATAGCAGAACATTCTGCAAAACTATAATTTGTATCAATTTATACGTTAGAAAACGAAGTAACATTGACGAAATTAGTTATATATACAGCATTTTCATCGAAATTAGTTTTATTCTGTTTCCCCACACAGAAGAATATCAATTGCAACAATTTCGTGTTGTGTTATGCAATTGAGTTATGCAATTAATCAATCAACAGACAACCTGATCATTCGAGCGTCGGTACAACCGCACCTACTTTGTAATTATCTGTAGTTCAATGCTCGAATGCTGGTTCGTCGATTTCTTGGTAAGACAACACAAGCGCAGTGTCATAGCCATTAAGAGCCACCAAAATAACAGAAGAAAGTAGGGCTGTAACGTCTAAGAAACTGGATATGAATCGCGATAACTAATACACGAAGCTAGTAAACACAGACTCCATGGCCGGACTCGTCATCTCCAGTTTAAACCAGCATTGGCAGTCTAGCCAAACCGGGTCTAGGGGCGTTTGTATCATTCATTTTCCAGCTAATTGACAACTCAATTCGGTGATATGATTATGCAACCAAACTACCCTCTTACCAATCGGACCAAAATGAATTATCGTGGATTTATTCATTGAGAAACAATTATCGCTCATTGACTGTTAATCCGATCTCATTCTGTGTTTAAGTAATGGTTAGAGCACAAGAATAGTTCTTTACCAGAATAAATCGAGTCGGAGACGAGATTTATTCTGGTAAAGAACTATTCGCGTGCTCTGACCGACTTAGAGCACAATTGACCGCACACAATGCGATTATCTCGAAATATGCAATTGATCGTGCGTTGAACACGACGTACAATCCGTGCGCTGGTCGAGATGAACACAATGACCCGTTAGTCACTCCAATCATCGTGATTACCCATGCAGTGATCGCCGTTGAATGTGAATAAATATGTCCGAAACGACACGGATTAGCGTGTGACCCGTTTTCACAAACCAAGTCACTTGCAGATGTGTTTGGAAAGTCAAATGTGGAAGTCGCATGATTGTGTCTTACTATTGTTATATACATTGTATAAGTGGATCATGAATTCCGAAGAAGTCTGTCTGCCAGAATGATGACATAGAATTTGGACCTGTAACCAACAACCAACTACTTTTTGCCAAAGGTAATGCTGCACATCATTATTATGTGACAAACGTGTCGCCTTTTCAAAAACTGTTTCGAAATTACTACCATAGTAGTCCATTGGTTCCTCCAGATTCTCCAGACACAAGTTCTGTTGTTAGATATATCGGATATGTGTTGGATTATTGGATATATCACTATTTAGTGGTTCTAAATGTAAATGTTAATTCGTTTAGTTTCATCGTTGGATTAGTGGTCCTGAGAATATTTTCGGAACTGGTTTAGTTTTGTGGAATAATTATAATAAATTTAATTATTCTACTACAGTTAATAAATAATTCAACCAATTCAACTATTGCCACTCCCTCCGTTCGTCCTGTTGATGTATATATATATATATTGTATTTTTGGTAAATCACACCCAATTCCCAAGGCTGGCAAACTAATATTTCAGTGATATACCATTGTTCGACACGCGCCACTCTTAACAAACAAATCGCGCGGTCGTTTTAATGTAGCTTCAGTTATTTTACAAGAGGACATGCACCCCACCCGCACTCCCCTTATACGCCGTCCCTATATATATATGTGCCTGCTTAGTATATTAGAGGTGCATAAATAGTAACGGCGTATAATGGCAGTGTGTTTGGGGGGAGCAGAGCGCTGTTCGTGCCCATGTGGCCTCTGGTAATTGAAGCTACTTCGAAGCGCCCGTGCGAGTTGTCTGTTGTGAGTTGCGTGTGCCTAACAATGGGATAATCATTGAACTATTCATTCGCCAGCCTTGGGAATCGGTGTGCTTTACCAAAAAGCAGGGAACGATTGCAACAATGGGATTGTGCTCTAAATCAATTTAACAAATGGCATGTCTCTCAACACGAGTTTCACGCTCTGTTCATCACTTTATTTGTCATAGATTTCTGCAAGATGCTTCACCCGCAAAGACACAATTTGGTGTATTCACATGTATATATGTATATATTAAAGGGTATAGGAGCTCTCTATCTGTATGTCCGTTTGTCTGTTCGCAACTATTCTCCAATACCCCTGGACCGATTTCAATTAAATCAGGTGTGGTGATTTGTGTGGTAAAACGGCGTTAGGTTTTAAAAAATTTGATTTAAAAATAAGAAAAAATATATTTTTTTACATTGTGTTAAATTGAGTAAAGAGTTGAATCTAAAAAGAAAATTAACATTTATTTGTTTTAAATTTTTTTTTTTTTTTTAATTAAAATGTTCAAATAATCAAAATGTGCTCTAAGCCCCCCTGACGCTGAATTAAGTCTCCATAATCGAGTCAATCCTGGACCAAGAGGCCAGTCAAGTAAAGGCAATTTGGTTATGAGTTCACACCATAAGCGGCATCTGAACTGTTGGAAGTGGGCAACCATGGAGAGGGACAGCTTTTAATAAAGAAATATATTACATGAGTTGATTTTTTTTCAATGTCATAAAATAAAAAAGGTTCCCATGTTTTGAACTGGTAGAATATTATGGGAATTTATGGGCGTAGCCAGAGTGGAGCTTTGTGGCATGATCTACATCAAAATGAGTTTCAAATTTGACTCATATAGCAATAGAAGTTGAGGATCGCAAACTATGAGCAGTAGCATCGTTTTGGTGTCAAAATTAAAACGCTGAACCCTTCAAATGAATTCTTAGAAAACACCAGTATTTGTGATTGCCACAAGCCATACAAAAAACCACAAGATAGTTGTACAAATCATATATTTGGGGACATGTCCATATCTGAGCGTGCGAATGAATCAACTGTGACATGGATTTTAAATGGATTTCCTTTATCAAAGAAACGCTGCGAGAAGTAAATCTGGAAAGTGCGTGGCAGAACCAGTCACAACTAAGGGTCTATTCTCATTGCACATGCGCGTGCGATTAATCGCAGCGTTTTTTAAGGTCGAGCGGCTCTATATGTGTGTTCGATGGCATTCCCTCCTCCCACTGCTAAGAGTTCCCCAATAGGGGTGGGCGTCTGACGAACACATTCATACACAGGTCTAGGGTAGGTTGGAGGATGATAAAGTACTTTCGGTTGGGGGTGACCACATACAGGCCTATATATGCTGACACATTAACTTAATTTTCTTCAGTTAGATTTACTCAGGTATAAGTTGAGTATAGCGAGTCATGCCATCAAAATGACCAAAGTTTTGAGGACACAATTATATCTAGCTAATTATAATTAGAAATAGAGGGTTCAATTCCATGTAGTTGGGCATAAATATGCATATTTTATTCCAGCTTGAAACGTATATAACACTATATAGTACGATCACAACCCAGATTACAGGAGTTTTATGTATATAATTGTTATTATCACTCAAGATTATCAAAAGTGTACGATTCAAGTGGTTGAATTAGATCTTTCAACATTTTACCTTATATCATCGAGTGCTCATGTATATAGCCGCTGGCAACAGCGACAACGCGGTACTATAATTGACGAACCACCATTCAAATAGAATAAGTGATGGGACTCAGAATTCGACCTTAAGAGTCACACACGCATCGTTTCAGGTCGAATTATGTCGCCAGGACGCTGTTCGCATGCATGAGCGATTGATTTCAATTTGATCGCCATTGGCGGCTTATCATCAGTGATCGCACATGCTAAACGGCACATTACTATCAATCTATATATTCACAATCTTGGGTACAGTGTTGCGAGAGACTGACAGGTAATATAATTCGACTGAATTCTACAAAAATCACCACTTATGCTAGCTATACGTTGGAAACTTCTTTCCAAGCCATTTCCTTTCCGTACTTCATTTATTATTTTATCGCCCATCAGTTATGAGAATGACTGTACCCGGATAGTATATGTGACCAAGTGAACCACGCATGCCATTCTCTGTAACGGCTATCTCGATGACGAGGTTGATGTTGTATTTATGGGTTTTAATAGTTAGGCCTGGTAGAGTAAAACCTGTATCAAATAGATGCTTCTCGGCAAACGGCTCCAATATAGCGATATTGGAGCGAAGATACGGGAAAATCCGGAAACCACCGAGGATGCCCGAAGATAGCCGGAAGTTCACGAGATGGCGAGGCTGACGGAAACCCATCACTTGAATCCAGATCTTCTTATTGTCAACATCGTGTATTTCTATTGCTGTATTATTAAAAGGTATTATTTCACACTTGCACTTCATGTATAATTATTCACAATGCTGCACTGTACCCCATAATTATAACAAATGGCGTCGTCGATCTTACTCGAATCTTTGCGGCGTTTTTTGTGCACCGTTTCTTGATATTTTTCTCGCCGGTAAAATACACTGTTTTCTCACACTGGCAAAATAATTTTTCACATGTTTTTTCAATCCGTTTATTATCTTTGGTAATTTCTGCAATCCGCACCGTAATTTTTGCTCTTCGCACTTTGCACTGCATACTATTTTTCCTATTTATTTATTTATAAGATAATTTTGCTTTTTGTCATACTTTTTTGCCATTTTTCTGATTGTTTTTTGGCTTGCATTTTTTTTTTTCTCACAAGTGTTTGCCACTTTGTTGAATATTTATTTTTTCTCAAACCAGTTGCTATTGGATTATTTATTTTTTTTAGTAGGGAATGAAGGCTGTTTTGTTTTCATTCTGCTGCGCGGACATTTCAATCAAGTTCGCCGTATTTTTCAATTAATTGGCACTTATTTTTTCGTTTTTGCCCATTTTCACGGAAATTTCTTTTCAATTTTTTAATTTTATGCAATTGAATTATTTTTGTCTCAGAGGATTATTTTTGCCAATTTTCGTAGGATTATTTTCCAATTTTTCAAATTGTAGGTGAATTTGTCTATAAAGGCTACCAATAGTGTTTATATAGGCATATTTCGGATAGTATATCACCATTTGTTCAATATTCGTGCATTTACACCTTGTATAACATCTTTTATCGAGGAGTTCCGAAATTAGCAAATTTTGGGAGTTTTTATTTGCGCGAATTGTTTTTTGGAAGATAACGAATAATTTCCCCAAACAGTCCAACGAGGGGACGTCGCTATAACAACGTTGCGATCTCATGAAAATTCTTGCTGGAATTTTCGGAACTATTCGTATCTGCTAAAACAGCCAATCGTTATTTTGTTGAAACGGGAAGTAGGTCATTTGCATGATGATTCAAAACATCAGTGCAGATGTGAAAGCGGCGTATAATCCGATAAACAGCCAGCGAGTTGAGCCATTGTTCGCTCAAGCGCACACTCCGTGGGTACACTCCGTCGCTAATCCGCTGATTAGCCAACAGGATGATTCAATGTCCGGATTTGCTCATGGAGCTTCTAATCACACGGGGTCAAACATCTCAATCGGATTAATGTATGATTACCCATCAAATCAAACGTTCATGCACTCAATGGTTATCGGGAGTGATACTGACCATTGCGAAAAAAGATATTCGCAAGTGAGTAACGGTGGTGGGGCATCACATAACAGTTTCAACGCGCCGGACTTATTGTCAACTGAAATTAACGCTTGGCAGGCTAGCAATGTCCAAACCCCGAATACAGAACAAATGACAGTTGGAACGAATCAAAACATGACACACCAACAACCATTGTACCCAACTAATTTTGATGGTACCATTTCTGATTCAGGGGCCCAAGTTACCAATGTGCATAATATGTCCAGTTACTTATCGGGAAATGGGATGGGAAATCTGCTGATGTCCACAATTCCAGAAACGACTGTAACAATTCCACAATCGGACACAAATTTGACACCAGATCCGACAACAAATGGTTCATATATCTCTTATCAACCCAGAGACGTGCAACCGTGCGTGCCACAATTTTGGTGTCGCCCAGATGTACCGCCGCCATATTGGAATCCGTCGGTATTCAATCCACATAACATGCAAATGTTTGGTTCGCCTTTCCTTAATTATGGCGCTCCGGTGGTCACAAATCAAGTGAGTCCACAACCAGTGGGAATTCACGAGGTCGTTAGACCAAAGCAAGTTGATGGAATTCACAATGTTGATAAGGTAACCAATCCAGGGTCCACTAGGAGAGCGAAACCAGTTTCAAACAGGTGGAAACCGTATCCCAATAGGGGCGACGTACTGGGTTGGAAAGATATACAAGTACCAACGTCTCATTACACATGTTCCAGTACAGGGACGTGTCCGATTTCCAAGTTGGATACTGCCCCCATTCAGTTGAATGGGACTCGGTATAAAGGAGCTACTACAAATTATGCTCCCTTTGGAGATCGTACATTCAAACAAATATCTCTTCCTGTACAGACACCGACAGTACAGCCGACATATTGGCCCATGCCCACAGTGTCACTACCACATGGCTATGTTCCAAATAAAACGCCATGGGGTACAAACATTCGGAGTATGCCTACCCCAAATGTGTGCACGACTTCAGGGCCATTATCGGGTCCACTAGGGGGCAATGCAAAGCAATGCAGGGGCGAATCAAGTTTGGCTGGGGAATTCTGTGTCGGGTTCTGTGCCCCAGCATGTACCTCAGAATGAGGTTTCTACAATGTCCGTGTCACCAGTTTCGGTCCCACCCGTTAGCAAACCGGTGGTAAACCAATCCGGAGAAATACACCAAGCTTTGGCACAGCAATATAACCCTGCGGTGAATATGCATCCACAACCAGGGTATAATCAAGCTATGGCAGTTCAAATCCCGCCTGGGGGCTATTTAAATCAGGCAATGATGTCTGTAGCGACAAACATGATTGCCGGAGCCATCCTTTCTGCCCAAACAGTTTCCGGGATGCAGTCAATGGGGAATGGGCAAAATTTCCCCGTGGGGACAACAGTCAATCCCCCAAATGACAGTCCAGGCCCGACGAGTCAACAGTTTGTCACCGCACAATCGTGTGGAAACGACCCCAAACAGCAAACTGGTTGGATGCTTACGAATGCTTTTGGTCAAAATGTGCCTTATATTCCGATAACAGATCAACCGCCTACAAACTCTCGGCAGACTCCGGTTGTTAGTCAACAACCGTATCAGCAAATACCAATGCAACCATCAAATGTATTGGAAGCGAATCCCCAGGTTCCGCCAACACAATACGGCGAGAATGCGTCAGTACTTCGGATACAGGTACCAAATAACCCCCCGATCATGGTCCAGGCCAACAATCTGAGTTTAGTTACTACTCAGAATGTTCCAATGCAACAATATCCATCTGGCGGAATTCCAACTAACCCACCTATGCAAAATGTTCCAATAACAATTAGCGGAACTGACGGACAAGTTTATGGTGGTTACCAAACTGTTACAACGGAAAATCTAACCAAATCGCCAGAAAGGGGTGATGTTGACATAACATTTCAACGTCGGTCTGACCAAAACTCATTTCGGGAACCAACAATCAGTGGAATTTCAGTAACATCCGGGCGCGAGAAGGTAAATGCAAAACCAGCCCAACATATGCCTGCGTCTGCTGACACGGGATCCAGACAAAATTATGGTCAAGATGTACCTATAAATGGAGTAAACTCAATACCGCCACAAATACCATTATCAAAGGACGGTAAAGTAACTGGGCAGCCGTTTGACTTCGAATTCCGTTCATTTGCTGAATTTCAACGTTGGAATAAAGCCGAATGTAAAGCTGCACTGTCATCTTGTCGGGAGGGTTCCGCCCTCGACTATCACAAGTCGATCGAAGAAAATAGTTCGCATATGACGTTCAAGGAAATCCTTATTGAAATGGGGAATAGGTTCGGTGATAATGATCAGCCGCAAGTCGAAGAACTAAAGTTTCGAGAAGTGTCTACCCCAACAGAGTCTATGGCTGCTGCTATAGAACATGTTCGATTCCACCAATTTAACCGAAACGTAACTTTTGGCGATGCCAATATTACGAACCAAGATGTGATAGATTTATCGTGTGATTATTTTGAATCGGAAAACGACAGTCCGCCGCGAACTGGAGATATACATGTTGTAGATAAATCCATATCATTTCCTCAATGGAACAACGGGAGAAGTAATGATGAATTTAATGAACGAATTCTGCTGAAATCGCTATCAAAATCAAATACATCCAAAGATGAATCTCGTGAACGATTTCTACGACGGGAATCGCAATCGAACACACTAAATAACGAAGAATCTAACGAACGATTTCTGCTGAAATCGCAATCAAATACATCAAATTTAAGTGGTATTTCCGATCAGTGCCTCCGCTCTCTGTCGCAAATTTCATTGCAAACAAGTAACGTGTTCTGTTTAAAATCCAAAACGATCATTTCTACACCACAATCGTGGGACACACAGTCGCTCGAAATGCAACCACAGTGTGACGTCACAAATAATACTAAATCATCCGAAACGGCTAAATTTGTCGAATCGCACCAGAGTGATAATAGTTTGTCCAGAACTGACATGCCAGAAACACATGTTATCGGAGTAGGGCCTTGCGTAATCAAAAAAGAAACAAGGCGCACGAACTCTATATTTTCACTATGTTCAACTACTGAAACCACAGTCGAACAAACTATGGAAAAACAAATTTGCAAAAAGTCAACCAAAATGAATGGTCCTCGCTGTTTCTTGCACAAATCATTGAAATGTTGCACTAGTAATGACCTAGTAGCCAGGGCTGTAATCACACCATTTTCGTCATTATGGATGTTCACACTGTTATGGCGAAAGAAAGCAAAAAGCTTCTTGCACTAACACTCTCCATGTAATGCACGGACCTCGTATTCCATAGCGACAATAATTAGGTTGTGATCTCATAGGAAAAAGCTTTTTCTATTTTTAACGGGGTAAATGGAGTGATTGAAAAGTGTAATAGATATGTGGCCTGTTTTTTTAATACAAATTTTCATTCACCAAAGCCAGCTGGTTTTTGGGCACAGATGTAGATAAATCACATGTATATCTGCATAATAATTATGGTATTAACTACGTCCACAGCATATCGTCACAATTTTTTGTGTATTCTAAATAAATTTTTGTCGAGTTGTGGACGTCAATATAATATAATATTGACGTATTTGTATGTCTCACATCCCTCATTGTATAATTTTTCCTTGACCACGGTGGATAATAATTACTTAATTATTTTTCGGTAATTATATTCCATATATATATAATGGCTACATTGTTTTGGTGACAACTGCTGGTTTCACGTGATGCCTTGCGTCTAAAGGAAAAAGGGGGAATGGAGTCATATAATGTCACACTGTATATATATATATAGGACCACCAGCTATTATGCGTTTTCCAGCACAGGGACGCATCTAACCTCAAACTTGCACCCATTCAGCAGAATGGGCGCCAAGTAACTATATTTCAATGTGTTAACAAAAGTGACAAGTCCTAGTTACAATAAAAATCAGTCGTAACACAGAACAGGGGCGTGTAACACAAGACAAACGGGACAGAGCTGCTGCCCTCGTTCCCACTCTCCTGCATCTAATTGTAGTGACGAGCCTTCCTTAAATGAAGGCTTCCATCAAATGCAAGATTGATATTGAAATGATCACACAAGCTCACAAGAATCTTGTCTCTTTTGATCTGCGGTTCAGAAGAGAATACTCATGCTATTGTTAAAGGCACATCTGCATTGCAGAGAGTTGCATATATATGACCAGAATAGAAGCAACAGAAAGTAATGTTTACAAAAATTGAGATAAACCATAATGAACATCTGAACTTGCTGTTAATCCGAGAATGCCTAATTTAAATATAGTTACAACAGTATGCCTTATCCTAACCTCCATTCTGTTCTGCTGAATAGACAATAAAGAGCGTTTAATCACTTGACCATAATGAAAACGATTACGGACTAAGGCTCGAATATTACCAAAGAGTTTCTTTTTATATCTTATGTTTCTATTTACCTTTCTTGTGTCGTGTCTAGTGGATTGGCGTTCGGTAGAAATTAAATAGGGATTAACTAATTTCTGTGTTTCTTCCAATTCACCACTAACACTGCCTTCATTTGTATGTGTATCATTATAAGTGCACGGGAGTCGGCACTCGTTGCTGAAGATAACATTATCACCCAGCAGTATAGGGCCAACTAACACTATCACCCATTGGTCCCGATTAGATATGAGAGTAGGGGGTTGTTTATGTTGTAAAGTCTGCACCCTCTTTTTAGTGGCATATGTAGGCACCCGCCAATCCACAAGTTGTTGTATTCCTACTTTCTGGTAACAATACATTGTTTGGGAATGTATATATATTTGAAACACATTCCATGATTTCCACTCACAAAATGGTTTCCAATCGTATTGTCATCGTCCAATTGTGAGAACTCAAGAATCGTTAACAGTAACATTTAACAAGAACAATAACTCTAAAATAAAGCAAAATATCAAAACATCGCAAGCATAATAGACCAGCTCAGAGATGGGGCCGACCCAAGGGGAAGTTTATGAGCGTTTGCTAACTCTCAATAATGGTCTACGATAATGTTTGAATAATCGCATAAATATTGAAGATGGTTAGACTGCAGCTGCAGTCTGAATATGATGCGCTTCAATGGTACATATGATTCGGATCGGGGCAATATATCAAATTAAACTTAGCAAGAAATAAGTCAAACGACATACGTTAGAGCTTATCTCATACAGAGCCATTAGTTGATTTGACAAGTTCCCGATGAAGAGGACTGCTGTCCTTTTTGACGCAAAACACACCCACATGAGAGAAATCTCAGCACACGAAAACTATGCCATGTTCAAAATATCTCGTCACAATTACTCGTACCTCTTATTTACTATCAGCTGATGGTAATAAAATTACCTGATTCTACGATCAAAGTTCAAAATTCTGTAGTTCAAAATTCATTTAGCTGGAATTTGTTAAGGGTTTAACGACAAGCAAGTAACCCTGTTTTGGCTCGTGGGTTCTTGACATGGGTTTTTGGAACCCATCAGAGCGGTGTTCATTGAGAGGTCTCAGAGAGGTGTTAACCATGTCTCTGAGAACTATTACTGCCTCATTTTGGGCCAAGAGGTATTGGTATATCCACCTTCCCCTGAATTTTAGAGTAGGTTGGTCGTTCTTTTTATTAAAATGGGGAAGAGTGTTGTATTTATGGGTTTTAATAGTTAGGCCTGGTAGAGTAAAACCTGTATCAAATAGATGCTTCTCGGCAAAACGGCTCCAATATAGCGATATTGGAGCGAAGATACGGGAAAATCCGGAAACCACCGAGGATGCCCGAAGATAGCCGGAAGTTCACGAGATGGCGAGGCTGACGGAAACCCATCACTTGAATCCAGATCTTCTTATTGTCAACATCGTGTATTTTCTATTGCTGTATTATTAAAAGGTATTATTTCACACTTGCACTTCATGTATAATTATTCACAATGCTGCACTGTACCCCAACATTATAACATTGATTGCATAAGATGATTGGTCACGAATAGGACGTGGTTGTTTGATGAAGGTAATTGATCACGAATCGCTCTGTGTTATGTTAACACGCACCTTAAGGTCGAGCGGCTATATATGTGTGTTCGATGGCATTCCTTCCTCCCACTGCTAAGAGTTCCCCCAATAGGGGTGGGGGTCTGACGAACACATTCATACACAGGTCTAGGGTAGGTTGGAGGATGATTACTCAGGTATAAGTTGAGTATAACGAGCCATGTCATCAAAATGACATAAGTTTTGAGGACACAATGATATCTAGCTAATTATAATTAGAAATAGAGGGTTCAATTCCATGTAGTTGGGCATAAATATGCATATTTTATTCCAGCTTGAAACGTATATAACACTATATAGTAAGATCACAACCCAGATTACAGGAGTTTTATGTATATAATTTTATCACTCAAGATTATCAAAAGTGTACGATTCAAGTGGTTTGAATTAGATCTTTCAACATTTAACCTTATAGTTAGCTAGGTCTGACAAAAAATCGTCTTTCTGAATAAAGCTCATTTAAAACATCTGTACTCAAACATATGATATCAAGTAAAAGTTATGGGGAAGAAAGAGGGGATGAGACCCCAATTTGTTGGGGAGAATGGTAGGGAGGATGGTAGACACATGGTTGGGGGGATTTTTATGTTCAACGCTGTGTATGAAAGCTTTTTTTGTTCAGACCCCCCCTCCCCATCATCGAGTGCTCATTTGTATAGCCGCTGGCAACAGCGACAACGCGGTACTATAATTGTCGAACCACCATTCAAATAGAATAAGTGATGGGACTCAGAATTCGACCCTTAAGAGTCACACACGCATCGTTTCCAGGTCGAATTCTGTCGCCAGGACGCTGTTCGCATGCATGAGGCGAATGATTTCAATTTGATCGCCATTGGCGCTTATTATCAGTGATCGCACATGCTAAACGGCTCATTACTATCTATATCTATATTTGCGAATGTCTGTCTGTCTGTCTGTCTGTCTGTCTGTCTGTCTGTCTGTGTTCTATAGAAATTCACAGGGGACCATCTAGATGATGCCAAAGGGGGTCTACTAGGAGTATCTTTTTACGAGGAAAGATAATGGTCGGTGTTAAAATTTTCTAAAGTGACGCCGTTGTTGTCAGGGGCAGAAAAGGGGGAGGGGCAGAAAAAAAACAATTGTTGCCGATTGCCACCAAACTTATATATAATCATCCCCATAATATGAGGAATCTAATGGCGTGGTTTAAATATGGCAAAAGTCGCGCCGTTCGCGTCAGGGGTGACCAGAAGGGGGGGGGCAGAGATTTTTTTTTCTGTCGCCGATTGCCACGAAACTTACATATAATCATCCCCATGATATGAAGAATCCAACGGTGTGGTTTAAATATGTCACAAGTGGCGTCGTTTGAGTCAGGGATGAACGGAAGGGGGAGAGGGGCACCAAAATTGATAAAACTAATTTTAGCGCCGATTTCACCAAATTGATATATATTCTTCTTCATGATACAAGGAATCTAATTTGTGCGATTTAACAACGCCAAATTGTTGTTTCTGGATGAGAGATTGGGAGGGGGTGGGCACTAAATTTTATAATAAGTCGCCGATTGCCACCACCACTTATACAAAATCATCCCCATGGTATGAGGAGTCTAATGGTGTGGCTTTTATCTGTCAAATGTGGCCTCATTCGAGTCAGGGTTGCATTGAAATGGACTGGGGAACCAAATTGATGCACAATATTTTTTAGCTGCCAATTTCCACCAAATTGATACACATTCTTATCCATGATACGAGGAATATAATCGTGATTTAAAGGACGCCATAGTGGTGCTGTTTGGGTGAGAGATGGAGAGGGGAGGGATTGGCACCAAATTTGATAAAAAAAAATTGTTTTAGTCGCCGATTATCACCAAACTTATAAACAATCATCTCCATGATATCAGGATTGTAATCATGTGGTTTAAGGATGTCACAAGTGGGGCCATTCGAGTCAGTGGTGTATATAGATGAGAGGGACACAAAAAATTACATCTGTAGTGTTTAGTGCCGATTTCCACCATATTGATACATATTCTTCTCCGTGATACGAGGAATCTTATCGTGGTGGTTTAGAATACACCAAATTGGTGCCCTATGGGTGGAGAGATATGGGGACCTTAAATTTGATACGAATTTGTATGCTCGCCAATTTTCACCAATTTCATATATATGCATCTCTAATCTCTAATGAGTCTTAGTGTGTGCAGCTTGAAGTCTGAAATAGGGACGGGAGGGGTCACCAAAACTGATACAAATATTTTTAGTACCAATTACCATCAAATTCAGACACGTTCTTCTCAAATGATGCAAGAAATAATATCGTGCTGTCTGTCTGTCTTTTTGTCTGTCTGTGTGCGTTCTATATATAACTTCACGCGGTACAATCGAGATGGCACCAAGGCGTTCTAAGATGGGTAACTTTTTACAAGGAAGATAATGGTGCGGGTTAAAATTTTCTAAAATGACGCTGTTGGTGGGAGGGGAACTTAAAAAAATATGGTGAAATAGTTTTGTCGCTGATTTCCACCAAACAAATACATAATCACCTTCGCAATATGGCGTTGTTCGAGTCAGCGTTGCATCAGCAATTGATTTTATAAACCAAATTCCACCAAATTCATACACGTTCTTATCCATGATACGAGGAATCTAATCGTGATTTAAAGACGCCATAGTGGTGCTGTTTGGGTGAGAGATGGAGAGGGGGAGGGATTGGCACCAAATTTGATAAAAAAAATTGTTTAGTCGCCGATTATCACCAAACTTATAAACAATCATCTCCATGATATCAGGAGTGTAATCGTGTGGTTTAAGGATGTCCACAAGTGGGGCCATTCGAGTCAGTGGTGTATAGAGATGAGAGGGACACAAAAAGTTACATCTATAGTGTTTAGTGCCGATTTCCACCAGATTGATACATATTCTTCTCCGTGATACGAGGAATCTTATCGTGTGGTTTATATACACCAAATTGGTGCTCTATGGGTGAGAGATATGGGGACCTTAAATTTGATACGAATTTGTATGCTCGCCAATTTTCGCCAATTTCATATACATGTATATGCATCTCTAATCTCTAATGAGTCTTAGTGTGTGCAGCTTGAGTCTGAAATAGGGACGGGAGGGTCACCAAAACTGATACAAATATTTTTAGTACCAATTACCATCAAACTCAGACACGTTCTTCTCAAATGATACAAGAAATAAAATCGTGCTGTCTGTCTGTCTTTTTGTCTGTCTGTGTGCGTTCTATATATAACTTCACGCGGTACAATCGAGATGGCACCAATGCGTTCTAAGAGGGGTAACTTTTTACAAGGAAGATAATGGTGCGGGTTAAAATTTTCTAAAATGACGCTGTTGGTGGGAGGGGAAATTAAAAAAATACGGTGAAATAGTTTTGTCGCTGATTTCCACCAAACAAATACATAATCACCTTCGCAATATGGCGTTGTTCGAGTCAGCGTTGCATCAACAATTGATTTAATAAACCAAATTCCACCAAATTCATACACGTTTTTCTCTAATAATATACCATGAATTAAATCACATTTGGTGTCGTTTGCGTCACGGATGGCGAGCGGATATGCACTATCATTGATAAGATTGCTATTCGCCGATATCCACATATAAGTTATATACAGTCACCAGGCCATCTCCATATCATTTTAAGTAGTTGGGCGTTCACATTTCACAATCCCGACATATGGTGACCCACATAAGTCACTTGAACAATTATATCTTCTTAACAGTCATATTTATATGGGAATGGCAATCAAGGAATTCACACAATGAGCTAGCAAAAGAGATAACTAGAAGAAGCATTAAACGTATATTTATCATTCTATTGAAGAGATACATATATCGTGCAAACTGAGAGACCTCGAACCGTCAGAGGATTGCATATATATAATAACAAAATTTAGTCTGTTCCATTCAATGCAGTTTCCACAAAAAGTTACAATTTGTCAAGAGATATGGAAGGCCTGTTCAAAAGTAGTGGTCACAGTGTGCAGTCAAACATAGTTTCTTCTGATATATAGTAGCACAATACTTTTCAGGATCCCACCAATACTGACATCTGACAAGGGTTTTAGAACAGAATCATCTACTGACATAAACAACTCAAAATATCGCACTGTGCCTGGCACACGTAGCTGATATATGTGCGCAGCAACATTTCGTTTAAACTAAGAATATTTAGTCAATATATAGCACCATGAACAGAGGAGCACCTGGAAATTTCTTTGAAACATCTGTATCTTCATGGAGATATGATAGCCAGGTGTCCTCGAGATCTTAGTCCAACCCACTAGATTGATTGATACATCTCAATATGTAAAACCCAATTATCATCTTTTATCGAACTAATGTGTTTATGATGTTCATGTATCATATTATAGCGTCTAATGTATACGCAGTTGTAAATAAATAAATACTTCATTATTGGTGGAACGGATTAATCGCGATAAACAGAATGACAATTGACAAGGTGAGCCACTACTTATATTCCATGACTGTAATAATCATGTTTTGTGATGCTATTTGAATATACAATTTATGAGAAAATGTATAACACTTTAAGCAAGAGCATTCTCTATTCCCAACAAATATCCACAGCATACATTAACCTGGGCAACGCCGGGTAACCCTGCTAGTCAATCTATATATTCACAATCTTGGGTACAGTGTTGCGCGAGACTGACAGGTAATATATTTCGACTGAATTCTACAAAAATCACCACTGATGCTAGCTATACGTTGGAATCTTCTTTCCAAGCCATTTCCTTTCCGTACTTCATTTATTATTTTATCGCCCATCAGTTATGAGAATGACTGTACCCGGATAGTATATGTGACCGAGTGAACCATGCATGCCATTCTCTGTAACGGCTATCTCGATGACGAGGTTGATTGCATAAGATGATTGGTCACGAATAGGACGTGGTTGTTTGATGAAGGTAATTGATCACGAATCGCTCTGTGTTATGTTAACACTCACCTTAAGGTCGAGCGGCTCTATATGTGTGTTCGATGGCATTCCTTCCTCCCACTGCTAAGAGTTCCCCCAGTAGGGGTGGGGGTCTGACGAACACATTCATACACAGGTCTAGGGTAGGTTGGAGGATGATTACTCAGGTATAAGTTGAGTATAACGAGCCATGTCATCAAAATGACATAAGTTTTGAGGACACAATTATATCTAGCTAATTATAATTAGAAATAGAGGGTTCAATTCCATGTAGTTGGGCATACATATGCATATTTTATTCCAGCTTGAAACGTATATAACACTATATAGTAAGATCACAACCCAGATTACAGGAGTTTTATGTATATAATTGTTATTATCACTCAAGATTATCAAAAGTGTACGATTCAAGTGGTTGAATTAGATCTTTCAACATTTTACCTTATAGCATCGAGTGCTCATGTATATAGCCGCTGGCAACAGCGACAACGCGGTACTATAATTGACGAACCACCATTCAAATAGAATAAGTGATGGGACTCAGAATTCGACCTTAAGAGTCACACACACATCGTTTCAGGTCGAATTATGTCGCCAGGACGCTGTTCGCATGCATGAGCGATTGATTTCAATTTGATCGCCATTGGCGGCTTATCATCAGTGATCGCACATGCTAAACGGCACATTACTATCAATCTATATATTCACAATCTTGGGTACAGTGTTGCGAGAGACACACAGGTAATATAATTCGACTGAATTCTACAAAAATTACCACTTATGCTAGCTATACGTTGGAAACTTCTTTCCAAGCCATTTCCTTTCCGTACTTCATTTATTATTTTATCGCCTATCAGTTATGAGAATGACTGTACCCGGATAGTATATGTGACCGAGTGAACCATGCCATTCTCTGTAACGGCTATCTCGATGACGAGGTTGATTGCATAAGATGATTGGTCACGAATAGGACGTGGTTGTTTGAGGAAGGTAATTGATCACGAATCGCTCTGTGTTTTGTTAACACGCACCTTAAAAAACGCTGCGATTAATCGCACGCGCGTGTGTAATGACAATAGACCCTAAGCACGACAGACATGAAACGCGTGAAAGCGAAATTAATATAACAACACGCAGATTGCCTCTTCGGCGATCTAAATATGTCTATCTCAAGCCGTGCCATATTTTATCGAAACATAAAGGATTCTGTCAGATTGAGCCGATACTTAATATATATGCCCTCTCATCTGGCTACTTATTTACTGAAATTTAGAACAGCCAACCACAGACTACCAGTCGAGCAATGCAGATGGAATAAATTAAAGTACATGTAAAGACACGAAATGACCGTTATGTGGCGAAAATGTATGTGATGAATACCATTTTGTTATTTTGTGTACAAAAATTAACGATCTGCGAGAAACCTATATCCCGAAGTATTACTGGGAAAATCCTAACAAAATAAATTCTACATATTGCTTAATTTAAGTTTATTGAAAAGAGTGAGCATTTTCTTAAAATTAGCGTTTCTAAAGTTACCAAGACACAAGTATTACATTATATTATATATAATGTAAATATTATATGAGTTATACCATTTAAGAACAATATTCTTGAATGTATTAGCATTATTTGTATTTATTATTAAAGACACGGTTGGCCTTGGCGGTGGGTATCCTGTGATAATATCTCCACCCGTCAAAAACCGCCACAAACAGAAAGGACATCAAAATGTAGATAGACTTTGTCGTATACAAATAAGAAATATTGCATAAACAGTATGTTATGGTCATTTGTTTGACCATTGTTATGTAAACAAAAGCATAAAAAGTTACTTTTCTGGTGTTTGTTTATATTATGATGGTAAACATAAAGAGCGTTCTTTGTTGGTGAAAACCTGATATGGAACTAATAAAGAGCGTTTATGTGTCATTTGTGTGTGATTAGCCAGTAGCATTGTGCTGTCTTCTGTAACACAATCAGGCTCTTGCTTAGGTAAAATATAGTAGGTCTTTATGATACCATGCTGTTTACGCGATGGTCATGGTATATATATATGAACGAAACTGTATGCGTTTTAATGTTTTTCTGTTTACGGTGTTTGGAACAAATATGAATATTTTCGACAATTAAGGCTGCACGTGCCTTTAATATCATATAATATGATGGACTCATTTATTGTACATGTATGTTATGTATTGTTTGTATATATGTATATAAGTTGTATAGCATGTTGCAACTTAAATGTTGACTTTGCTAATAAACCATCCAACATGATAATAACACCAGTCAGCAGTCGCCACTTAGACACGCCCTCACTCGAGATTATTTACAGCTCCACCCTTTGAGGCTTTGACTGATTGAATGACAATTCTAAACCGCGATGAAGAAAAGACGGATTCGTCATCTCAAGTTTAGGGTGGATACACACATGCATGTAATCTCTGTAAATATCGTGTACTAGCAGGGTTACCCGGCGTTGCCCATGTTAATGTATGCTGTGGATATTTGTTGGGAATAGAGAATGCTCTTGCTTAAAGTGTTATACATTTTCTCATAAATTGTATATTCAAATAGCATCACAAAACATGATTATTACAGTCATGGAATATAAGTAGTGGCTCACCTTGTCAATTGTCATTCTGTTTATCGCGATTAATCCGTTCCACCAATAATGAAGTATTTATTTATTTACAACTGCGTATACATTAGACGCTATAATATGATACATGAACATCATAAACACATGAGTTCGATAAAAGATGATAATTGGGTTTTACATATTGAGATGTATCAATCAATCTAGTGGGTTGGACTAAGATCTCGAGGACACCTGGCTATCATATCTCCATGAAGATACAGATGTTTCAAAGAAATTTCCAGGTGCTCCTCTGTTCATGGTGCTATATATTGACTAAATATTCTTAGTTTAAACGAAATGTTGCTGCGCACATATATCAGCTACGTGTGCCAGACACAGTGCGAGATTTTGAGTTGTTTATGTCAGTAGATGAGTCTGTTCTAAAACCCTTGTCAGATGTCAGTATTGGTGGGATCCTGAAAAGTCTTGTGCTACTATATATCAGAAGAAACTATATTTGACTGCACACTGTGACCACTACTTTTGAACAGGCCTTCCATATCTCTTGACAAATTGTAACTTTTTGTGGAAACTGCATTGAATGGAACAGACTAAATTTTGTTATTATATATATGCAATCCTCTGACGGTTCGAGGTCTCTCAGTTTGCACGATATATGTATCTCTTCAATAGAATGATAAATATACGTTTAATGCTTCTTCTAGTTATCTCTTTTGCTAGCTCATTGTGTGAATTCCTTGATTGCCATTCCCATATAAATATGACTGTTAAGAAGATATAATTGTTCAAGTGACTTATGTGGGTCACCATATGTCGGGATTGTGAAATGTGAACGCCCAACTACTTAAAATGATATGGAGATGGCCTGGTGACTGTATATAACTTATATGTGGATATCGGCGAATAGCAATCTTATCAATGATAGTGCATATCCGCTCGCCATCCGTGACGCAAACGACACCAAATGTGATTTAATTCATGGTATATTATTAGAGAAAAACGTGTATGAATTTGGTGGAATTTGGTTTATTAAATCAATTGTTGATGCAACGCTGACTCGAACAACGCCATATTGCGAAGGTGATTATGTATTTGTTTGGTGGAAATCAGCGACAAAAACTATTTCACCATATTTTTTTAATTTCCCCTCCCACCAACAGCGTCATTTTAGAAAATTTTAACCCGCACCATTATCTTCCTTGTAAAAAGTTACCCATCTTAGAACGCCTTGGTGCCATCTCGATTGTACCGCGTGAAGTTATATATAGAACGCACACAGACAGACAAAAAGACAGACAGACAGCACGATATTATTTCTTGCATCATTTGAGAAGAACGTGTCTGAATTTGATGGTAATTGGTACTAAAAATATTTGTATCAGTTTTGGTGACCCTCCCGTCCCTATTTCAGACTCAAGCTGCACACACTAAGACTCATTAGAGATTAGAGATGCATATATATGAAATTGGTGAAAATTGGCGAGCATACAAATTCGTATCAAATTTAAGGTCCCCATATCTCTCACCCATAGGGCACCAATTTGGTGTATCTAAACCACACGATAAGATTCCTCGTATCACGGAGAAGAATATGTATCAATATGGTGGAAATCGGCACTAAACACTACAGATGTAATTTTTTGTGTCCCTCTCATCTATATACACCACTGACTCGAATGGCCCCACTTGTGACATCCTTAAACCACACGATTACAATCCTGATATCATGGAGATGATTGTTTATAAGTTTGGTGATAATCGGCGACTAAACAATTTTTTTTTATCAAATTTGGTGCCAATCCCTCCCCTCTCCATCTCTCACCCAAACAGCACCACTATGGCGTCTTTAAATCACGATTATATTCCTCGTATCATGGATAAGAATGTGTATCAATTTGGTGGAAATTGGCGCTAAAAATATTGTGCATCAATTTTGGTACCCAAGTCCATTTCAATGCAACCCTGACTCGAATGAGGCCACATTTGACAGATAAAAGCCACACCATTAGACTCCTCATACCATGGGGATGATTTTGTATAAGTGTGGTGGCAATCGGCGACTTATTATAAAATTTAGTGCCCACCCCCTCCCAATCTCTCATCCAGAAACAACAATTTGGCGTTGTTAAATCGCACAATTAGATTCCTTGTATCATGAAGAAGAATATATATCAATTTGGTGGAAATCGGCGCTAAAATTAGTTTTATCAATTTTGGTGCCCCTCTCCCCTTCCGTTCATCCCTGACTCAAACGACGCCACTTGTGACATATTTAAACCACACCGTTGGATTCTTCATATCATGGGGATGATTATATGTAAGTTTCGTGGCAATCGGCGACAGAAAAAAAAATCTGCCCCCCCCCCTTCTGGTCACCCCTGACGCGAACGGCGCGACTTTTGCCATATTTAAACCAAGCCATTAGATTCCTCATATTATGGGGATGATTATATATAAGTTTGGTGGCAATCGGCAACAATTGTTTTTTCTGCCCCTCCCCCTTTTCTGCCCCTGACAACAACGGCGTCACTTTAGAAAATTCTAACCCCGACCATTATCTTTCTCGTAAAAAGCTACTCCTAGTAGACCCCTTTGGCATCATCTAGATGGTCCCCTGTGATTTTCTATAGAACACAGACAGACAGACAGACAGACAGACATTCGCAAATATAGATATAGAAGATTTGGCGTTTTACATAGATCATACAGACCATGTAATATGTGTCTGCTGACAACCCAATCATTGCGGCTATGTTTGACCACAGTGAGTGAAGCTTTGAACGTGCAGAGAGAAGTTGACTGGACGAAGTCGTCAGGCCGCTCAAAATAATTGTTCGCGCGATAACCCAAATGTTGGACGTTCTGTTTAAATCATTGTCAGTCTTCTCTTGATTGTATACCAGTGATGGTTCCAGGATGTCCCCAATGCAGGGGCTATGATCCCCAACATGGGGGCTATATTATCCCGGAAGCTACCGGACTGACCACTACATATTTCCTCGACCGGGGGGGGGGGGGGGGGCATGCAGTACCATGAGTCCTACCACACTGAAGCCACGAAGCCACTCCCGATTTGTAACTATTGTAGTTGACAGTCATGTACATGTATGTCGTGCCTGTTTGCTACGATTGATTAATCTCATATGCAGCAACTTATGCTATTCATATAATTATGAACATATTATTACAGCTTTAAATTTAAAGGCACAGAAGGTAGTGTTGCTGTGTGTCTTCATTGGGAAAAGGGTTGTCTATATATAGCTACGAGTTCACAACTACATCATTTTTCCTCTTTTGTGTTATATACGCACAATTTACAACTATGGAATATTTAAGTAAAACATTATGTTGTACATTCTTGCCCAGATAATCAATTCAACTAAATCCTTTAGTTATTCAAAACTTTCGAGAACAAGCCCCCTCCCACAATCATGGATTATAGTCCAAAATGTAACAATTCAAGCCTGTACAAGCTAAAATTGTGACAGTTAGGAACTTGTTCATCCTTTGGCCTGAGAAACATATACTGTTCTGAAAATTCTGGGTTAAAAATGGGGGTGGGGTGACTCTTTTTTCTTTCAACGAGCAATCTCAACAAACTGGTATTGTCTGTCTTAATTTTCCAAGGCATGATGAGAGCACCATATCGGATTGTTAAAATTTGAGCTCAGGCCATGCATAGTCGGGAAACAAATATCCTTATCCTTACGACTCGGCGTTGTCCGATTAGGCTAGGCGTTGTCCGATTAGGCTAAATCACTTAACATGGAATTCACCATGTATGAGTTAGTTCATTGCCATGTGTATTAATATAGCGCTTCCAAAATGTGGAGTTTGAGAGCCGTTCTGGTATCGCTGGACGAGATCAAATTGGGAGTCAGTGTGTGGGATATTAAACACTCATGTATCACAATCGTTCAAAAAAGAGCTTCTAAAGTCTGCACATTTATTTTTATTTTGGATGTCCCTGTTTCCAAGAAATGACGAGAAACAAATCAAGTATAAAATCGACGGACTCAAACCCACTTTTCGAAATGAACTAAAACTCGTGAAAAACAGCAACAGATATCAAACAGGATTTATTCATTTCGGCGCCCATGAAAGAAACCATGTTTATGACTGGCCTGAAATCTCTTGATAACAGTTAGTTTGATTTTGGCTTATAACTACTCAATGGTCTCGCCTGTTGAAATGGAACGATCGTGCGCAGGTGATTAATACTATCAATGATTGGTATGACCATGTAAAATACATGGATTTTACATACAGACATTACATGCATGTGTGTATCCACCTTAGGGTGGATACACCCATGCATGTAATCTCTGTAATTATCGTGTATTTGGCGTTTTACATGGATCATACAGACCATGTAATATGTGTCCGTTGACCACAGTGAGCAAAGCTCGGAGCGTGCAGAGAACCGTTGACTGAACGAAGTCGTCAGGCCGCTTAGAATAATTGTTCGCGGGATAACCCAAATGTTGGACTTTCTGTTTAAATCATTGTCAGTCTTCTCTTGATTTTTATACCGATGATGGCCCCAGGAGTTCCCCAACCCAGGGGCTATGATCCCCAACATGGGGGCAATATTATCAGGATTTCCTGACGCAGGGGCTAAATATTACCCCCGACTTGGGGCTATATATGATCCCGAAAGCTACCAGACGGGGTGGCTAACTCTGAGCTGTTTAAGTAAAACATATATTGTACCTTCTTGCCCAGATTATTCCGACCGATACATTCAACTAAGTCACTTAGAGATGTGAAGCTTTCGAAACCCCACGCCAAGCAAGCATCATGGTCGAAAATGTTCTATATCCAGCCTGTATATACCAGATGTGTCGCTTCTGGTGATGTGCATTAATAAAATGTCAGATATCACACAGACTTAACTAATTTCCACATCCGTAAGAGAAGACATGTTTTGGACTGGCCTTAAATGTCCTGATAGCAGAGAATTTGACTTCGCTTATGACTACTCACTTGTCTGGCCTGTTAACAATGAACCGCTCGCGCGCAGGTGATTAATGTTGTCAATTATTGGTGTGGCATGTATTTTACATACAGAGATTACATGCATGTGTGTATCCACCCTTAGCCTCGATAAAGCTGGTTTAGCTGGACCGCCGAATTAGATGGTTTAGTTGCCGGTTTTATTCTAAGTTCAATGTGTCCAGCGAAGGCGAATGACTTCGCTTACCACCATGCCATTATAATCCGAGAAAACAACGATACATTAGTAAATTATGCTCTTTTCTGTCAAAACCCCTTCGAAGCGCTCATGTTACTCTTTGGAATCTAATATAACCTCTGGCCCACCACTCGCTCGTCGACACTCTGGCCCACCCCCTCGCTCGCCGCCACTCTGGCCCACCCCTCGCTCGCCGCCACTCTGGCCCACCCATCGCTCGTCGACACTCTGGCCCACCCCCTCCCTCGCCGCCACTCTGGCCCACCCCTAGCTCGTCGACACTCTGGCCCACCCCCTCGACCGTAGACACTCTGGCGCATCCTCTCGCTCGTTGACACTCTGGCCCATGGGCCAGAGTGTCGACGAGCGATGGGTGGGCCAGAGTGTCGACGAGCGATGGGTGGGCCAGAGTGTCGACGAGCGATGGGTGGGCCAGAGTGGCGGCGAGCGAGGGGTGGGCCAGAGTGGCGGCGAGCGAGGGGGTGGGCCAGAGTGTCGACGAGCGATGGGTGGGCCAGAGTGGCGGCGAGCGAGGGGTGGGCCAGAGTGGCGGCGAGCGAGGGGTGGGCCAGAGTGTCGACGAGCGATGGGTGGGCCAGAGTGTCGACGAGCGATGGGTGGGCCAGAGTGGCGGCGAGCGAGGGGTGGGCCAGAGTGGCGGCCAATACTACTAACAACAGTTTCTATAACGATGATGATCATGTGGCTGATGACTATTAGTATGGCGAGAGATATGACGATAAATATGATGATGATGATGATGATGATGATGATGATGACGATGAAGATGGCGACGATGATGAAGGCGATGTTCATGTTGATGGTGATGATGATGATGATGATGAAGACGACGACGATGATGACGATGATAACGACGATAATGTCCTTTATGTTGACGAGGAGAATGCTGACGTAGGTATATTGACAACTATTTTGTAAATAATGTAATATGTTCTAAAACTCTTATTTCACGTCAATTCATGCTCGAGTCATTAAAACGTTCATTCAGGTCCACTCCATCGACAGAATACTCTCAAAATTCTAATGTATATATATTGTATGCCTATAGCTACCAGGTAATCACCACTATGGCTCTCACAAGTTTCGACTCAACTCGCCATATGACCTACATCCCCTCCATGATATCTCTTTACTGACAACCTTAGACAATCACCCGCAATGCCGAGGCTGATGCCTGTTGCCATTTTACAGGCGCTTCGTTATTTCGAGCGGCTAGTCATGCACACGCACCACGCACATACTCACACATTTACACGAACTTATACGCTTGCCCAACACATTGTGTGTCCAGGTACGACGAAGCCGTCAAAGTACAAGTGGCCATGATCAAGGGTCACTATATATATCTGGCGCGAGATTTTAACAACGTGCGACTCCACAGCACACACGCAGCAATTACCGTAATACTGTACTCAAATGTTGTTGGTTTTTATGTGTTCTCTGCTTTGTAGAATAGGGTAATCAGATTTTCATATTATTTGATTGTCTGCTGAGTATGAAGTAATGGTAGAGATGGCAGATAAGCAGGAATGCAAAAATAGAACGATATCGTGATTGAGATATTTCAGTGCAACTTTCAATCAAATGTATCAATTAAATGTTATATATATATGCATAATAGTCACAGATATTCATTAATTTTATTGCCTAGTCCGTGGGGTGAATTGAGTTCACGCACGCCCAATATTAACTTATTGTTACACGATGTGTGCCATGAGATGTCCAATCCACTATGGGTCAAATGTTTTAGTTACGTCTTTTTTACATGGAAGTTCGTACCATAGTTTACGGATGGAGACTGAAACGGACATGGCTCATTCGAACGTCCAATTTTTGTACGTAATTTGGAGCGACGGATACGATAGGTCGATAAACAAACGAACTATTGATATACCGGCTTCATTTGCTCCGAAAAACACTTGCCATATTTCAGCCGTTTTCAACATTTCGCCAGAAGTCAGACAAACGCTTTTTATTGCTTCCATATCAGGATAGACTTCCACAGAACGCTCTTTTCAGCTCCCTGTCGTGCAAATGGATTTTTTGTTTTGTGTTTGGGACTCAAACACCGTATTCACAGTTGTATTTTGCATTACTTCAGTGCGTCTTTTTGGGTTACATAATGCCCGTAGAAAGGTAGTTCAGATATTTATCGACCTATTTCAATACTGAGAAAAATTCAAAAGCGAATAATATTATGCGTATTTTGGAGCGCAAACCGCCATGCGGACTTACAGTATATTATTTATTGCTGGCGTACAGTATCCCTTTAATCCGATCAAGCCACTCTTTCTGAGTCGATAGTCGATCCACCGGCGGGCGCGAACTCATGCCGGTACATTAACAACATTACATGTCGGACACTCCAACCAAGGGGTGGGGGTTGAACTCCACTTGATTACCTCATATGATGTTTGATACTGTATTTGTTTAATTATATAATGTATTCATGTAAACGGGGGTCAAACCAAATATGTTCAAATAGTCAATATAAAACTAAACCAATGTGGTTTTGGTTGTGTAGCTTTGCAAGTATTATTTTCTTTATTTACATGCTGGTAGTATGCCTTTAATGTTATCTTGCTTTTCCGGACAGCAGTTAACGGGACGTTACTCTATACTTAAGTATACCTGGTTACTTATAATCAATGTCGCTTTGGTTGCAATGTGTATTATCGATGTTTTATTTGAATAGATGTTGGCGTTTCTTTTATTTGCTGAACAAAGGACTGTGAAGAGTTGCTGGAGGTGTGACAAGGACAGTCTGCACAAAACAGAGATTCGCGGTGTCAACACCTGATATCTGCGTTAAATTTTGGCCTTCAATTTGTGAAACCGAAAACAGACATTGGAATGTACATTCTGTCGTCCATTCACTGGCACGACTTAATAATGACACGATGCACCAGATGTTTACTAAAACATATATATATATATATATCTGCACTAAGGTAAGTAAGTAATAATACAAAATCCAGTTTTGTTTATATTCACGTTCGTTGTGAACACAGCGATCTTGTTCCGGGGACGAGGTAGAGCCTCACGTCAACTATCTACACTGATAGGACTCTGTAATACTTCAAATATATACACTGATAGGACTCTATACTGCATAACATACGTCAAATATCTACACTGCCTCTGTCTCTGTAATACTTCGAATATCTACACTGATAGGACACTGTAATTGTTCAAATATCAACACTGATAGGACTCTATAATAGTTCAAATATCAACACTGATATGACTCTGTAATAGTTCAAATATCGACACTGATAGGACACTGTAATAGTTCAAATATCGACACTGATAGGACACTGTAATAGTTCAAATATCAACACTGATAGGACTCTGTAATAGTTCAAATATCGACACTGATAGGACACTGTAATAGTTCAAATATCGACACTGATAGGACACTGTAATTGTTCAAATATCAACACTGATAGGAATCTGTAATAGTTCAAATATCTATATTGATTCGACTCTATAATGCATAACATACGTCAAATATATACACTGATACGACTCTATAATCTATATATATATAGTTGCGAATGTATGTCTGTCTGTCTATATGTCGGCCTGTGTTCTATATAAATTCACAGGGGACCATTGACGCCCTTGTTGTCAGTGGCAGAAAAGGGGGAGGGGTAGATTTTTGTTGTGTCGCCGATTACCACCAATCTTATATACAATCATCCCCATGATATGAGAAATTTAATGGTATGGTTTAAATATGGTCAAAAGTGGCGCCGTTTGAGTCAGGGATGCACGGGAGGGGAGAGGGGCACCAATATTGATAAAAATAACTTTAGCGCCGATTTCCACCAAATTGATACACATTCTTTTCCATGATACAAGGAATATAATTGTGTGATTTAAAGGCGCCAAATTTGTGTTGTTTTGATGAGAGATTGGGGGGGGGGCACTAAATTTGATAAGAATTGGTTTAGTCGCCGATTGCCACCAAACATATACAAAATCATCCACGTGGTATGAGTAGTCTAATGGTGTGGCTTAAAGCTGTCAAAAGTCATTCGAATCAGGGTGCACTGAAAGTGAGAGGGGCACCAAAATTGATACACACTATTTTTAGCGCCAATTTCCACCAAATTGATAACTTTAACCTGGGCAATGCCGGGTAACCCTGCTAGTGCATAATATACGTCAAATATCTACACTGATTCGACTCTATAATGTATAATGTACGTCACATAGCTACACTGATTCGACTATATAATGTATAACATACATCAAATAGCTACACTGATACGACTCCACAAAGCATAACATACGTCAAATATCTACACGGATACGACTTTATACTGCATAATATACGTCAAATAGCTACACTAATACGACTCTATGATGCATAACATTACGTAAAATAGCTACACTAATACGACTCTATAATGCATAAAATACGTCAAATATCTACACTGATTCGACTCTATAGTGCATAACATACGTCAAATATCTACACTGATTCGACTCTATAGTGCATAACATTACATAAAATATCTACACTGATACGACTCTATAATGCATAACATACGTCAAATAGCTACACTAATACGAGTTTCTAATTCATTAAATTATATATTTAAGACAGATAACCTCCCCGTTGCAGGAATATTCTGCATATTTTTCAATGCTTGTGCTTTCACCACCCTCTCTCGTCGCCTATCTAGACTTTAACGTCTCTCTCTTATACTATACTATTTCCAGCCCTTCCCGTCGCGTATGAAGGTGGAGAATGGGTGCGAAACTTGAGGGCAAACTTAACGTAAGCCATAGTTACCCTCCTCCTTAGTTTACCACCCCCCCTGTCACGTGCCGGGTGACAAATATTTCTGTTGCCCGCTGAGCCGGCAGACATTGTTTTTGTCGCCAGTCTGATGTTATATTACAAGAATATCTCCAATCAATACACAGGGCAGTAACTCAACTATTTCACATCACAAAATAGTGTTATAATCATAAATCTCATATACCCCACGGATTCGAAAAAAAACACTAATTTGCGTATATTTAGTGAACACTAATATTCAAACTTTTAAGTTGATACTTTTATCTGAAAACTGTTATTATGTACTATTTACATCGAAACATCTGGGTGATTCAATATCTTCATATCTACATTATACGGTGCAACATTGAACGAGTCGACCCCTTGATGTCGGTTGGTTATAAAATAATCTTACTGGTGTACAACGTAATGCATGCGTTTGTCGCGAATGAATTATCCTGTACGGTTATCCTTCATATCAGGAAATGATAAATAAATGAATTGAAATAAACCTCTCCACGATGTCTGCATTGTGATCACAAAAGTATTTTGTGTGGGGATCGCGATGCAGTTGGTAATATTGACATATCCGAATGTACATTTTAGAAATTGACAACTTCGCAATAGCTTTCTGTGAAGATCGTAATGAAATTAATATCGCGAGTAAATTTCGCGCACAAGACGACATTTAATATGCCAAATTGGAGAAGGTAAATAAACAGTGATTATCAAACGCGTAACGGATTGACTATCTTTTATGGAACATAAATCCCACAGGACGATACGAAGTTACTAAGAACATACTTAATCGCGAATGAAAACACTCGTGCCATGAGATGACTCAGTGCAACATCGTGCGTGTGAATGCATGGCAAGGATTTTTCTTTAGTAATCAGATAGCAAAACAGTTGCTGTCCTTCCGTTCTCGAGCGAGTGACAAATATCAGTGTCTACCACGACAGCGGGCGACAACTGTATAACAAGAAAACTAAGATGCATGCATCAGGTCGGCCGTGAACTATCTACCATAGAATTGTTGTAGCTATCGATTATACATTTTGGAACACCTGTCTGTATGTATGTGTGAATGCATGTGTGTATGTGTTATAGACTCTAACACTGCTCGACTGATCCGACTCGGATTTGGTATTTAACGTGTCAACTTGACCTCGCTCATAGGCATGTTTCTGGACCTTGACCGATCCGACTAAAAATTTGTGTGTAGGACTACTTCGATCCCGGGAGCAATATGGACGGGTCCAATTTCACGTGGGACCATGTTCTCGAACGTGCTGATATAGGCATGTTTCTGGACCAATTGAACAATAGTTTGGCCAGACGCTGTATATACTGGGTACTGTCCAGATGGAGGCGATCACCAAAAAAAAAATCCCTAAATAGCCCGAACGAAGTCGAGTACATCAGCTAGTTTAATATATATTTTGGAAATTTGTCTGTCTGTTTGTCTGTTAGCTATGGCCGGGAAAACTGCCGGACAGATTTGACGAAATTTGATACCTAGGGGAAATTATTTCCAGGGAGTATTTTGGACGGGTCAAATCTTGATCCCGACCTGACTTTGACATTCAAAAAGATCAATTCAAGGTCAAATCTGGTAAAACGGAAGTATTTCAACGAAATATAATACCTACTGTTACTTTTGTCCCAGGAGTGTTTCGGGTGGGTCAAATCATGACCCTGACCTGATCTTGACATTCAAAATTGTCAATTCAAGGTCAAATCGGGTAAAGCCGGGCTGATTTCGACGGGTACTTTTGTCGTGACTTTCCGGGGAGTGTTTTGGACGGGTCAAATCGTGACCCGACATGACGTTCACCTTTAAAATGGTCAATTCAAGGTCAAATCGCGCAATTCTCCGAAAATCAGAGGGGAACATCCCGGGCGAAGTAGGGTCCACCAGCTACTATTATATATTTCTAGATTTAGTTACAAACTAAATACCTGTATATTGTACAAAGAAATGTTTGACAAATATATCTGTATCAATATTACCATACGGGTCATTAAAATAGATACGACGAAACAAATTTTGAAGGGTGCATGTATCAGGTAAATTTTTATATTTCAAATGATGACAGGAATGCGGAAAGTTGAAGTACCTACGTAATACTGGCTACCCGAATGAAGAGATATACATGTATATAAAAACCAAAATAGAAGATGACTGCTGGCGACAATGTTTTCCAAAAAAATTCAAAGCATTCGATAGCTCCCATCTAGTTGTCAGCCCGAAGATCAATATAAAGTGTGGTGACTATCAGATGAGGGATATGTCTGTACAGTTGCTAAACAATTCAGTCATGCAAAAGAGGATCAAACAGTAAGATACCAAATTGCTGCCTGTGGTAATGTTTTTTAAAGAAATTCGGGAAATTTAGATTACTCTCACCCTGGTTATCCAGAAGATCATTGTGGAATCTGGTGACGATCGGACAAGGGGTGTCGTCTGTAGGATCAACCAAATTATTTAGCCATAAAAATAGTAAAATTCAAGATCACCGCTGGCAGTGATGTCTTCACAAGGACAGCTTGAGAACAAAACATGGTTCACATCTAGCGGTGACCCAAACCATCCACATGAGAAAAAGTTCTCCAATAAAAGCTGGCTGCAGGGTGCGCCAATTGATTCAAATTCGAAATTTTGCAGGGTGTACTGCTTGTGGCCATGTTTTCCCCGCAAATTTGATAGACTGATGGACAAAACCACTGAATCCGTTGAATCAATATACATGTATACATGGATTAATTTATATGCATTGTTATACACAGTACTGGTATATAAAGGTACTGAAAATAACAATATTACTAGTATACACAAAATAAACCATATATCATGGCTATGGGCTCTAATATCCGAATATGACAGCTGAGAACTTGGTGTGAATTGAAGAGTGGTGGTGTCTCAAGCATATCTAACCCTCCACGTTAGAAACATGCCATTAAATGTCATAAGTATAATCTAGCTTGAGGACAGAAGTTATCCATAAAACCCCCCTTAATTCCACCAGGTCCTCGCGCGATGTATGGTCGATCACATGATGATCTAGGGGGGATTAGAATTGTTGTATAAAAACAGCACTGCATGTAAATATAAAATAAAATAGTGCTACATCTTATTACAGATTATTGCCATATATAATCAGTGACTATACAGACAGTCTGGCAAAATAAAGTTTCAGTGACACTCTATCCGAAGAGGGGAATAATTCCATCTGTTACAGTCAATGGAGCAATTATGAATCTGGAAAGGTGAAATTTCTAAGTAATACTAGATATCGACATGACGCGATAACATATAACGTAAATGCAATATGGCCGCTGGCGACCATTTTTTCCTATAAAATTAAAAAAATATTTGATAGCTCCCATCTGATAGATCAATATCAAGATAAATATGAAGTTTGGTGATGATCGGATGAGTGAAGTGGACTGTGCTAAACGGTTTAGTAATGCTTAAAAAGATTCTTACCTTAATATTTTTATGTTCACTTTATAAACTTCACTGAGTCATCTTTGTCATGTATTGAGTTTGATATCTTTTGTTAACAGTTTATAAATCATGTATGTCTGATGTTTGTTATTTTAATTTATGTGTTTATTATCATTAAATAAAGTTGCATTCCTTAAAAAGATTCTTACCTCAATGTTTTTATGTTCACTTTATAAACTCCACTGAGTCATCTTTGAATTTGATATCTTTTGTTAACAGTTTATAAATTATGTATGTCTCGTGTTCGTTATTATATTATATACACTTTATAGTGTGTTTCAGAACGAAAAAAAAATGAATAAAATCAACAAATTTGTAAATTTAAAAACAATTCAAACGTTGTTGTATTCCATGTCCCAGCCCGGACATATACACCGAATTTCAATAATATTCATTGAGAAACAACGGACCAAACGCCATATAACACCCCGTATACATCTTTTATTCCGAGTTGGCCTTTTATTCCGAGTTGGCACGCGTCGATTGGGGCGAGTTAGCCCTGGGGCGAGTACACCGATTCCGGCACCTTTTCTATTTGCAGCAGGTTTATGTTTACGCTGGTTTACGCGTAATTTGTTTTACAAAGTTCCCCAATTGGTATCGTAAATAGAGCGACCTTATTTGACAGAGAATGCCTCTGTTATTGATTATAAAGTTGCTATACATTAAAAACGACAAATTCACATGCTCGTTCAAGCGCAGTAGTCTATTTTCCCCATGTTAAATGACATCCACAAATACTAAATAACGCTAACCTACTGCCGAAAGTTTTACACGACAACTGTTAACATATTTGGGCTGAATTCATCTGACGCGGTATTATTCCTCAAAATAAACAACAAAAACCATCGTTAGTTGGAAATGTAGTTTGGGCTAACATTTACATAAATCCTCCACATCATTATTCCGACACACACGTCAGATGAAAAGCAGCCATGAAGTAAACGGCCAAATTGGCCGAAATAATACCAGTATTAAGGTTTAGCCAAACCAGTCAAATATGGCCTACAGGGATATGTTTATCAGTTTTTAAACTTGGTAGAAAAGTATCAAAAACGTCAAAAAATTCAAAGAAAACAACAATCAAAGTATCATATGTAGTTAACAACACTATACTGGTAGCAGATTACAAAAATATATGGCACATACTTACCAACCACACTCTTGACTTTGTGCGCACGTTCCGACAAAACGGTCAGCTAATTTCCATACAATAAAGTACATCAGGATCCAGGAGAACTCCATACGAAACTCTTTGTTGAGAAATCCACATTTTATAATAACAAAACGTATTTAATTTAAATTTTCAAAAGCCAGGGTATGTATTGTGGCTCAAATTCACCAGAAAGCAAACAGCTATATTTGACTGTGACTGTAATTGTGCAAGGTCAGATTCCCTCAGCAAGCCAGCTTATATTTTAGCATGGCCAGTCTGGTCTGAATCCCAATCAGGATTAATCAAGAGATTACTCAATGAATTCCAACCAGCAATTTTACTATGGATACAGCAGTCATTGCCAAATACTGCTGTGTGATATCTGGTTGTGTCATTTCAAAACTTGATCACTCGCTTCAAAAACATGAGAATTGAATAATGTGTTGTGTTGTAATGTATGGATAACAAAGCATTCTTGACAGAGAACTCCCCAACCAGGATTCAGTTTTGTATGTGGAAATTTCTCAACAACAGACCCTGTACGTGTGCACAAAGTCAGATTTCAGTTCGGAAGAAAGTATCACATATTACCAATTTCTTTCACAGGTAAGTTACTATTTACTATACATAATAACGAACCAAAGCCGCTTTGGGTCGTATATAGGCTATATCTGATTTTGTGACGTCACCAGTTATTAACTAATACGACGCTCTAATTTTTGAATTTGGGGAGCACTTTTGTCGCACAGTAGATCGGTGGGCCTAAAGCATTATTGTCGTAATCGGCTGTCAAGAGGCCAAGACAAATCAGTCGATGTGCAACATTCTCCTATTTATATAAAACGTCATACAATCATTTATGTGTTTTGTTATTTATAAAGTCAGAATACCGAGTTAAAAGACAGAATTCCAAGTTGATAAAGTCAAAATTCCGAATTATATAGATAGAATTCCGAGTTTGGAAAGTCAGAATTCCGAGCTTATAAAGTCAGAATTCCGATTTAAAAAGACAGAATTCCGAGTTATAAAGTCAAAATTCCGAGTTTATAAAGTCAGAATTCCGAGTTAAAAAGACAGAATTCTGAGTTAAAAAGACAGAATTCCGAGTTAATAAAGTCAAAATTCCGAGTTAATAAAGTCAAAATTCCGAGTTATAAAGTCAAAATTCCGAGTTTATAAAGTCAAAATTCCGAGTTAAAAAGACAGAATTCTTTGTTGATAAAGTCAGAATTGCGAGTTATAAAGTCAGAATTGCGAGTTATAAAGTCAGAATTCCGAGTTAATAAAGTCAAAATTCCGAGTTAAAAAGACATAATTCCGAGTTTATAAAGTTATAATTCCGAGTTAATAAAGTCAAAATTCCGAGTTAAAAAGTCAGAATTCCGAGTTAATAAAGTCAAAATTCCGAGTTATAAAGTCAGAATTCCGAGTTAAAAAGACAGAATTCCGAGTTATAAAGTCAGAATTCCGAGTTATAAAGTCAGAATTCCGAGTTAATAAAGTCAAAATTCCGAGTTAAAAAGACAGAATTCCGAGTTTATAAAGATATAATTCCGAGTTAAAAAGACAGAATTCCGAGTTAAAAAGACAGAATTCCGAGTTATTAAGTCAGAATTCCGAGTTAAAAAGACAGGATTTCAAATTGATAAAGTCAGAATTCCGAGTTATAAAGTAAGAATTCCGTGTTTATAAAGTCAGAATTCCGAGTTAAAAAGAGAGAATTCCGAGTTAAAAAGAGAGAATTCCGAGGTTATAAAGTCAGAATTCCGCCAATCAAGACTACGCGGAAGTACGATTGGCCTAATTTTACTCTAATTACTTTTACTGATAATCAACCCAGGAAATATAAGGCTTATGTAAATTTTATTTGGAGGGAATACCAGGGAATCTATAAACAGATTTTGTGATAAATAAAGTGGGTTTGCCTTGGTTCGTTAATTACGCTAGCGTATGGTCATATTATACGTATAGTTGTTGTTAGCTGAAGTTTGTGCCATTTTTTTCTCTATTTAGAAAATTACCCAAATTTGAACCGGAGTTCATGTTGGACTTTGGTTAAGCCTTAAGTTGCCTTTTGCTTGAATTTATGTAATACGTGTATCACTGGGGTTCAGTGGGCTCAACACTTTGGAATCTATAACGATTTGGCTCCAACTCGTTTCTGATTTTTGTGTTTACTTTCGGCCATTTTGATCATGGAAAACCTTCCCTGTCAAGAGAAAATTGTTATGGTGATGATTTTGTCCCATTTGTTCATAATGAGTAGTCGAATATTGATATAACATTTGTGATTGAGATAGGCGTCTCGATCAGCCAGTTTTTGCCTTGGATTTCGTAATTTCCAAATTCGTCATTAGTTTTGAGATGAACAGAGACGGAATAAACCATGATACTTACGATATGCCATCACCAGACTCTCTAATCGCGTTTCGATATATCATCAATATCATCAGCCTCTTTTTTTTATTTTTTTTTTTTTATTTTTTTTTTTAAAGTTTTTATTGATCAAGATTAAATGTATATAAATATTGTAACAAGATTTGCAAAAAAAGATCACACACTAACTCTTTCATCCCCAGTCTATCAGTAACTTGCATACATCCTTTCGCTCACATGCTCTTTCACTCATCGCGACAAGTTTATAATTATACACGTTTCTGGTATGGGTCCCGCAGGCTATGTTAGACATATGTTTAGTCAAAGAGCTAATATCGGTAGGTTCAAGGCTTATAAGATATTAATTGTGTATATATAGCTCTTTGCTGAGTATAATGGGATTTTGATTGATGTTGAAATAAGTTTTTTCCCTTTCTGGTGGGTCAACTCGGCGGTTTTTCGGCACTTATTCCTCGGGAACGATATTTTGATACATCATGGTTTGTTTGCTTCTGACGTTTTGTTAAGAGCTTCAATGATTAAAAACCAGTTTTTCTCAAAAGAGGGTAATTTCATTTGGCACTGTGCCAACAATTTCTCCTGTAAATATCTAGATTGTAGTTCTGATAGAAAGGATTTTAGTGATAACATATCAGGATTAAATTTAGTTTTGTATATGTATTGTTTTATCAGTAGCCAAAACAGATTCATCATAGAGTTACCGCCCATTGATAGGGATCCAAGAATTGCAATCTTTCTTGTGGCTAACAAGGCGATACCATTTGATTTGCACCAAATAGTAACATCATTTATAAAGTTTTTTACAAGCGGACAGTCCCAAAAAATATGGGATATATCTTCAGATGTTGTGCCGCAGCGATTACATAAATCATTTTGTTCTAGGTTGACCATTTTAAGAAATTTCTTTGTGGAAAGTATTCTATGATTAATTCTATATTGTAACCACCACATTTTCGTGTCAGGCGTCGTGGTGAAAGCAAGCCGGTTGTAGTTTTCCCATTGAATGTCATTATCCTCAAATTCAGCCTGCCATTTTGTATGGGATTTTGGTACGATATTCATTGAATTTAAAATGTTGTAGAAGTCCTGTCCACCATGAGTATTGTTCAATGGGATAACAAAATTACTTGGAAGGAAAGGGCTTTCAATACGAAATAAGGGTTGGTTGAGCTTTTGTGACATAGCTATTATTTGTTGGCGGATGCTGTTCATTGTCAGAAAATCTGTACGTATATGATAACATTCGAATAAAGATTGTTCTGTGTGTAATATGCCACCTCTTTGAAACAAGTCATTTACATATATAATTCCTTTTTTTCGCCATGAAAAAAATTTAATGGTATGTCCTTCCAGTTTTATATCGGGGTTGTTCCAAACAGTGCATGCCTGAAATCGATTTTGTTTCTTATTTTTTTCTAACATATTTGCAAAAGCCAGTAGTACGTCATGCCAGAAAGGATTGTTCACGACATTAGCTTTGTTTTTTAGAAAAGCATGGTTGTATGTCAGAAATAGGTGGTCTTTGGTGATAGGAAGGTCGGTTAGGGGTGTCCATTTTGAACTTTTCAATAACAATCGTCTCACCCAAGTTATTTTCATTGACATGAGGAAATTGTTTACATCTACCATTTTCATTCCACCGTGAGAGTGGTCTTGACAGACGAGTTTTCTTTTTACTCGGTCCCGCTTGGAATTCCAGAGAAAATTGAATAGTATTTTTTCGAGTTTGGTCATGAAATTGTTGTCGGGGTTAGGTAATGCGATGAATAGGTGAGTTAATTTGGGGATAATGATGGATTTTATAACTGTTATACGACCAAATGGGGTAAGTAGTCGATGATTCCATGTTTCTGTTAATCGTTTAATTTCATTCAGCTTATTTTCAAAATTAATCGACATTTTGTTTAAAGTAGTATTAAAGTTGATTCCAAGAAGATTAAATGAGTCAGAAAATGTGAGATGCAGGTCCGGACATATATTTTCTTGCCGCCCCACCATTGATCCAATCCACGACGCCTGACACTTACTCGCATTGAGATTGAGTCCCGATATTTTAGCAAAGGCATTTAGGGTGGAATAAGCCTCACTCAGACTACTTTCGGAACCGTCTAGAATAAGTGTCGTGTCGTCTGCGTACTGCGTTAACTTAAATTCAAAACCATCGAGGGTAATTCCTTTGATTTTTTTATTATTTCTAATCATGAGACCTAGGATTTCTGCGCAAATCAAAAAAATGTACGGAGATATAGGATCGCCCTGCCGACAGCCTCGACCTAGTGTGAAACATTGTGATATGTGCCCATTTATGAGTAAGGAAGAGTTAATATTCGTATAAAATATTGAAATCCATTTTTTTATCGTTTCTCCAAAGTTGAAAAATTCAAGACATTTGTGCATGAATTTCCACGATACAGAGTCAAATGCTTTCTCAAAATCTAAAAGTAGTAAGAGGCCAGGAATTTTCTTCAAGTTAGTTTGGTATATAAGATCATAAATCAGTCGTGTATTGTCTCCTATGTATCGGCCCTTCAAGAAACCCGTTTGGTCCTCGTTAATGATATGGGGGAGAACTTGTTTCATCCGCTGAGCTATACATGCAGATGCCAGCTTATATGAGCTGTTCAATAAGGTAATCGGTCTCCAATTTTTTAGAAGATGTCTGTCTTTGTCTTTTTTGGGGAGAAGAGTTATAATTCCTTGTTTTTGTGTAATGGAGAGCTCTCCTGATTTATAGGACTCATTGAGAGATTCACATAAAATAGGCCCAAGCTTTCGCCAGAAAAATTTCCAAAATTCATACGGAAATCCATCCAATCCACATGTCTTACCATTCTTTGTTTGTTTTAATACTGCAGACAGTTCATGTATGGTGATTGGCCCTTCTATACTATCTGAAATATCTTTATTTAGTTTCAAAACGTTATTGTCGAAAGTGGCAAAATGTGTCTCGGATTGAGTAGTGCATTTTGAAGCGTATAAAGTTTGATAAAAGTTACGAGCTTCTTTAATAATGTCATTTTGGTAGGTTAATAATTTCCCATTTGAGTCTATCAGATTGGTCAGGGTTTTGGATATATAATTACGCTTTTCCAAATTTAAGAAATATTTTGTTGGTTTTTCGCCATCCTCGATCCATTTTGCTCTAGATCTTATCATTGCACCCATTGTAGCTTCCTTTCTCATATCCATTAACTCGTTATCGACTTTTTGTATCTCATCCAGAAGTTTCACCTTCTGTTCAATGTCCGACCCATTCTTATCAACCAATTCGGTAAGATCATATTTAGCTTTCTGTAGAGATTCTTCTTTTGATTTACGATCTCGTTTTCTGTTTGAAGAGTAAGCAATGGTAGCCCCTCTTATATCCAATAAAAGTGAATCTAGAAAAAGTCTTTTGCTGATATCACATTTACAAGTATGATGAGGGGAACTATCTAATTCGTCTGTAGTGTAGTTGTATCGAATCTTATTGGTTTCAATGAGCTCATTCATCATATCGATATATGTTTTGTCTCGTAGAAGTGAAAGATTAAATTTCCAAAAACCGTGACCCTTCTGGTGAGTATTTAATGTTAGTGATAATGTTATAATCGAGTGATCGGATCTATATCCCGGCAGTATGTTTGGTTTCTCTCCAATTAGGCTTAAAATATCATCTGATACGAGGAAATAGTCCAGCCTCGCCATTTTTATAGGTGACTTTCTTCTCCAAGTGAAACGCTTAAGTTCTTTATTATTGGATCTCCATACATCAATTAGTTCGAGCCTATCGACAAGACTATGCACCGCCTCTTGTGCGCGTGGACTGTTTGTATGTTTATAGTTAAAAGTATCGGACGTTTGATTTTGAACCAAATTCCAATCACCACATATTACGATTTGAGTATTGCCTATTTTAGTAATTGCTTTTTGCAGGTTATGGTAAAATTCTGGGTTATCGTTATTTGGCCCATAAATATTAGCCAAACTAATTCTCACATTTTCAATGGTGATATCCAAAATGATATAATTTCCGCCAGTATCTTTCAGAGATTCATGTATGTGGAAATCTAAATTTGTATTGAACAGAATTGCTACTCCACGAGAATTTGATTTAAAAGATGCTATTTCTGTTTTGGAGCCCCATTCGGCTGAAATAATTTTTTCCATATCTTTTGTAAAATGTGTGTCTTGTAGACATACTATAGACGGTTTCAAATCTTTCAAGTGTCGAAAAACATCGCGACGCTTAGTAGTTTCGTTCAACCCTCGACAGTTTGAAGAAATAATTTTTACAGACATGAGCAGACGTTAGTACGCAGACGACCGACCGATCGACCACCAAGGGCGGAAAATACTTCAACTGAAATTCTTAATGTGGAAGTTATACAGGAGTATACCGAAACGTGTAAAAAATAACCAATGTCACTTGCACTCACACTCTCCTTACACACCATGCTGAAAGAAAAACACATACATATAATAATAATAAAGATGATCGATACAAATATCATTTCTGTATTCCGGTGTTCGGTTATCATCGTGCCTCGATGTGCCGAGGCCACCCTAGTGTGGCATGCCAATATATAAGCAGTCGGTTAATCATTTAAGTAGTACATCGTTCCCTATTCTGTATTTGTGTATTTGTACACAAATATATTTTTGCACATTAAATGAGTAACGATGTGAAGACAGATAGACAAACGAACAAGTGAACAGACATATGTCGATTGTGTAAAAACAACTCGGCCTTGTTTTGTAACTTACCAAAAATCGATAATTGCTGAAATTCCTATGTACAACACGTGACATGTAATGCTATTGACCCTAATAAGTGATGTCAGACCAAGATAGTTGACCCATTTTTCGGCCAAGCAGTTCAAAGGAAATTTCACTGACCACACGTAATCCTCGTGTTTAGTCTGTTTGTTGACCATAATATCGCTGTGTTGTTTCGTAATGGATGTGGAAATTATCAGTGCAATTTCTATGGAATTTAATCTTATATATCAGGATTATTCCAAATGGACATTAAGTTTTCTGCAATGTGTGGTGAGTTTGTCTTTCATATTAACACTGATTAAGAGCTTGGCAAACCGACTATACACATATATAGGTAATTTCAACATCTATGTAAACAAGAAAAGTGAAACTTGTAGATTGCCAGTCAATGAAAAGTTTTGAGTTGCAAAGTAATGAATATCTATGGAATCCTATTACGGCCACTTGCTAATGGCGCTTTCGGCGCACTTTTTGTCGCTTTCGGCGCATCGCGCCGAAAGCGCCGAAAGCGACAAAATGTGCGCCGATCGGCGCACTTTTTGTCGCTTTCGGCGCTTTCGGCGCGCGCGCCGAAAGCGACAAAAAGTGCGCCATTAGCGTTGTTTCGGCGCGCGCCGAAAGCGCCGAAAGCGCCGAAAGCGACAAAATGTGCGCCGATCGGCGCACTTTTTGTCGCTTTCGGCGCTTTCGGCGCGCGCGCCGAAAGCGACAAAAAGTGCGCCATTAGCGTTGTTTCGGCGCGCGCCGAAAGCGCCGAAAGCGACAAAATGTGCGCCGATCGGCGCACTTTTTGTCGCTTTCGGCGCTTTCGGCGCGGTGCGCCATTAGCGCATGTATACAATTAAGTATGTGATCAGCCCAGCAGGGGTGCCGGAAGAGGGGGCAGCTGATCCCCTGCCCTTGACCAAGGGGGCAGGACTTGCCCTTTTTCTGGAGACAGAAAATGCTGTGTTTAATCTCGTGTTTTTATAGCAAAATGTTACTTTTTGGGTCCAAATACCACCAATTTCACAAGGAATATTAATTTTTTGTCAAAAACGGCCATAAAAACCGACAAATACCTTTAAAATAGGGATTTTTGCCACAATGAATTTATGGTTGTTTTTTTCCGAGTTTGCGGAGAAAATTCCCTTTTTTGGGCAGAAAAGTGCCATTTTTGTAGGCTCTCCCCCCCCCCCCGATGCCCTTGGATGCTCCCGGCACCTCAGTGCAGATCGGACATGGCCATATGTGTACAATGTATAGGCCTATGTATCAATTTTAAAAGGGAGGGGCTGAATTTTGCTGTAGATACACCTCTAAATGCTATAATTTGTCATTATTCAGATTTAAAATTATTTATTAATATGGTACTTAACACATGTATGAATTTTCACTATAAATGAGTCTAAATATAGTCAAGTGATTAGTATGCATACATTTGAGCAACTTTTTAAGTGAGTGTTGCCGCATGTAATTAAATGTAATATAATGAAAAAGTCTGTTAATAATTGAACACCACAACTGACTGTCACTAGCTGTGATAGACTTGCAGTGAATATATTGATTGAGTAATTGGCAATCATGAATATTTTTGTGGGACAAACCCCAGCTTCTGGCATGATTCAGGGTACGTTCATACGCTGGCAAGTTTGCAAGGTACATTTTTGTGGGCATTTCGTCATAGAAAACCACATGGTGCCAGAATATGAACGGAAATATGCACCTAACATGCATCTTTACCAGAGCGAAAGACATCGGAAGTAACATTTATATAGTTCCACTTGTACTACCAGTGCTACCTCCAAATACCTGTATGATTTATTCTTGTGAGATAATTTGCATGATATTTACAGGCAAATTCCGGTAGCATCGTTACCAGTGGAACTACAGAGATTTATTTCGCACGTATACTAGTAGTTAGCCCCCCAACTTTGGTCAAAAGTATAACAGTTGGAAATTTCATACTTGCCAAAACATTAGTTGGAAATTTCACACCAACAATAGGTGAAATATGTTCTTGTAGTTTGATTATAAAACAATTTATTGGGGGGGGGGGGGAAATGTTCCTATGTTTGGTAAAAACTTTGGACAGAAATGGTCATCAGTTGGAAATTTTCCAACCTTAGGGGGGGGGTAACAGATTGGAAATTTCCAACACTTGGAAAGCTTGTGTCCTGGTCCCTCCCCCGTGGCCAGTCAAAAACTTCTAGTTAATTTAAGAAAACAATATTGTCATACATTTGGTCAACATTGTCATTGGAATTGTCATCAGTTGAAAATTTTCCAACCTAAGTGGGGGGTGTAGGGTTTAAATTTACAACGGTAGGAAGGCTTGAGGCTAGTGTAGATGTTACGATTTCAAAATTTTCTTGTTAAGATTTCTAAATTTTCGCACACCGGATCGAACCATGGTCGGCCCGGTGTGTCATTGCCCCACATCCACATGGCCAATACAAAACTGCTAATTAGTTTAGCAAAACAATATTTTACTACATTTGGTCAAATTTGTGGACAGAAATGGTCATCACTTGAAGAATTTTCCAACCTGAGGGGAGTATGAGGTTTGAAATTTTCAAATAACTAATAAATGTTCAGGTTAAAATATCTGTCAATGTTCTCATACCAGGAATATAGAAATATAAAACCATGGCTTATGAATATATTAGAAATTAGGCCTGACTGAGGTTCAAGGGGGGGGGGGTGCAAATGGAATTATTCAAAAACTTGTGTTGGTCTGATTCTGACTAAAGGGGGGATGCAGTTGGAATTTCCCAAGGTGGACACCCCCCCCAAACATGTAGTTGAAATTGAAGTCAGAAGAACCCCTCCCCCCAGATTGTGCCATGAAACTTTACTCTGCATAGTGCTTGTAGAGATATTATTCCATCAGTGCAAAACATGGGAACTTTTTTTATGTTCTAACATGGAACTTTATAACATTGAACAAACAAGGCAGAGAACATGTTGGACTCTCCGTTACCACATCCCTGCATCCATGCGAATGGGGGGGGGGGGTTTCAGGAGCTGTGGCTTTTGAAGTTCACTCACCTAATTGTAATTCCATATTTCTGATAAAACTTATAGATAATTTCACGGTGTGTAAAATTTAGAAAAAAATTGTCAACAATAAACGCCTCCATTTTAATGGCATACAGAAGTATGGAATCCTATTACGGCCACTTGCTAATGGCGCTTTCGGCGCACTTTTTGTCGCTTTCGGTGCATCGCGCCGAAAGCGACAAAAAGTGCGCCATTAGCGTTGTTTCGGCGCGCGCCGAAAGCGCCGAAAGCGCCGAAAGCGCCGAAAGCGCCGAAAGCGACAAAAAGTGCGCCGTAACGGCGCATATTTTGTCGCTTTCGGCGCTTTCGGCGCGCGCCGAAATAACGCTAATGGCGCACATTTTGTCGCTTTCGGCGCACCGCGCCGAAAGCGCCGAAAGCGCCGAAAGCGACAAATAGTGCGCCGTTACGGCGCACTTTTTGTCGCTTTCGGCGCTTTCGGCGCTTTCGGTGCGTTACTAATGGCGCACTTTTTGTCGCTTTCGGCGCTTTCGGCGCATCGCGCCGAAAGCGCCGAAAGCGCCATTAGCAAGTGGCCGTAATAGGATTCCATAAATATCTATATATAATATGTCTATAACTGTATCTGGCAACTCAGATTTTTAATGTACCAGTCTTAGTATGTGTCCACATGTATGCAATTTTGGACAACTCAAATATATACTCTTTCATTGACACCATTATTGTCGGTGTGGTCGAGATGTGCATGATTTTTGGGTAACATTCTCACATAAGTTGCACAATAATCTGGTCATCTGCGTTATCCATTGTGATATATTAGATAATTATTAGTTTAATCCATTCAAATCGATTGGGGGTTCATGTGGCAGGTACTGAGTACACATTCCCATGCAGATCCCTGAAGCAAAAGTTTGATATGGTATTTTGAGATTACCCCATTCTTCATCATTTGCTCCAGAGATCAGCAAGACAATCCATATTTATAGCCTGTCACGTGACACCCTGGTTAGGCGAGTTATATATATATATATATAAAGCCACATTGATAAATATGTCATTATACATGCTAATTATAAATAAACACAATTATCCCAACAAAAAGCCCAAGTATTTACATGATGCACAAAGAAAGTGTACATTTTTATGAATCAATAACAATGCACATGAAGTTCACCATCCTCTGACAATTCTTATTTAGATGTTTTGCATGGAACACAAAACAAATTTCATGTAAAGTTACACCTTAACAGTTTTAACACTTGATTGATACCTATTTCTGCTCTAAATTTGACTTGTTTGTCATACAACAAATTTCTCAAAAGTCTGCTCAGATTCAATTGTTATGAAAATGTCTTTGCGAAATAGTAAGTTAGTCCATTCAGAGATTATAGAGGGAGGAGTCGAGTAGTAAATCTCGAATTTGGATGCCCATGCAAATCCCTGGAGAAAAAGCTGTTTATGATGCAGACTGACAGTACTTGTATGCCATTATTCAGCTATTGCTCCTGAGATCAGCCTGGGAACCCCCATTCGAATTTGGTAGTGTGACAGCCAGTATCATCATTTTTTAAATAGACTGAATATTTACATGATGTACTTGGAATGTTTACATAAAGCATTATTATATTACTAGAGACTTTCCAACCTAATGGCAATTCATATTTTCATGAACAAAATTAGACAACCCCTGTAGATTTGCAAATTAACCTGTTTGACCCTTGATTATGTTCTCAAGGTCCAATGCTGTTTGAAATCTCACAATGTCACCATTAATCTTCTTGGCATACAGTTTGCCATTGGTTATCCAGGAGTTCATAATGTTATCAGATTTGTATGCTGTTCTCAGCAGCTGATAGTTAGTATAGGTTGCATCCTCGATAATGGAGTAGCCTGTATTTTTCAGCTGCTTTCTGGCTTCAATAACAAGAAGTTTTGGTTCTCTGGCATAGAACTTTACAAGGATGGGGCGAGGTTTATTATATTTCGCACCCTGTTGATTGTTCCCATTTCTATCTGCATTTAGTTCCATAATTTCGGTTTGATTGTTTGTATGTTTTTTCCCAACTCGGTGGGCTATTGAAATGTCTCCACGAAACATATTTAGCTTTAATTTATCGTTGAAAATTTGCATCACTTTATTGGCACAATCGTGACGTGTCTCCCTATCTTTAGTCTCAGGAATTCCAAAGATTCGGACACTGTCTTTCCGTCCTTGTTGTTCAATGTCATTTAATGATTGTTTTAGGAGTTCGTGTTCTTCGTTCCATTTCTCTTGTTTTTCTTTTGTTTCTTTTATCATTTTAAATTTTTCAGTTTCAAGAATTGTTATTCGATTCTCTAGTACTTGTAATTTATCGTTAAAGGATTTCACAATTTCAGTTTTGAATTGACTTATCATCTTACCGAATTCAGAAAGATGTGTCTTCTGTTCTGTCGAATATTTATCATGATTTTTCTGAGATGCTTCTGTCAGACTATCTACACGTTTTATGAGTTCTGTTAATTGCTCGGGGATGTTTCCAAGAATAGGCGAGGGTGGTTCTTGGCCTGGTTTTGACATGAAATTTTCCATCGTGAGCTGTTTTTTGGGTGACGGATTTATACTGTCCTCACTTTCTAAAGTAGAATTTCTTTGGTCATCCGAATCTCCCTTATTGTGCTTTTTCTGATTCTTGCGCTTCCTCATTGAACTAATGGAGGGTTTGATGCCGAAAAACTGTTTGTTTATATTTGGCCCGATCAACTTTCAAAATGGCTGCCACAGGGCGGCTACGTCAGCAGAAATTCATCAACATAATATCTTCAAATTTCCAACTAAATCATTGAAAAAAAGTTCAATATACCGTTTCATATTGTGTTCAAGCATCGATATATTCTTCTTCTTCTGCAATCATAGTTTTGTGTTTCTTCTATTGGGTGAAAATTTGAATTTTCTTAAACGATTTCGTAAAACCTGCTGACTGTTATAACATCTAACCGGAAGTTTCTGCCTCTTTTATTTAATCATGCACACGAGCTCCGACTCGCTTGTTCGAAGGCTCCTTCTCATATCTCGCAAAGTGGTTGGCTCCGACTCGTTTGCATAAATAGGACGATCATGGCAAAATTGGTGACGCCATGGGCCATCTCGGGAAAGAATGTGCGCTAATAAGTATACTTTACAAGCATGGCGACGGTTTTAAGGACAATTCACATCGGGCACGATTTTTACGGCCGTTTTCTACTCAATAAATTGGATCCTCCTGGATCCTTACTATATATAACTATACAATATGATAATAATGATGTGTGCTGACCGTGAGATTACATTGATAATGAGCTGAAGATGATATTGAGTTGTAGATGATAGTGAGTTGTGATGAGTCTGATGACAGATGTTGGACCGATGGATGTCAGATGATGAGCTGAATATGATAGTGAGTTGTAGACGATAGTGAGTTATGATGAGGCATATGGAGTTATATGGTATTTGTGAGACTGTCTGTGGCTTTAGCCCTGTTTTTGAAATTCTTCACCTCGTCAAGAATCCCTTCCATGGATGAGACCTAGTGCAATATCCCTCAGAGTCTTAAAAATATGATAGCGTGCCATGACCAATGAGGTGGCGGCCTTCTTGTTAAGTGGTGGGGTCCCTGGAAAGATGAGCATATTGTATTTATCGCTAATGTCAGCCCTATCGGCCTGGTGGAATTAGTCTGAATTTTCATGCTCCAGCGCCATTGCAATGAACTCGAACTGGAGTCGTCTTTGATCACCGGTCATCGTCACCCAATTGTTCGGTGGCCATACCAATGTTAAATCTCCCGCTTCAACCATTATTCCCGTCTCTTCCGTCCATTCTCTGGGAGCTGGGGGTAGAAGTGGCAGTGCACCGCTGCTCAGTAGCTCCCGAGCCTCTTTCGCTTCTGTTGTTTGGAGTAGTGGAGCAGGCATGATTGGTGTCGCGTACCTGGCGCTGAAGTTGCTGTTATTAGAGTAGCTGTCATTGATTACCACATTTCTGATGTCAGTCCAATATGTGGTGTTCGAGCTTGCAGATGACTGGGTTTGACAAACTTTCGGTTTTGGTGTGGGGTTGTAGGTTACTGTGCTGAGTAGTTGTTCTGAGATGACTGGTGGTGAGGTGGTCTTGGGCGCTGGTGTGCCTACTTGAGTGGTGACTAGTGGTAAGGTGGTAACTAGTGTGCTCACTGGTGCTGGTGTGCTGATTGAAGTGGTGCCTGGTGCTGTTGTGCTGACTGGAGTGGTGACTGGTGTTGGTGTGCTGACTGGAGTGGTGACTGGTGCAGGTGTGCTGACTAGAGTGGTGACTGGTCGTGATGTGGTAATTGGTGTGCTGATTGGAGTGGTGTCTGGGGTGGTGACTGGTGCTGGTGCGCTGGTAGGAAGGTGGAGTTCGGTGATAATTGCTGGTACTGAAATAACTGATGTGGTGTCAGGTGATGGGTGGTAACGCATACTCTTCTAAGGACAGCACTAGTCCGGGCGGTAGTCCTAGTGTTTCTGCTGCTGTCTTTAACAAGCTGTGGTTCATGACCTTAGTCAACTTGGTGGTGGGTATACTGACCATATCCTTTAAGACCGTCATACGCCGAATCGAGGCCGACATCCTGATTGGATTTGTATAAATCTCTTGGGCCATGTTCACTCTGTAGGTTGTTTTCCCCTCCACCAACAAGGCATGTATATTTGTGTGAGCCAGGTCTATCTTGCGCATGGTTAGAATCTTCGTGTTATTATCGCCAGTCGGCCCTATCGGAGGTGATATGACAACTTCATCCGCATAATTTGTTCCTGTTCTAGCGGTTGACTTACAGTTGGCTGCTTCTGTTTAGAGATTTTCTTCGGTTGAGTGGGACGACACCGCCATCCTCTCTCCCAGTCTTATATATTTCTTGTTGAGCCACCCTTCTTAGTACCTTTAACCAACCCCTGATAGCCACCCTCGCTGCCTCCGCTTGTCGAGAAGTTATTTCCGATGGCTTGATTACGAAGCTATAATCAGTCGGGACTGTAGCCATCCAGAATCCATTGCACTCTGTGAAAACAATTTGGTGGGATGGTCTTCATTTGGACTTATGCGCCTTAGTCTTCGTCCATACTTAACAATGCCTGCGGCGAAAAGGGTTGCTTCTTGTAATATTATGTCAAGATTGGACTATTGCAATGCGCTTTTCGTGGGAAGTTCACAAGAACAATTAAGTCGTCTGCAACGTCTACAGAACTCAGCCGCGAGGATTGTAGTGCGTGTTCCGAAATCAACCCATGTCTCTCCAATTTTGAAAAACCTACATTGGCTCCCAGTGCGCGCGCGAATTGATTTCAAGTTAGCAACGTTCTGCTATCGTTACTTTAATTCATCTGCACCAGCATATATCTCGGACATTCTTACGTTGTATGTACCAGGCCGTGATAACCTCCGTTCAAAGGAAAAACAGCTTCTGGCTGTTCACGTGGGTAAATGTAAGAAAATTGAACGTCGTCTGTTTACACACGCCGCACCAAGTGTCTGGAACTCCATCCCTCTCGACATTCGTCGTTCGCACTCTATCGACATCTTCAAGCAACGACTTAAGACGAACCTGTTCAATATTTACCCGCACACAACTAGCCGTAGATAGCAACATTGCATCTTTCTCCGTATCCATTGATAGTAAATATTCTAATGTCTGTACATGTATATAACCTGCATATAGAGTCACAAACGCTTCGAGCTACACCAGGGATGAAGCGCTATACAAATGCTATATATTATTATTATTGGTGTTTCTTCCCGCAGTGCTCCCGTAGATCATAATTATATCCTTGTAAATGTTCTCCTATCTTCGTGGCAGACCGGGCACACAACCGTCATCCGTCGGTGAGTGTTTTGAAGATGGCGTTTTAACAGTTCCTCTGCCACCATCTCTTCTCCAGAGCCTATATATGGACAGGCGAACGTGGTTATGATGCTCATTGTTGATCTGGAATTAAAAAGGGACGGTTGTAACTCTCGGAACCTTAGTAACATGGGGCTTGGGGGAAAATGGAGATGGACATCGCAATGCTGCATGTTTATTGAAATAAAATGGTACGGTAATATGTATAGTCGTACTACTGGCCAGGGTTTCGGTTATTGCATGGATCCTTTTCTGCTCTTTCTTCATCCACTTCGGGAGGTGACATCCCCGGTACGCCATCAGTCTATCCACATGGAAAGCTTTTGGAGGACCTTGGCGGTCTTTTGAATAAAACAGGTCACGTCATCTTGAAGTCTGGTGATAAGGAATGGTCCCTTTCTTAAAGTCAATTATGTACATACCCCAACTTTCCGTCGTGGGTCAAATAACCAGACTGGTTGCCCGACATTTAATTTTATTGGTTTTGTCCCTACGTTATAATTCCGCTTTTGTCTTCCTGGTGCTTTCCCCAATTGACGCCGATCAAATTCAGGTGCCTGTAGGAACGTCTCTTCTAATCTCTGGAGGTATTCTGGTACTGAAGGGTTGGTTTCTATACACTCCATTGGTCTCCCCGTGACAACTTCTAGTGGCAACATTACCTCCCGACCAAACATCACCCGGTTTTGTATCCGACTCGTGCTCGCATGTTCGGATGAACGATATGCCAGCATTACTGGTTGTAAATATTGATCCCATTTGTTCTGGTTGTGCTCTGAATACATGGTTAACATCGTTCCCAGGGTCTTATTCATGCGTTCCACAGCGCCATTACTCTGTGGTCTAAGGGATGTCGTACGGGTCTTTGATATGTCGAACAGTCGGCACATGCCTTGGAATATCTCAGATTCCAAATTTGACCCTTGATCCGAGTGGAGTTGGAAAAAGGTTCCAAACCGGCAGATGAATTCGTCCACGAACGCTGTTGTCACTGCGGTGGCCTCTTGGTCTTTCATCGGAATCGCTTCCTTCCATTTGGTGAAGTTGTCAACCATCACTAAGATGTGTCGCATCCCTGAATCGGTGACCGGAAGTGGCCCCAGGATGTCTATTGATATGCGTTCCATGGGTGCTCCAACCAGTGGTGCTCTTGCCGCCTTGTTGGTTTTTCTCGCCACAAATTTGTCACATGCATTGCAGTAATTTTGTACTGTAGTTCTCATGCCCGGCCAATAAAAATTGCCTTTGATCTTGCTAAATGTTTTGCAGCCCCAAGATGCCCGCTTGATGGTATGTCGTGGGAGTACTTGAGTAATTCCTCTCTTCTTGAATGGTACCACCATTTGTTTCTTGGGTTCATCGTCCATATCTGTCTGATAAGCTCGGTACATCACTCCATCGATAATCTGCAGGGTGTCCCACTGGGCCCATAGCTGTTTCACCGCCGGAAACTTGTGTGACAGATCAGCCCACTGTGGTTTGGACTCGTCACCTTCCTTGGAAATCATCACGGTGGCGATATCGGCGTCTTCCAATTGGTTTTGTCGGATGTTATTGGGATCCCACCCCTCGAGCCATGCTTGGTTTTGATATCTAGCTGGTGGTTTAGGCTTATCATGGTGTTACTGCCCTGGTCCTTTCAGCTTCCACTATGGTCGTATCATCAGTCACCCCCTCATCTATCGTCGGAGATGTACACGTCCCTGTGTCACGGGTCTCGTGGTCTTCACTTCCTCTCTGTTGTAGGGTACAAGCTGCACATGGATTTCGGCTCAAAGCATCCGCATTGCGATGTTTCACTCCCGGTCGATGAGTAACTTCCAAGTCGTAATTTCCCAGTTCCTCTAACCATCCTGCCACCTGTCCGGTTGGATGTTTAAGGTTGCGCATCCATGAAACAGCTGCATTATTGGTGCGCAAAAAGACCTTTTGCCCATATAAATAACAGTAGAACTTCTTCAAGGCGTGTGCGACTGCCAAGAGTTCTTTCTTGGTTACGCAATATGATAATTATGGGTGCGTAAGTGCTTTACTCATGTATGATATTACATGTTCCTTCCCATCATCCACTCGGGAAAGGACGCCCCCCGTCGCTGCTTGGCTAGCGTCCGTGTCCAACAAGAAAGGCTTCTCCGGTTCCGGATACTTCAAAATTGGTGCTGTGTCAAAGCATCTTTTAACTTCTGAAACGCGCCATCACATGCCCCCGTCCTCATAAACTTTGCACCCTTCTCTGCCAGTTTGTTGAGTGGTCGCGCGATCGCGGCAAAATCACGCACAAACCGACGGTAGTACCCCGTGAGTCCTAAAACGGACCTAGTTTCCCCTGCGTTCTTCGGTGTGGGCCAATCTCGAACTGCTTGTGTTTTTTTGACGGATCAGTCTTGATCCAGTCGCCAGACACAATGTGTCCCATGAACTTTACTTCTTCTTTAAATAACGTGGCCTTTGCACTCTTTACTTTCAAGTTTGCGTCCCGTAGTCTGTCTAAAATCATGGCTACCCGCTCTATGTTCCGTTCTACCATCGGTGCCGCCACAATGATGTCGTCGACGAATAAAAGGCAGTGTTCCCATAACAACCCACGCAAAACATTCTCCATTAGACGTCCAAACGTGGCAGGGCTGGTTTTTAGACCCATGGGCATAACCCGGAAGAGATGTAACCCTTGACCTGATCAGAATGATGTCTTGTTTTTGTCCTTATCAGACATGGGTGTCTGCCAAAAACCACTGAGAAGGTCGAGACAGGAGTAAACCTTATTTCCACGCAGCCAATCCAATGATTCGTCTATCCTTGGAAGAGGGAAAGCATCTGACTTTGTGACGTCATTAAATCTGGGGTAATCGATACACAATCTGGGTGTGGAATCGGCCTTGAACACAATGCAAATGGGGAGGACCAGTCACTGTTGCTGGGCTCTATAAGTCCTCGGTCTAGAAGTTTCTGAATCTCCTGTTTTTCAATCTCTCGCTTCCCGAATGGTTGTTTCCGTGGAGGTACCCAGATCGGTTTGGCATCGCCCGTGTCAATCTCATGGCATGCCATGTGTGTAAGTCCCATATCCCAAGGTCCCATGGAAAATACATCTTTATAATCCCTTAAAAGTTTCCCGAGAACCTCGCTCTGTGTGGTATTCAAATTCGTGCAACTTCGCTGGTACAAGTCCACGACATGGCTGGGTATCAATTTCCCATCCACATTGTTCAATTGGGTTGGTACATCTGTAGAGGCTCTGACCTGGTATACTTCCGGTTCGTCATAGCTGACACACGAACCCACTCTTGTGTACACATGGATTGTAATTGGGACATCTTCGGTGTTCCACAGCTGTACACATGGGGATGATTGTGTACAGTCAATCAGCCCCCGTGACATCAATAATATTTGGTCTTTCTTCTCGACGACAGATGCTTCAATGTATCCTGATTCTCCAAGTTTCTATGGAAGTGCCGCTAACGTTCTTCGGTGCCCTCTTTTCCTCCAGGCTGCTTGTCTGCAGCTATTTGGTCATACACCCGTTTTGCTAACATTGATGTTGTAGCTCCAGTGTCAATCAGGAAGTTACATGGCACCCGTGTAACGTCTGTGGCGGCGTAAAATCCGTTATCCCTTTATCTAGACATGCCCCAAATTTCCCGGCCCTGGTTATCTCGTTTATGTCTGTTTGCGTACATGCAGATGGTCTAATAATTTCAGGGACCGCTCGCCTAGAGGGATCCCTTGCGGAAGTTTCCCTGGTTGTGGTATGATGTCGGTAGCCTGGGTTCTCGTGGACCATTATCTGGCCATCTTGACCATGCTTCTCCATTTCCAGTTTGTCTCAATAGAGGTCGTTTTCGGATTCGCGGATTCCGTTGTATGGGTGTGATTCACGGATCCCGTTGTATGGGTGTGATTCACGAATCCCGTTATTTTGGTTGCTTGGTCGGAAGTCCCCTCTATTAGGCTTATCGCGGGTTCCATAATCTGTACTGGGTTGTTGGCGGGTTTATTCCTTCCGTCCGAAGTATCGGTTGTCGGTAAACTGTCTCGAATTTGGTTATGACCTTTCCATTGATTCATACTGTCACCCCGAATACCGATAGTTTGGCCGTTGGCTCGTGTAATTTAGCTAAGGGACCGCCTTCACTGAGGCCCTCTCTTGTTGGTGGAAATGGGCAGGCTGACACAAGATGTGATTCGCTGGCACACCGGAAGCAGTACCTGGGATGGCCGGTATATTCTCGGGTAGACTCGGGTGGATTCAGATGTAGTAGACCCAGTCGCTCTATCAACTGTCCCATTTGTTTCATCAGTGTTTCCATTTTGGTTGTGTTGTCATCTACCCCGTATATATAGTTCATCAGTGCGCCGAACGTTTCCCCTGCGATCGTGCCCTATAATGGCCTCATATGTTTATATTTCATTGATGGCATCAAAGACCGGGGGCAAGGGCTAGCATCTCCTGTGCATGTATATTGAGTTCTGGGTGTCCTTTCTGAGCCATCAATCGTACGTTGTCGCCGAATGCAGCGTATGTCTCATTGGGTCGCTTCCGCCGGGCCTCAAATTTTGCCAGCCATGTTTGTTGGTGGGCACCGCTGAATCTTTTCGATAATCCCGCCTTCAATGCTCGATACTGTCTGCGGTCGTCAGGTTTCAGGCTCATTTAATAGTCATCAGTTGGAAATTTTCCAACCTTAGGGGGGTAACAGGTTGGGAATTTCCAACACTTGGAAAGATTGTGTCCTGGTCCCTCCCCCGTGTCCGGTCAAAAACTGCTAGTTAATTTAAGAAAACAATATTGTCATACATTTGGTCAATATTGTCATTGGAATTGTCATCAGTTGGAAATTTTCCAACCTAAGTGGGGGTGTCAGGTTTGAAATTTCCAACTCTAGGAAGGCTTGAGGCTAGTCTAGATGCTAGGATTTTGCGATTTTCTTGTTCAGATTTCAAAATTTTCGCACACCGGTCCGAACCATGGTCATGTTCGGCCCGGTGTGTCTTTGTCCCTGACCCCATGGCCAATACAAAAGTGCTAATTAGTTTAACAAAACAATATTTTACTACATTTGTTCAAACTTGTGGACTGAAATGGTCATCAGTTGGAGAAATTTCCAACCTGAGGGGGAGTATGAGGTTTGAAATTTCCAACACTACAGGAAAGCTTCAGTTGAGGCCAGTCTAGATGCTAGGATTTGCGATTTTCTTGTATAGTTTTCCAAATTTTCTCAGACCGGACCGAACAACCATGGTCAGCCCAGTGTGTCCTGGTCTCTTGCCCGTAGCCGTGTGCATTTGTCTAGAGTTAGACCACTAGATGTTATGATTTATGCAATTTTTCAGGTTAAAATATCTGAATGTTCTCCCGGGAATATAGAACCATGGTTTATGAATATATAGGATATTAGGCATGAGCACCGAGGTGCAAGGGGGGGGGGGGTGCAAATGGAATTATACAAAACTTGTGTTTGGTCTGAATTCTGATTCAAGGGGGGGGGGGTGCAGTTGGAATTTCCCAAGGTGGACACCCTCCCAACGGAAACCGTCTAGCCACGATGTACATACGTTTCAAATACGTTTATGTACTAAGCTCTAAAGATAAAATAGCCACTCTTTACTGTTTATCAATTGACTATTTCTTTTCTGCAATACATTCCTCAGACTTCAGAAGAATACCCTTTTGTTGCGTAACAATCTGTAACAGTTGTCAATTTATTTTTGCACCACTGCAACGTGTTAGTTTAACATTTTAGCATTCTGGACATTAACCATCTTCCTGCGTCTTTACGCTCATTTGAAACGAAACCGAACATTTCGCTCCATGGCTACTCAACTTCAAAATTGCTTTACTCCTCTTTCCGTGAACCGATTCCCACCATACGACCAACAAACTGACCGGAGAATAGCTTCGCAAATGATGGGTCTGATAATTGATCCAGATTATGAATGTTTTATTTTCTAAATAGCGAGGATTTCAACATAAAATTAACTTTTCGAACTGGATTAAAGAATATATTTATGCGCGCATTTATTCCTGCTATTAAGGAGGTTCGTGTGTACTCCTTTGTCAGATAACAAAACAGTTGTCACCTTTGTTTTCGTGAGACACGGGGATTTGTCGCGGCTCTCGACCTGGAATGACACCCGAGGGCCGCCAGGCTCGAGGGTGACATTCCAGGTCTCGAGCGGGCGCCAAACCCCCGTGTCTCACTCAATCACGGGCTACAACTGTATACTATTACTTGAAACTATTATAAAATGCCAATTAGGGTAATTTTGCTCCCAGTATATACACTTTGAAGTTTGAATAATGTTGATAAGTTTCGCAACTGTAATGTGGCAACTCAAGATTTACTGAGGATGTAAAAATGAATTATTATTTACAATAAGTAATATAGAGGCTGTTACAGTATGTATTATATCCTATTTCATATTGCAAATTAATTTTTGTATGCTATAAATTTCTGGATGACTCTGAAATGTTGTGTGGCACTAATCACATGCACAATATAGAAATTGAGAAAATTTGTCTTGGAATATAAAGACTTAGGCAACACGTGCGTCTAGGCGTCCTGGTGATGAATCTTGAAACAATGTTGGCGTTATAACATGGGTTATCTTTGGTGTCAAAATATTCACTGCGGCGTCTATGATTTATTTATTTTTCAGAACGATGACATGTTATTTCCCACTCACAGGAGCTGAAAATATTCTGGGATTTCCCAAATCGACATCTCCAGTACGACACGCTGTGATCTGGAGTTTGGACTGAAGTTAGTCGCTGTGAATAGTTAAAGGACTGCCATGTGAAAATACGAACAATGAAGAATAAAGCTAAACCATGAGTCTTTGTGGATTAATAATGACACCATCGCCTCTAAATCGACACACCCAAGTTTCACCGGATTAAGGTATTCATTTTTTAGTTATGGCGTTCTCGTCACGAAGTCGACGCAGTGAGGATCCACAGGATTTATCACAACGTTTTAACCGGAATTTGCTTCATACGCATGTCAGTAGAACTACAGCACGTCAGTCGACTGATCATCATAAGTTGACACTTGTAGGGAGCAGGGCGAGCGGAGTTGCTGCTGCGGGAAGCGATCAAGATGTTCTGATTGAACCTCGAAACATAAAAATAGATGAATCCAGTTTGAGATACCGGGATGACCTCCCGTGTTATGGCCGGATATCTACCGAGGGGTTAGCAGGGCTCGTACCAAACGTCATGTTGGGTGACGGGAAATACGTGTTGGCTGATCCTGTTAGAGACATGTGTGAAGACATATTTGGGAAAACAGACATGGAGACTGAAGGATTCTCAAAGGTTGGAAAGACACGTAGTGACCTACACTACTCCACGGACATTGTGCCACAACTGATAATCAGTGGTGTACCACAGATAGTTCGCTCATTCGCTGCACGTGACAGGCCATGGCCATCAGACGACATTATATCGATAATAAGCACCGGGGAATTACACCTCGTAGCACGACCTGCTCCATCAAACCCGGACCATGAGCACGATTTCTGTATGTCGTTCGCTAAGGCAGAAGTCGTGCTGTTGAGCACAATGTCAGTTAACCAGATAGTCACTATGAAGTGTTTGAAGGGAATCGGACGTGTCATCGATTTTGGCCGGGGGGTGTTGACGTCCTACCATATGAAGACGTCAGCTCTCTGGCATTTCGAGAAGACGGGCGCTCGAATATCTGAATATAGCTTGACAGTCATAGATATATTGAAGAGACTCGATCAGTATTTGAATGACAGATTCTTGTCTCATTATTTTGTTCCTGAAATGAACTTGTTGGTAGGTATCTCGGAATCTGATCTTATATATGTCCGCAGGCGGCTGTGGTGTTTTCTCGGGTTGTATCTTATTACTTTTGATATCGAGGGATTAATGCCAGGCGCAAGGCTGGGTCTCGCTGGTCATATACTTGGTTATGCAAGTAGACAACTCTCTGGAACAAACCCGGCTAATACGCAGACGGGTCATATTTCTCATATCAGGAACACATTAGAAGCAGCAGAGGTAATGTATGGAACCGGGATTGTATCTCGTGACATGAAACAACGGGTATCCGCATCTGTAATGACGCGGTGTCCAATCCATGCAGTCAGACACCAGTATACAGACACAGTTAAATCATTGCTTACGTCGTTTAATAAGACGATTGATCTTTGGATGTATTCTAAACAACCATATCCTCTTGAACATGGCACCTTTGTTACATTTATGTGTGACATTCTCAATCCCACAAATGAACCTTTAGAAGAGTTTTTCGTGATACGATCGGCAGAAAGAAACAAAGGAGACGATCGTGCAGCTGTCAGAAGAGAATTGAGAAAATCAGAAGACATAATGAATAAATGGTTAGCTATCGTTAATGATATCATTATCAAATTTAAAACATGCGGGAACACTGTTGCTGGCCACGTATTACGTGATATGTCACATAAATCACGTGCTGACAGTCATGTGGGCAGCAATCAGTGCGAGGAAAATATCGACAGACTGTACAATAAAATTACAAAAGAGTTGCTAACGTATGCAGTCGGGCACCTTGAAAAGTTCAGTTATTCTCTGGATAATGACACATATTCAATGCGGCCGGAGCCATTCGGTGACTTTATGACAAACAATAGAGCATTGGATATTATTATCGAGAGAATGTTCCTTAACGTCGAGTACGCTATCCTTGTGAGCGCTCGGATCAAGGCATCTCGTGGATCAAATAGTCTGAGAGGAATACTAATGCAAACGACAAATCCGGAAAGTATAGAATATCGGAGTTTCATGGCGTTATATGCAGTCAGTGATGTGCTAACTGATTTCGCCAATTTGTGCGTGGCGTCAGAAAAGCATCAAGGTTGGATGGAATTCATGGCCGCCACGTTCCGCCGAGATCAATGTTCCTAAACTGTACGTCATTGAAGCTAATTGCGTAACATGACCACACATAAAGCTAATTGCGTAACATGACCACACATAAAGCTAATTGCGTAACATGACCCACACATAAAGCTAATTGCGTAACATGGCACACACATAAAGCTAATTGCGTAACATGACCCAACAAACCGGCCAAAAACCGCCAAATAAAGCTTCAACAGCCTAAAATATCTTCGGTCTGTCTCAATAGAACCATACAAATATGGATATCATTGGAACCGGCTCCTTGACCACATTGTGATAGTTATAGTTATGCCCTGTGCCAATGCATTCTCTTATATATGCGAGTCGACCATAGGTCGCCTCGCATATATAAGAGAATGCATTGGCCTAAAAATAATCTTTTTTTTAACACTTTTTACCATTTTTTCTTACATTCTTTAACAATTTTATAATTTTTAATGTGTTAAGCCAATGCATTCTCTTATATATGCATATATAAGAGAATGCATTGGCACAGGGCCCTTCTGTTGGGTAAAGGGTTAACATTATTAAAATGTGTTGATGACGTTTAAAAACATCATATGTCCCATGTATTATTCTGCAAAATTCAAAACCGCCACTAATTAAGACAACTCATAACACAAATGGTTTAGCTTCAAGCCACGCCAGGATAATTCCAAACTCAGTACATTTGATACTACCGTCAGATTTGCAGAATATTTAACTGCTAACATTCACAAGGTACCATAATTGTATGTACGATTCACAGACAATCTGATTGGAGAGAATCATAATTCTCAGAATAAACTCCAAAATGCTTTTAAAATGCATCTGTATGTCAGCTAACTATGTGAGCAGTAAAAACTGTTAAAGAATTTTAGTTGATATTATTCAGACAAAATCACATGATGGCATTCAAATAACAATGATTGTTATTTGTGTGTCTATCTGAATGTCATGATGTGATTTTGTCTGAATAATATCAACCGAGGAAGGCCTAAGGACGAAAGCTTTTGAAGGGTGACTTATTTAATTTGTCAGCCTACAGGGTCCCTCATCTCCTGGACCATTTTTCCACTTCTAAAAACTTCGTAGTTCCACCAGTAACGGTGTTACCGAAATTTGCCTATAAATAGCATTAAATTATCTAATAAGAATACATCATAAAGGAAGTTGCACCATTACATCTGGGAGTACAGTAATTTTACTTCTCTTTGCGGTAGCTTTGATACAGATGCATTTCATACGCAATGTTGTCCTTTATATTCTGGCACCAGGTAGTTATCTATGATGATATGCCTGAAAAAGATATCAAACAAATGTGCCAGTGTGTGCACGCAGCCTTAGGAGCCTCTGTTCATCGGAATCGAGATCTCTAGACAAACTTAAGACTTAGGATGTGTATTCAGCCTAACTGTTATTATATTCACATTCAATAACGAATTCTACACATCTTAGTTTCAATGTGCTGTTCAACAATAGACACCTTTCGCATAATGAACACGTACTAATAACGAGTACAGATGGCTAATAATAGTCGTAAATTTGTTGGACGGTCAAATATTTTTCGCAGAATTAACTACCTTACTCGTATTTAAATTCGCGCAGTACTATTTTTCGCTCAGTTTTGAATTCGCGCACTTTAAATTCGCACACCTATCTGCGCGAATTCAAAACTGACAAAAATATTTTCGCAAAAGTATGATCACACTTTCAGTTCTCAGTCGTTTCTGAAGATACACGTGTATAATAAACACGATCACAATGGATTTACAGCGTGGAAAACATAACTGAATCATCATTTTGTTGCGATGATGGATGTTTATATGCTTCAAATAATGACACTGATATTGAAGTAGTTATATATGGACTGGACATAAATGCAATGAACTCGAAAACAGAAAAAGACAACCGCGAAGGCAACGGATTTCAGAAAAATCAACACTTAGTTTCCGGTTGTGATGACATAGCTATATAACGCAGACTCCATGTATGGTCACGCTGTCACCCCAGGGTGGTGAATGTGGGTGCTTTCTTGCATATACAATGTAGAATATGTGCGTTTCTTAGAAGCATTTTAACAATTTTCGACGTTACCATTATTTGTACGTCTTTTGGCATTGGGTATAGGTTGATCGACTATAACATAGGCCTACATAGGCGTACTTGTCTATGCAGTGTCCAACGTTTCGTAATGTATGTAATTCATCGACATAACTCTTTTGTTTTCCCTGTCGTGTATTTTAAATTCAGAGTCGTACTATTTTTCGCTCAGTTTTAAATTCGCGCACTGAAGGGTGCGCGAAAATAGTGCTGGGCGAATTTAAATACGAGTACGGTATACACTAGTCCGTCTGAGAGAAAATCGTTTCGTTCAAATTTCTTGCCACTCACCGTATGTTGATATGATTCTGTTTACCGTGATTATTTTGTACTTAATTAAGTTGTTATCAGGTCATAGTCAGTGGTAATATCGATGTGTTATTAAAGTCACAGGTCATAGTCAGTGGTAAGATCGATATCTTATTAAAGTCACAGGTCATAGTCAGTGGTAAGATCGATATCTTATTAAAGTCACAGGTCATAGTCAGTGGTAATATCGATGTGTTATTAAAGTCACAGGTCATAGTCAGTGGTAAGTTCGATATGCTATTAAAGTCACATGGCGATTTGCGCTCCAAAATACACATAATATTATTCACCTTTGAATTGTTCCCAGGATGGAAATAGGTCGATACATATCTAAACTACTTTTCTTCGAGCATTTTGTAACCAAAAATATACGCATTGCAGTTATGAAAAATACAACTATGAACACGGTGTTGGGGTCCCAAACAAAAATCAGCCATTTACACGACATGGAACGGAAAAGAGCGTTATGTGTTAGCCTATTCCTGATATGGTAGAAATAAAGAGCGTTTGTCTGACTTCTGGCGAAAATTTGAAAACAGCATTGAAAATGGTATGTGAGCATATGAAGCCGGTATATCAATATTTGGAGCATTTATGTACTTCTGGTATCCGCCCCTTCAAATTACGTAAACAGAATTTGGCGGTTCGAATGACCCATATGCGTTTAATTAATAGCATAAACATAAATAAACATACAACCGATTAACATATACTGATAAGACATGCGGGTGCCGACGGGTTCCGAACAGCTATTCGAATCCGTAAAATTCACTTGGGGCAACACAAAAAAAAACAAAAAACAAAACAAAACAAACAAAAAAACCTTTCGCGAAACGTAACGGCCACGATTAGGATTATTGAACAGTTTGGATTTTATAAATAATAAACCGATCGAGATTGTACGAAACGTCGAATGAGTTAGCACTAATGTCGTTGTGTAGACAGCAGATGGAGAACAAGCTGAATGGGGTGCAGCGACTCACACCCTCAACTTTGGTTAAATTTTTCAATAGTTGGAAATTTATACCTGACAAAACATTATAGCTGGAACATTCACACCAGCAATACATTGAAATTTTTCTCATAGTTTTAATTTCAGACAGTTAATTAGCGGGGATTTTGTATTTTTTTTTTACTAAGATTTGGATATTTTCCTATACTGTTGGTCATATTGAAAGGGAAATGGCCATCAGTTGGACGTTGTCCAAGCTTAGGGAGGCAGTGTGTCAGGTTGGCAATTTCCAACAATTTGACAGCTTGAGGACTGTCTGGATGCTAATCGTTTATTTTCATGTTCAGATTTCAAAATGATGAATGTATAGCGTGTGTTTTTTTTTCGCGCCTGTGTGTCAGATACGAACACATTATATATTTCTGGATGCAATTATATTCTGGAGAATATTATATATGGATGAACAGGGCACATCTATCGCCCTCCCCTCTCTCTCTCTCTTCTCGTTAACACCAACAATAACAAACGCTATATCTATTGACCAGTCGAGTCGCATCAATTGACCACACCAGAGCAGTTCAGATTAAAGTCGAGTCACATCAATTGACCAGAACAGAGCGGTCAAGATTAAAGTCGAATCCACATCAATTGACCAGACCAGACCAGAGCAGTTCAGATTAAAGTCGAGTCACATTAATTGACCCTACCAGAACAGTACAGATTAAAGTCGAATCCACATCAATTGACCAGACCAGACCAGAGCAGTTCAGATTTAAGTCGATCACCGGACTGGCTCCGTTGACATGGACCGATTTGAACAGACCGGCGATCAAAGCTCGCCGATTTCGAAGGGGTCAACTGCTATATGAGCTTTAATGCGGGGCAGTGGGTTGCCCGAAGTGGCCCATGTTGCGTAGACTAATGTGCCGAAGTTACCGAGAGAGACGATGAGCTAAAATAAAAAGCGGTGCCCCTGGTGGTTTACTGAGGTTGCGCACATAATTTGCAGGGAAACTGATAAATTGTTCATTTTGTCAGAATATAAAACAGAGCTAATATTATTGTGGTTGTGTAGCTTTGAAAGTTTTATTTCGTTTAATTACATGCTGGTAGTATATGCCTTTAATGTTATCTTACGTTTCCAGACAAAAGTTAACGGGCCGTTACTCTATCTCAAGTATGCCTGGTTACTTCTATTCGGTATCGCTTTGTTAGCATTTTGAATACTGGTTAATGTTACAGCCAAAAAGATTATTTTATTTGCCCAAGTATGACGAAGACGTGAAGTCATACCAGTGTAAACTGGCGCTAAATTGTCGCCTTGACTTTGTGAACCGAAAACGCACATTGTAAAGTAAATGCGAGGGATCAAACTTAATATCAATTTCATATCAACAGGATGCACCAAATGTCTACTGAGACATATATATCTGCCCTAAGGTAAGTAAGGAATTCGGAATTTGTTATCATTTTATACACAAATCCAGTTTTTGTATGTTAACGTTCGTTGTAAACACCGCTGTCTGGGTCAGGGGATGAAATGGATACTAAAATACGTCAAATAGCTACACTGATACAACTCTCTGATTGATGAAATGCTTGTATATTTAAGGCACATATATCCCCTTCATGGCGCCCGACGCATGAATATTATATCTCCCTCACACTCCCTTCGCGTGTCAATATCTCTCACGATATCCATCCCTCCCCGTCGGCTGCATGTATATATCTCTGTCACGACCACACTCCCTTCGCGTGTCTATATCTCACGATATCCATCCCTCCCCTCTGTCGCGATCACACTCCCTTCCCATTCGGCTATCTATATCGTTTGGTTTTAATGATATTGTATGTGGTACAATTAAGTAGAGATTACCTATGAGTTTTGGTTTAATACCCGGAGTATCTCATGAGTGGCTACAAGGAAATTATGTATTTCCATGTAGCCACGAATGAGATAATCCGGGTATTCAACCAAAGGCCGTATAGACAGTGGAACAGCAGATACCGGAACAAATAGGTCCAACCATGTCGGAGAGTAACAAACTGAAACACATATCAAAATGTTCGTCTCGATTGAGCGGATAGCATGCCGATGTTGCCTTTTTGTGAGATGTTGTACGATTGTTTATTTTTTTTAGGTAAAACAGGCTACATGTTATAAGAGTTCTGTTGCGTAATTCAACGGTTTGTGGTTTATTTTGGGGTAAAACTCACTTTTTTGGTGATGAGGGGGGGGGGGGGGGGAGTCAGTGGCCAAATACGAAACATGTATATACACTATTTGTTTGTACATAAATGAGTACTGGATCATGTTTATTATATGCCAGGTTATGTAGGTATAGGCTTATTTGCTTGGTTCTTTGATTGGCTACATTGTTTCAGACTGATTTCTCATTTCTTGATGATTTCACCCATATTTTACAATTGAGGGTCAAATAATTTAGGCAAGATTTAACTTAAATAAGGGTGGAAACAGGCTTTTGTGTTCTCTAGATCGTGGTAATATGAATTTTTTTTCAGGTTGCAGCCAGTTGCTGTTTCTGTAAAACAGGCCAAAACTTATGTTTATGAAATAAATGAATCAATGTCAAAACATAAGCATTAAGTGAAGTTTTGCTATATATTAGGCCAACAACCAGCATGCCGAAACTCAAATACATGAACACATCTAGGTGTAGGTTATGTAACCTTGATACTTGTGTAACTTAAAATATTCTTTGACAAATCATGCAAACGATACACACCTCTTCCACTAACCTCATAACAATGAAAATCGGGCTCGCAAATTACGTTTACGTTTCCTCATATATTACAGCTATAATTTAAGTGTTCTATGTAATAAATGTCACAGATAATGCACTGCGATTTGGTCGTGAATGGAATTCAGATGGAAAGCAATATTTTGATTGAAGGTCACACAATTGTTGCATGTGAATCAGTGATAACAGGAATTGGAGTTCAAGAAGAGCTGCGTGCAGATTTGTGGTCATGCGTGAACTCTGTCAACCATTATCGAAACATGAGATACACTAAAATAAAGCAATAATGGAACTGAGATAACCAGACCATAATCTGTGCGAGCCCAGATTTTTGGGGAAATAACTTTTTAGCTCAACTGAGATGAAATCTCCGGTGGAGCTATGGTCATCACTCTGCGTCCGTCGTCCGTCCATTCGTTCATCCGTCCGTGTGGATATTCCCTCGGTGTCTCACATTCAAATTTGTTCAATTGAGGTCACTATGTCATATAGTTGTGAAGCCAGGACCATAGTAATTCTTAAAACGACTTCTCCTCAATAACTATCAGAGCTATTCATCTTATATATGGTGTGTGACTGGGTCAAATATGGTCGGAGCCAAGGACATAACTCTAAAAAAAATTGTTTTAGGATTGAACAACTTGCTCAATTTAACCTCTTCGCTGCTATGACGTCCGTATATATTACGGACGTAAAAGTGCACGCCGTGTGCTATATGGTCCGTAGGTACTACGGACCTACTTCAGCACACTAGAAGTAGGCCATTATACATAACTGGAACTCAGAGATTAGTGCATCGGAATAACTGTATCTCGACGTTTCAAACAGTGCATGATTTTCCACGATTGTGAACAATAATAGCCGTTCAGCTGAGTCACTTTATGGTTCTTTTGACATTCCCGCTATATTTTCCCACTGGAAAATGCCAATAACGTCAACAGCCCAGCACACGACGTCATAACGTCATTTAGCAGCGAAGTGGTTAACCAAAAAGAAAACAATGAAATTCTTTCTTTTTTTCTTCTGTTTTTTAAATAGTAAAAAAAACCCAATATTTTAAATATGATATTTTTTTCATTTTTTTTTCAAATTAAATTTTCAAAAACTATCGCTCTTATAACATCCACTGGGGTACCCAGAATCACATCAAATTTCATTGAAATCAGTCCGGGCGTCTGGGAGAAAAATTAGGAAGAGACAGATTAGCCTTGCCATTTGAAGGGTTAAACACCCCTATTACCTTGTTATTTCACATTCCCAATGAAACTTAATATCTTTGACAAATCATGGGACACCGTCACAGGTTCATATGATGTGTACCGATCCCCCATGGGCATCCACATTCCTGACTGTCAACCTAAACTATAATTTCAGATTATATGCGCGAGCGTATCATCGTAACTCTAAAGTCATTATTGGTGAACAATGTGTAATGATAGAAGACGCCAAGACAACAATAGATGGAATACTGGCGTTAGTTTATTTGTGATATCGTGTTTATGTAAGGGATTTCGTTTCAAATAATGATCAAAGTGAGGGTATCAGATTGGTCTCGGTTCAATTGATTGTGTCACCCTTTCTACGCATATGGGTGTATAATTATGGTGTCAGGTACATTTGACCTAGCTGTATGCAACACCATGCATACAGACAAAACACGTATGCGCAGGTCGCTAAGAAGGAACATTGCATGGAGCCGGTTCGTTCTGTAGTACATTTGTACAACAGCCTCGTGCGCTCTTCTGGTGTACATCGAAATGTTTTAGCTGGCATTCGGTGACTGGCTTCAATGTCATATACATGGTCACTTAAATGCCAAAATTAAGTTCAATTCTGACCTTCATATATTTTGGGACATTCCTCCAATCAGAATATTAATATGTCGAAAACTACTTCAGATATACTAATCCATATCTATATTGAACATCCCTCAACAGTCAAAGGAGAGTGATCAGTTCTATACAAACGGTTGTTAAGGAGTACACTAAATAAAATGTGAGCATGGTTTATGAATCCTTCAAAAGACTATTATATGCAATTAATGGTTAAATACTGAGAATCAATATTGAAATAACTTTGTATCACGAAGGATGCTTGTTGTGTTGCCTCATTAATGGTCATTGGAACAAAATATTAGCTGATTAGTATGTGCATATATGATATCGTATTCGCGCAAAGTATAAAAACACTATTCTAGTTAATTTGGACTTTGATCGCGAAATTTCTAAAGAAAAACTTCCCCTTTTCCGACAATAAAAAGGCGGGTTTTTTTCTCAAAATAGGCCTCTGCGCAGGCGGGAAGAAACAAACCCACTGTCGTCAGTTTGTCGATTAAAGTCACGTGGGTAAACATTTGACACCTGTGTGTAAAGTATAAGTACAACTCTAGTTGATATGTGCGTTTATTGAGCTGTAATTTCGTGTCAAATATCGTCTGATTTCCGGACCGGTATTCCGGGATATAGGACTATAAGGATTGGACCGGTATTCCGGTCTCTCGGGTTCAAAGGGTTAAGAGGGACAAAGGCGCATAACTCCATCAAAATCATTGACCCATTACAACATTCCAACTTGACCTGTGTTTTCTGAACTGTAAACAGTTTACACTCTGACAAGAAATTCTGTTCACGTTATCATCTGGATAACCAAAATTTATTTATAAGTGTAAAAAGATGCATAACTCTGTCAAAAATCATCATGCCGTGATTCAATTTCGGTCGAACTTGACCTGTATTTTTTCAAACGTTAATTAGTAATAATTACGTACCAGATCGAACAACATTGAACAAAACTTGATTTCTAAATCGAGCAAGAGGCAGAACGCAGCCAACAATCAACTTACAATCACCAAATTAGAACATTACCTGACTGTATCTTTCCAAATATGAATAATGTACCAGATGCATGTATAAAAAAAATTCTGACTAGCGTTAATCGTCAAGTTATCATCCCAAAAATTGTGGTTTCTAAGTTGAAAAGGGGCATAATTCAGACTGATAACTGCATCAACAAATATCAGACCGTAATAAAACATGACCGGACTTTAAACAAATTCAAATCTGATATGTGTGTTTTTACAACCAATACACACACGATTGAATATATAGCGAAATATACTGAAGGTTTCTCACCAGAATTCCCAACTACACCTTTTACCGGACTCGGCCTCCGGGTCGCAGTTCGAATTTTAATCCGTCCCCAAAAATTCCCATTTCTATAAATAAAACGACAATGGTCCATGTATACCAAGAAGCAGCGAAACATTATATACGCGGAGCGCGAAATGACCCTCATCAATGCGTCCGTGTGTGCGCGGGGACGTACATGTACGTCCGTCCGGAACTCTGTCCAAGCCTGTATTCTGTCATTTTAAACTTGGCACATATATCAACCTGCATGGGAACCTGCGCACCTATGATGTTGAGTTCAGTCGGAGTCCTTTTGGCAGAGTTATTGCCGTTTTAGAACATAGCAATGTTTTATGTTTTTGTGTTAGAGTTATTAACCCTTTCTCGACAAATTGACGATGTGCAACATATTTAGTTAATATGTATTTTGCAGTCTACCGTACACTGCCATATAATTGCCTCAGATCTGTGGAGAAACACAGTGCAAGGCCATTAAAATTATTCCTTCCACAACACAGTTCCTGGGCATATACGCTATACTGTTTGTATCATATTGGAAATAACTCCACAAAAAAGAGACAGACGTCATAATCATAGGTGTACAAGTTCCCATTGTACTAAATATATATGCCAAGTTTGAAAAATATTGACCTAAAAATGTAGGAATTAAAGCTCGTACATAATTATACATAAGTCGATAAAAGGGTGATAACTCCACTAAAACAAGTCAGACAGATGTCATAATCGCAGATGTCTGTGCCAAGTTTCAGGGCAAATGATCGAAACACGACGGAGAAAAACTCCGGACAAATTTGTGTCCATGGACGACAGACGGACGGACGACGCACAATTTTGTTGCTGGCTATATATAATAAAATCTTCTGCCGAGTTCTGGGCTATTCAGACACCCGGATTCCAGTTTTCACTCATTTATTATTAAAAACGTATTGCCCTGGTAACATCAGAACCTGCCTATATATCCACCAGCAAATTATTAAATTTATTAATTATATCAAAGTCTTAAACTATAATTGATAAAACTCGGAATTGCTATAATAAGAATTGTCTGCATTAATTTTTTCTATCTTGTTGTGATGATTCCACAATTCTCTCATGTTTAACACAAAACAGCATTTGTTTTACCCGAAAATCGAATCCCAGAAAATTTATGGACCCGATAATTATCTTATGGTAGGTGAACATGATCACACTTTGTTGCTTAGTTAAATTCCTAACCAGAAATAGATGAGACTGTTATTTAGGCAGTTGGATTCCATTTTTTGTAACTGTTTCCATTTGAAGGTAACATCCGCATGTTATGCACTCTATCAAAACTAGTATGTTGATATATTATTCGTCTTGTTACTCTTCCACATAATTCAATTCGACTAATGGCCGATTCCATAGTTACAGTTAATATATAGAAATAAGTGAGGGTTTGTTGTTCCGATAGCCGGATTCCAGTTTTCACTGATTTTATTAATAAATAAAAACAAATAACCTTGGTAACCATTGATCCTGCTTTAACGCCTTATTATATCTATTACTTACATCTCAATTGTTGACAAACGAAGCTGTTTTTTTTAATAAATGGCATGCATAATAATTAATTATCCATACCATGTTTTGATTGATATCAGAATTCTCTCATTTTTCACACAAAAAACTGTTTTTCTCCCAAAAACAAATCATAGAGCATTGCCATACTCCAAAATTATCTTACAAAATGTGAAAATGTCCACCCTCTATTGTTTAGTTGCGTTCCCATCCAATAATAGACGTAAATGCTATTTAGGTAGCTGGATTCCATTTTCACTGGTTTGATTCACGAAAAAGCCTATTTTACCCCAAAATCATCAATCGCTACAAGAAGGCAACACCGGCATGTTATCTGCTGTACCAATATGAAACTGTTGGTACATAACTAATCGTGTTACTCTTTCACATGATTCAATTCGAATTAGTGTCGATTCCGGTCCCCACTAATAAATGTGTAGGGCCTATATAGAAATATATTAAAGGGATGCTACTCAGAGTACTCAATTCCAGTTTTCACTGATTATATTAATTCAAATCAGATTACCCTGGTAACCATAGAACCTGCCTTATTCCAAAAACGCCGTATCAATTTATTATCTACATCTAATATTGAAACTGGGATTGTTTTTATAAATTGGAATGAATTAATGATGCATATCTTTTTGTGGTGGATTCCAGAATTATCTATTTTTTTCACACTCAAAGCGATTTTTACCCCAAAAACTAACCCTAGAACATTGACATACTTTACAAAAGGTGAACATGTCCAACCTCTATTGTTTGGTGGTGTTTGCACCCAAAAATAGATATAAATGTTATTTTGGCAGCTAGATTCCATTTTTCACTGTTTTTTTCAAAGCTTATTTCACCTCAAATTAAGAAATCGTACAACACTACACGAAAATGCAACACCGGCATGTTATCCGCTGTATCAATACGGACATTTTGATATATAATTTAGTTTGTTAGTCTTCCACTTGGTTGAACTCGCAAAATAACCCTCAATTTTGGTCCCAACTGAAACACTGGTATATGTGTACTTTTCATTATTTGAGCTATATAAAATTCACACAGACCAGCTAGTTTTGTTCTACAGTTCACTGCAAATTGTCAGAGAACTTAGAAGCGGCAATGTTTACATCCCATCGATTGATTTGCTCACAACTAAATGACAAATATCGACACACGCCAAAAAATATAGTCCCCATTTTTTATTCCGAAAAGATGTGAGAAATGAATTATACATAATTTAACGATAACAATTTATTAGTATGTAACATGCGAAACATCCAGTAGAAAAACGCTTTCTGTAAACGTCAAAATGCAATAATGAAATCATAGTCCGCCTGTTCTTGATACGTGTTGAAACTTAATGTGATCAGCGCTATAGACCGGAAATGATCACCGAGAGGGTAAAACTATTGTGTTAACCATCGCCTCGGTCATTGTTATCCATTGCCTCGGTCAGGGTTATCCATCGCCTCGGTCAGTGTTATCCATCGCCTCGGTCCCAAGCGATTGATATAACGTTCTGCCCCATGATAATTTCCCACTATTTAATGAGAAAGCATATAATATAAAGCGTTTATCTAACAAATACATACAAAATTGTACCCAGTATTTCGGAGGCTTAACGTGATACAATCGCTGTGGGGAACTATTTTTGTTCACGGTGGAGTCCATCATGATTCTGAATACTTCTACGAGCATATATCATGGGCATGTGTATATTGCAATGACATATTTAGCCTTGATATACACAAAACAGCAATTTAGGTCCCGAAAATATTGCTGCCAAAATTGCCGGATCTCGAGAACATTACAATGGTAGAAACGCTTGAATATTCGACCAAGTTGGTAAATAAGAACGAACTATAAACACTTCTGCTCCTTAAATATAGAAACGCCATTCGAACATATCCATCTGAAGGATTTCTGATATCCACAAAAAAATGAGACAAATACCCTATGTGTTTTAAAGACACGGTTGGCATTGGAGGTGGGTATCCTGTGAACATATCTCCACCCGTCAAAAACCGCCACAAACAGAAAGAACATCAAAATGTAGATAGACTTTGTCCGTATACAAATAAGAAATATCGCATAAACAGTATGTTATTGTCATATTTTTGACCATTGTTATGTAAACAAAAGCATAAAAAGTTACTTTTCTGGTGTTTGTTTATATTATGATGGTAAACATAAAGAGCGTTCTTTGTTGATGAATACCTGATATGGAACTAATAAAGAGCGTTTATTCCATTTGTGTGTGATTAGCCAGTAGCATTGTGCTGTCTTCTGTAACACAATCAGGCTCTTGCTTAGGTAAAATATAGTAGGTCTTTATATAACATGCTGTTTACGCGTGGGTCATGGTATATATGAACGGAACTGTATGCGTTTTAATGTTTTTCTGTTTACGGTGTTTGGAACAAATATGAATATTTTCGACAATTAAGGCCGCACGTGCCTTTAAAGTGTGATTTCGGCTTAAACCTATCTGCGATTTGGTCGAGCATGCATGGCAATTTAGTGATGACATTTACAATTTCACGCGTCGCTCTTCCACTCTATAAGTTGTATCAATTTCCTTCACATTGATCATAACACTTTTGTCCTCACACACACCCAACCTCCAACACAAAGTTTTAACTCGTGAAGTTGCAACCATGGTCACGAAGTCCAGACAATGTCAGTAGTGTATTTTACAAACAGCTCAATTTCATTTTATTTAAAAAGATTCTCTGTCCGATTTTACACAAAATTTGTAAAAAATTTCAGATCACAAGGTAAAAGACAAATGAAAAACACGTACAATCACAATAATTATTGTTCGCATTGAACACGCATCGCGAAAAGACACACATAATATCCATCCGTTTTTAATAAAAGCTCATAATGGAGAACGCTGTTTTGTCATTTACCGCCACTTACCGCCATTTAACGCCACTTACCGCTGGACGACGGGTGCGTGAACGCTCTTTATTAGAGACGTTAATTGTCATGTTTGCCAGGCTGACCAGAACAACCTCTTATGAATGAGTTCATGTGTCGATCGGAGTATTCTCGGAAAACATTGACAGTGGTTTTATGGTGTCAATCTGACTGGGCGTCTTTAAATGTAGTTAGCATATATTATATGTCATATACCTGTCATATATCTGTCATTGATTTGGCAAATTGGCACTGACATCATAAATAAACATATGCATATATGTATCTTAAAGAACACAAATATTTCCGGTTATATGGCCCATACGATTGATATTTGAGAAAATTATTCGAGTACGACAGCTATAATGGATACGGTGTGTAAATAGGGTCTCCATCCGTTTGAATGTTTTTCCAACTTGGAACATCCAAGTGCACCCCCCTTCAACAGACCCAAAATCCCGCATCTAGGAAATCCACCCCATCCATTTTAATCGGAATTTTCCATCCGTTAATTGTTGAACATTCAGAAGATCTGCCACCCCTATTACAGTTGGATTTAAAAAAAATCAACCTATTAGAAAACATTAAACCTATTTTCGGTCTGAAATCTCCAACTGACGTTGTGTTAGATACGAAATTTCCAATACTTGATATTTTACCCATACACCATATCGACACGTTAATGACGATATGTTATTCTATATGTACAAGACAATTTCCAAGGTAAATAAAGTGTTTATGATTTTATTTCCATTGGCGGATTATAGTAATCATTCTTATGTGTCTTAACTCAGACTACATCATTCTCACATGTGTAATTCACCAGCGTTGTCCTCCAATCTGTACACCTTCTGTGGGTCAACGTCTTTGTTGCTCGATGTATTCGACTGATGCAACAATGGACGTGTGAATGTGTTATTTTCCAAACCACGATCATCACAAGATAACAAATGTTATGAAAAAGCAGTAATCCTAATTTGAAGTTATAAAAATAATCGAGTTCATTCAGGATGCAAGAGATAACGCATCACAATTATGATAACGGGAATCAATTTGACCTACACAATACCTAATAAGAGATAACTCGTCACACTTATGATAATGACAATAAATGAGACCTACACAATACTTCAGTCTTTCAAAATCGCAGCCCGCTTTAGCGGGCACGACGTAATTGACGTTAAACACCGTAGCCCGCTTTAGCGGCAGAGAATAATTTTCGGGAATAACAGACAATAATATCACGTTTGCGGAGATATGCTAATGATTTTATTGACTGGCGACTTAGGTATCATATGGGTGATATTCTGTATCAATACTAATTTACTGCTGAACACGTAGACCTGACAAATACGGCCACAATGAGATGTTCCAGGCCGAAATATATACAGCAGATGTATGACGTCACAATTACTATTGTTGGGTTTCCCTGGGATTCCCCAAAAATGCTGACGAAAACAATGCCGACGTGTGGTTTTTTTAATCAGATACACATGTACCAATTGATTAAGTTTGTTATTGTTTATGACAAAGACAGTGCGATAACACATGTTTATGAAAAACAGACGATTGTTGCCCTTTGTAACGACGTTTTCTGTGGTAACCGTCTAGTGTCTCCTATTTTCGACGTAATGTTACGAAATTCACCGTGCCGTGCAATAGTGCGACTTCAATAATATTAGCTGCGAGTGCATGTTGTAAGCATGATATTGACACGCATAAACACTTTGGGAACGCAATGGGATCATTGGCAGTTGTGTTGGAAAGTTATTCGTAATTGCTTAGCATTATTACAGTTGAATACACGTGGGCCTAACTCCGGGAAAATGGGTCTTTCTCGGTTAAATAACGCCTTCTTGGGCATACACTTGGTGTGATCTCACCATTATGCTCATTCCATGCCTTCTTATTTCATTCTTAATCACCACATATGCTAAATTTACGACATGTGATGGATATATTGCTAATATAACAATTTGAATGTGAGTTTGGTCAATATACGTATTTGGTAAAATATTGCAAATAAAGTTAACTGTAACAGTAAATATTGAGTTCAAATGTATATACGCACCTAGTACATATGGCATGCGTTACCATGGTGATATAATCACAATTATATGACGTCATTCATCGGCAGTTAGTTCAAATTGATGGGCTGTTGTCACTGGTCATGACAATATATGGGTGTTCATACCTACCACATCTATAAATACTAGTATGAATGCCCCACATGTGAGACAATGAATTTCCATATAAACGGCTGCAAACTCGGTGGCCTGGACCATTTGACCTCTGTAAATTTGGTGGCGAAAGAGTTAATAAGAGATAACTCATCACAATCATGATAGTGAGGATCAGCGAGATCTACACAATACTTAATAAGAGATAACTCATCACAATTATGATAATGAGAATCAATGAGACCATCACAATACTTAATAATAGATTACTCGTCACAATTACGATAATGAGAATCAATGAGACCTACACAATACTTCATAAGAGATAACTCATCACAATTATAATAATGAGAATCAATGAGACCTACACAATACTTAATAAGAGATAACTCATCACAGTTATAATAATGAGAATCAATGAGACCTACACAATACTTAATAAGAGATAACTCATCACAATTATGATAATGAGAATCAATGATGCCTACACAATACTTAATAAGAGATAACGCATCACAAGTATTATGAGAATCAATGAGACCTACACAATACTTAGTAACAGATAACTCATCGAAATTATTATAATGAGAATCAACGAGACCCACACAATACTTAATAAGAGATATCTCATCACAGTTATGATAACGGGAATCAATGAGACCTACACAATAATCAATAACAGATAACTCATCACAATTATGATAATGAGAATAAATGAGACCTACATAATACTTAATAAGAGATAACTCATCACAATGATGATAATGAGAATCAATGAGACCTACACAATAATCAATAAGGGATAACTCATCAGAATTATAATGAGATTCAGTTAGACCTACACAATACTTAATAAGAGATAACTCATCACAATTACGATAATGATAATAAATGAGACATACACAATACTTAATAAGAGATAACTCATCACAATTATGATAATGAGAATAAATGGGACCTACACAATACTTAATAAGAGATAACTCGTCAAAATTATGATAATGGGAATCAATTAGACCTACACAATACTTAATAAAAGATAACTCGTCACAGTTATGATAATGATAATAAATGAGACATACACAATACTTAATAAGAGATAACTCATCACAATTATGATAATGTGAATCAATGAGACCCACACAATACTTAATAAGAGATAACTCATTACAATTTTACAATTACGATAATGAGAATCAATGAGACCTACACAATACTTCATAAAAGATAACTCATCACAGTTATAATAATGAGAATCAATGAGACCTACACAATACTTAATAAGAGATAACTCGTCACAATTATGATAATGAGAATCAATGAGACCTACACAATACTTAATAAGAGATAACTCGTCACAATTATGATAATGAGAATCAATGAGACCTACACAATACTTCATAAGAGATAACTCATCACAATTATAATAATGAGAATCAATGAGACCTACACAATACTTAATAAGAGATAACTCATCACAGTTATAATAATGAGAATCAATGAGACCTACACAATACTTAATAAGAGATAACTCGTCACAGTTATAATAATGAGAATCAATAAGACCTACACAATACTTAATAAGAGATAACTCATCACAGTTATAATAATGAGAATCAATGAGACCTACACAATACTTAATAAGAGAGAGGTAGGTGAAGAACAATGTACTGCTGATGAAACCGGAAGTCTCTGACCCGTACACATGTGATACATCACACCCTATACTTTACAATGAAAGCCACAAATATTTCAGTCGACTGAAATTTTGTTGTTGAAATGAAATCTGCTCCATTCAAACAGGGAGCAATCAACTGGAAATAGACCACGGTGTTTATATATAATGGTCAGCTGGGAATTAGATACCGACACATATGAACTTGAACTCATCTCAGCCCAATTTCCATTGATCAACATGCATGGGAAATATTTATGGGTGGCTTAACGGTTTAATTTCTTGAATCAAGAAAAAATAAGTTTACATTTAAGTCCACGTTTGAAAACAAGTCTGTTTTACAGAATCTGATCTTCTCGGTGCCTGAGAACAGTGAAGTTAAAAATAATTTTCATGTCAACAAAGTTTAAAAAACGGGGTATAATTTCCAACTGGTTGATGGTTCTTCAATATCGTGTCACAGTAATCGATATATCACATTTAAAAAAAAAAAAAGAAGAGAGATATTATATATACTGATTATCGCCACCCCGATTTATAATAGACCACCGTTAACACTCCCTTAAGTACTCTCCGTTATATTCACGTACGCTATATATATTCTACCCGTCATATCAAATCCCGATAAAATCCAAATTACATTGTTATATTCATTGTTTTTTTCAGAAAGACGACATGTTATTTATTTCCCCACTCACGTGCACTGAACAAAGTCTTGGATGTCCAACATTGACCGGTGGACTAGTATTGACACCATCTTCTTAAAATTGAGTCAGAGTAAGGTGTCCATTTATTAATTATGGCGTCCTTGTCACAAAGTCGATGTAGTGAGGATTCACATGAGCTATCTCTACGTTATAACCGGATTTTGCTGCAAGAGGAGATCAGTAGAGATGCGAGACGCCAGTCGACTGATCGTTATAAAATGACATTAGTAGGGAGCATGGCGAGCGGAGTTTCTTTTGAAGGAAGTGATTTAGATAATATGATTGAACCTCGGAACATAATAATAGATGAATCCAGCTTGAGATACCGACATGACCTCCCGTGTTATGTCCGGATATCTACTGATGGGTTAGCAGGGCTGGTACCAAACGCCATCTTGGGTGACGGGAAATACATGCTGGCTGATCCTGTTAGAGACATGTGTGAAGAGATCTTTGGAAAAACCAGGGATGCTGACGGATTATCAAAGGTTGGTAAGGTATACAATGATAGAAAGACCACCATCGACGCTGTTCCACAACTAAGAATAAGTAGAATTCCACAGGCAGCACGCTTATTTTCCGCACGCGACCGGTCATGGCCATCAGACGACATTATATCGCTAATAAGATCCGGGGAATTTAACATTACTGCACGACCTGCTCCATTAGACCCGGACTGTGAGCACGATTTCTGTCTGTCGTTCGCTAAGGCAGAAGTCGTGCTGTTGAGAACAATGTCAGTTTACCAGATACTCAGTATAAAGCTGCTGAAGAGATTCGGACGCGTCGTCGATTTTGGCCGGGGAGTGTTGACGTCCTACCATCTGAAGACGTCAGCTCTCTGGTATTTCGAACAGACGGACGTTCGATTCTGGGCAAATGACTTGCCAGTAGTGGATGTATTAAAGAGACTTGATCAGGATTTTAAAAAAGGATTCCTTCCTCATTATTTTGTTCCTGAAATGAACTTGTTGATCGGTATCTCGGAATCTGATCTGATATATCTCCGCAGGCGTCTGTGGTCTCTTCTCGGGTTGTGTCTCATCACTGATGATATCGCGGGATTATCACGAATTACAAGGCTGGATATCGCATTATTTATATTTGATAATGTAAGTAGACAACTCTCTGAAACAAACCCGGCTATCACGCAGACGGTTCGTATGTCGCATATCCCGAACACCATCGAAGCAGCAGAGGTCATGTATGGAACCGGGATTTTATCCCATGACCTGAAACATCTAGTATCCAAAACTGTAATGGCGAGGTATCCACTCCCTGAAGTCAGACACCATTATATATACACAGCTAAATCATTGCTTACGTCATTTAATAAGACGGTTGATCATTGGATGTATTCTGGACAATCCGAAGATATTTCATATGACGACTTTGTTACATATATGTCTAAAATTGTGGATTCAAATAAGGACCCCTTAGAAGAGTTCTTCGTGGTAACATCGACAGGCAGCAATAAAGAAGACCGTCGTGCTATCGGAAGAGCATTGCGAAAATCAGAAAAATTAATGAATAATTGGTTGACTTTTGTCGATAATATCATTACCAAGTTACCACAATACGGGAACAGTGTTGCTGACCAAGTGCTACGTGATATCTCACAAAAGTCACTCGGTGACGAAGAAAATATCGACAAACTTCTCTATAAATTTACCAAAGAGTTGCTAACGTTTGCAGTCGATCATATTGAAATGTTCAGCTATCCTCTCGATAATAATGACACCTATTCATTCAGGCCGGTGCCAGTCGGCGACTTTCGGGCAGACATTCACATATTGAAAGTCGTTGTGCAGAGACTATACCTTAACGTCGATTATGCTGTCGTTACGAGCGCTCGGATCAAGGCATCTCGTGTACCAGGTGATCAGACGGAAAGAATAAAGCAAACGATGAATCCGGAGAGTCCAGAATATCGATGTCGCTTGAAGTTGTTTGTATTAATCAGGGTGCTGAATAAATTCCACGGGTTGTGTTCTGTGTCAAGTGAGCATCAAGGATGGCTGGATTATGTGGTCGCATTATTCTGTGAAAGCATTGCTATGTCAAATGATACGTCATTGAAGCTGAATGCGAAAGGAAGGAAGAAAGTCGAGGAAGGAACTAACTATTTTCCAATGCGACAATGTTTATACCAACAGAGTTCTCATACAGTATTTAACAAAAATCAAAACCGCTGATAATAAAGAAAACTTATAACACAAGTGGTTTTTCTTCGAGTCACAACTGCGTCATGTCACATATTGAATGACGTTGTCGGGAGACTGTTTCTTAACGTCGAATACGCTCTCGTTATGAGCGCTCGATTCAAGGCATCTCGTGGATCATGTGATCAGAAAGGATGAATGAGGCGAACGGTGCATCCTGAGAGTATTGAATATCGATGTCGCTTGGCCCTCTTCGCTTTCGACGAGGTGATTTGTCAATTCACGCGGTTGTGTCATCTGTCAAGTGAGCATCATGGATGGATGGAATTCATGGCCACCACATTCCTCCCTCTACGCCATTGTAGCTGAATGCGAAGCATGATCACGCATAGACTCGAGCGAGGAAGGTACCATGCATGTGTATACGATTCACAGACAACCTGAATGGAAAGAATCACGGACACCATTAAATTGAATTACTAGAATACAGAGCATATTTTATTTCACCACAAATGTCTTACTGGTATTATCATCCGATCACATGACAGAGTGCTCTATGTTGGTTCGAGATATTTTTTTTTAATTTTAACAGAGGCATATTCCACCATATGTGTAGTTCCTTCTTACCTCTATCGAGTAACCATGGTTACCACAATCAGTAATGTATGGAGGTGGATAACAATATCCAGCAACACCTATATATCTTTATAATTAAGACGGCCAGTGTGCGTCTCGTTTGGGAGTGATAAACTCTACTCGCTAGCGCGGAGTGCGAGTGAGTAGAGTTTATCACTCCCAAAACAAGACGCACGCTGGTCATCTTAATTATGAAGACATGATTGAATGATCTATCTAATTGAGGCGATGTATTTATCAATCCAGTGATAACGGGACAATTAATTAATTTTTTGCACGGGATTAATATGAATTCGCCAGTGTACAAGTCATTCTGCCAATAGTAAACTCTTTGACGGTCAACATTAAAACGCCCAATTCTGCGATAGTGGCTGGAACAAGCATATGAAGATAAGAGATCTGACCCATCTATATCATAATTGCTGTCAGCTAAGTTATATTTAAAACGTATTTACACACTGAGAAAAATGGGTTGGTCAATATGACCAACTTAGGGTAGTCAACATATTCTCCTAGAGATGACTACCTTTTGGTAGTCAAAATGACTACCTGGAAAAGTTCTTCATCACGACTAGGTCAGTAGTAGTCAACATGACCAGCATATGCTTAGTCAACATGACTAACATTGAGTCATATTGACTACTGTCGCATTAGTCACAACGCTTACTATGATTTGAGTCAAAATGACCAGGATCGGGTCATAATGACTAAATATATTTGAGTCAAAATGACTAAGGTAAGTTTAGTCAGCATGAATAGAACTGAGTCAGGATATCCCCGGCCGGTTCCCTGCATGTGGAGTGAAATGTGTCTGAATGACTAAAAATAATGGGCCGTATTTCTTAATTTGTGTGTAATAATATAAAAAAAAACTACTTAGCGATTAATCGCAATATACAATAAATATATGCGATTTAGTGCAAAGGTATTCGATTTATAACAAAGGTTTTTAATTAATCAAATCAATCTGCAATTAATACAGGTCTTTAACCATATAAACATAAATCATACATCTTCAGCAGGTCTGGGTGAACTCCAATCGCTCTATAATAGCACGGTTAGGCTAAAATAGACCGATCGGTCATTCACAACCAGAATACATGTGTGATGGGGGCAGCAAATCTTTGCGATAAATCATAAAACGACTTTGTGAAAAATCACAAACATCTTTGCGATAACTCGCAGACCTTTGCGATAACTCGCAACCCTTTGCGATAAATCTCAAGCATCTTTACGATAACTCTCAAACTACTTGGTGATTATAGTTTACGATTTATCGTAAATATTTTTGAGATTTATCATAAAGGTTGTGATTTATTGCAGATACTATATTGGTATGTGTTGACACTAATGGGCTTGAACCGTATAAACATAATAAATCAGACATCTTAAACAGGTCTGGATGAACCACAAATCGATCTATAATAGCTCGGTCGGGCTAAACTAAACCGATTGGTCTTTCACAGCCAACATGGAAGGGAAGCAAACCAATACTTCAAACAATAATTAATTCTCATCTCTTTTGGAGATGATCTACTGAGAATATCCAAAATTAAAACTATTTTGCGAAAAATCACAAACACCATTACGTTAACTCCCAAACCTTTGGGATAAATCTCAAACATCTTTACGATAACTCTCAATTAACTACTCGGTGATTATACTATGCGATTTATCGCAAAGATGTTTGAGATTTATCACAATAGTCCGATCAGGTTAAATTAGACCAATCGTTCTTTCACAGCCAGCATGTATCTGGGATAAGGGGAGACAATCTGAACGGTTCTATTATTATCGATCAATCAATACTTCAAAAACAAAACAAAATTAATTCCGATTTTTTTTATCAAGACACCATATCATTATTTACTGAGAACATTCATAGTTATAACAACTTTGCGATAAATCGAAAACATATATCTGATAAATCGCCAACAACCGTACTTGTCGATTTATCACAAAGGTTTGCGATTAATCGCAATGATTGAATTATCTATTATATATTTTGGAAGATCTGTCTGTCTGTGTGTCTGTGTGTCTGTGTGTGTGTTCGCGATGAACTCGAAAACGTCCCAACCGATTTCGATGAAACTTGGTATGTGGGGGTATTTTCGGCCGGGGACGAACATAGGCATATTAATTTGTCCGTGCGACGTCACCTTGACCTTGAAATCGGGTCATTTCAAGGTCAAACGCCCGAATATCACGGGATTTCGATGAAACTTGGTATGTGGGGGTACTTTCTTATGGCGAGTCTCATAAGCATATTCATTTGCCCGTGCGACGTGACCTTGACCTTGAAATCGGGTAACTTCAAGGTCAAATCGCCAATTTTGATGGGATTTCGACGAAATTTGATACGTTGGGTTACTTTTGTTCACCGATTGTTTTGGACGGGTCCAATCGTGACCCCGACCAGACCTTGACCTTCAAAATGATCAATTCAAGGTCAAATCGGGTAAAACCGGATGGATTTCGACGGGCACGTTTGTCGGGTACTTTTGTCCGGGCAGTGTTTTGGACTGGTCAAATCGTTACCCCACTTGACCTTGACCTTCAAAATGGACAATTCAAGGTCAAAGCCCGGACGAAGTCGGGTCACCTTCTAGTCTATTATATATTTTGGAAGATCTGTCTGTCTGTCTGTGTGTGTGTTCGCGATGAACTCGAAAACGTCCCACCCGATTTCGATGAAACTTGGTATGTGGGGGTATTTTCGGCCGGGGACGAACATAGGCATATTAATTTGTCCGTGCGACATCACCTTGACCTTGAAATCGGCTAATTTCAAGGTCAATCGCCCGAATATCACGGGATTTCGATGAAACTTGGTATGTGTGGGTATCTTCGGCCGGGGAGTGGCATAAACCTATTAATTTGTCCGTGCGACGTGACCTTGACCTTGAAATCGGGTCATTTCAAGGTCAAATGCCCAAATATTACGGGATTTCGATGAAACTTGGTATGCGGGGGTACAGTCGTATGGGGAGTCTCATAAACATATTCATTTGCCCGTGCGACGTGACTTTGACCTTTAAATCGGGTAACTTCAAGGTCAAATCGCCAATTTTGATGGGATTTCGACGAAATTTGATACGTGGGGTTACTTTTGTCCACTGATTGTTTTGGACGGATCCAATCGTGACCCCGACAAGAGCTTGACCTTCAAAATGATCAATTCAAGGTCAAATCGGGTAAAACCGGATGGATTTCGACGGGCACGTTTGTCGGGTACTTTTGTCCGGGCAGTGTTTTTGGACTGGTCAAATCGTGACCCCACTTGACCTTGACCTTCAAAATGGACAATTCAAGGTCAAAGCCCGGACGAAGTCGGGTCACCTTCTAGTATTGTTATATGTGGGCACTAATGGGATTGAACCGTATAACCATTATCAAACTTATATCTTAACAGGTCTGGGTGAACCACTTACCGATCTACCGTATAATAGACTAAAATAAACCGATCTGTCTTTCACAGCCAGCATGCACCTGGGATAAGGGGGTTCACTCTAAACTGTTTTATTGTTATCTCTCAACAAATACATAAACAAAATTAAATCTGATTTCTTTTTCAAGACACCAAATAATTATTTACTGAGAATATTCAAAATAAACATACATGTGTACAGATATTCAAACAAGCACATTCAAATTGTCAAGAAATGTTGAATTACTTCTCTTATAACAGTGAGCACTGTGCCAGGAAGACCGGTCGGTATATTTTAGCCCGATCAGGCTATTATAGTTAATATGTGGTTCGCTCAGACCTTTCTTTATACCATAATAAATATCGCGTAAATAATTTGTAATTGTTGTAGTTTCTACCCTGCATTATGTCAACAAAGCCAAATTATGTTCGAGAACCTGTTGTAAAGTATGTAAATTGTGTGCGCTAAACAAAATACTCAACAATGGGGAGACCACACTAATGAACTTTGGTTAATTAAAACTGGCACCATCACTAGTCCTCGCCACAAGATTGTTGGTGTTGAATGTGTCACTGGAATCACTCTCCCAGCACAAAATGCCACGGTGTTGAGTGTTTTGCTTATCGTACACTTCCGATGTGCTGTATCGATAAATGAACAAACAAACAGACCTCATACAAAGAGTTTAATGTATTTAATATATGACCCAGTTTGGTACAGCCATAGCGAATAAATTATTCTCCATTCGTAGCTATGCGTCATCGAGTCAATGTCATCGCCTGATCACCTGACCCATATACTGTAGAATTTCGCGAATATGGTTTCCAATTATGGAAGAGGTTTTTTCCTAGCAAGGCGGAAATGTCCGAAGCGTTCTGAATAATAGCCACACATGTTTTGATAATAGCATGATGCATGATCTGAACAATGGAATGGTCTACATGTTCATGTACCTGTATAATCATATACGGCTAAGCTCTAATTGACCACCCCCAATTAACGACGTTGACCATCGATATTACCGCGTTGTTGATGCTATTAACCATGATCAATCCTACCATGGCCGACCTTCGTACCTTTTTAAAGTGAGCATTATAACCACCAGAGTGTATATTTATATATATATCTTTATTTCCTCCATTAATGAAGAGTTCTACAACATATGTACAAGTTCACAGACAGTTATACAATGTGTACAGCACAAATAATAAGTCAGCAGATTAACATATTTTACATACAGAAACAGATGATAAACAATTTTAAGCACTCACACAAACAAACATATACGTACAGTGCGATATGCAGACAACGGAGAGAGAGAGAGAGATATATATATATATATATATTTTATATATATATATATATATATATATTATATATATATATATATATATATAGAGAGAGAGAGAGAGAGAGAGAGAGAGAGAGAGAGAGAGAGAGAGAGAGAGAGAGAGAGAGAGAGAGATGGTGTGCCATCGATGGAGATATCAGCAGGATCAGTCGTACAGGCGCGCATGCAGTCGCTCTTGTAGGTATGCATACCACCGGACACACACAGACGATGTGACTGACAAGCATACAGACACAAAGATAGCCGCACATTCAGGCACTCATACTCACAATACAGACGTTCAGACATAAATAGAAACAGACTCACTGCATGATATACAGAGAGTGAATCAGTATGATAGACCCATACAGCCGAACATATATACATTATAAGATGCAGATCACGACGCCTTGTCGGATAATATAGCATGCATATAAGGCTATTGGGCATTCACATCGTTCAATTCAATTTTATAATAGTACCACAAACTAAGGCTAGCCTTGGTGAAAAAATGTACAGCAAAGTGACTGGAACAGTTTCCAATTTCTATTAATTTTGCCGGCATGTTTCCCAAGAAAATGGCCAGTAGCTGTGAGTTATTCAAGGAATCGAGAAAAATGAATGATTCTATTTGGAATGTGTTAAGGATATCGTACCAGATCTCGTTCCTGAAGTTAGATATATGTATGTGTGAACAATCAATTATAATATGTTCGATACTGCAATGGTAATCTCTATTGCATAACATACAGTGGCCGCTATCCTTATATGCGGTATGCGCAAGTAATCTTGCGATCATAAGGAATGTAAATTTTTCCTGTGGATAGTGGCTACATGAGCGCCAGAGAAGTGATGGGCTGAGTTTTGTTTGAGTTAGACCAAACTGTGATAAGTCACTGTCTGACTCAATAGATGATCGCCATTCGCATTCATCTTTTGTGTGTATTTCTGCGTTAACGGCATTTCTCCAAGACGATTTTGAAACGAAGACACCATGTTGCATAAAATGTTCAAGGTGTGCATACAAGTTATATTTATATAAAATTACAAATATATCCGATATAAATTACTTTGGTTTGGCATATATTCCCGACAGGTGATTATATAAACGCATCAGAAAGACAGTTTTAGCGGTTTTACATGTACTCATTCTGCATAGTGTCGAAAGTAAGCTCAGTTTCCTTTTGTCAATGAAAGATTCAAGTCCACCACATCCCATAAGACCCTGTGCGATACACGTACGTGTTTGAGGTGGGAATCCCTGCATTTGTTGAGACAGAATCTATGGGCCTTTTCTACATGTGCCCGTTCTGATGTGGTCATTCCCCATATGAGTTCGCTACCGTACAAGGCCTTAGGCATGACAATGGACTTGTAAATCTTGAAGCAGCTATATGGAGTAATTCCACCAGGATATAAGCCTGTATTAGACAATGAGAAATAGGTACCTTTAAGTTTTGTACACACTTTATTTACAAGCATTGAGTTGAAGTTAAATTTTTCAATTGGAATTCCCAAGTGTGAGCCAGAGGAGACTTCTTCAATTTTGCTGTCGCCAAATTTCCAGGCTCGCTTTGCTTTGGAGAATTCGTTGACCGTTTCATTGAAGACAATGATGAATGTTTTGGATGAATTATATATATATCTCCACTTCCTGCTGTATTGTAGACATATATTATACATTAAAGTGAGACCACGCATTGAACAGGAAAGAAGAACCATGTCGTCATCCTGTACTGGCGACGAGCAATTTATGCCATTTAGACGGAGACCGCAGCCGGAACTCACTAGTTCATATATGAGTTCGTCTGCATAAATCATGTAGAACAATGGAGAGAGTATTAAGCCCTGTCGGACTCCCTGGAATATATCGAACCAGTTGGAGAAAGTATCTCTGTATCGTACACAACAGGTTATCCCTGACAGGAGGGCTTTAAATGTGTGCCAAATGTGACCACGTAGGCCTCTTTCGTGTAATTTAAATAGGAGGCCGTTTAACCAGACCGAATCAAAGGCTTTAGTTACATCTAGAAAGCATGAAAATAATTTGCTATGTGATTCTTTTGTATACGAGATGCACTCCTGTAAGAGATATGATGTTGCCATACAACTGACATTACTCTGAAAACGATGTTGCAAAGAATTAAAATTTGTGTATCGTACACAACAGGTTATCCCTGACATGAGGGCTTTAAATGTGTGCCAAATGTGACCACGTAGGCCTCTTTCGTGTAATTTAAATAGGAGGCCGTTTAACCAGACCGAATCAAAGGCTTTAGTTACATCTAGAAAGCATGAAAATAATTTGCTATGTGATTCTTTTGTATACGAGATGCACTCCTGTAAGAGATATGAGGTTGCCATACAACTGACATTACTCTGAAAACCATGTTGCAAAGAATTAACAGCTATCAAGTTTGGCGTGTAGGAGTGCATACGTGTAAGCAGTAGTTTCTCATATAATTTATATAATGTAGGCATTATAGGCCTATAGCTGTTAAATTCGTGTTTTGACTTTTTGCCACCTTTGTAGATGGAGATCATCACGCCTTTTTTTGCATTTATGGGTACATAAGACAATTCAAACATCTTACTAAAAAAGATAACAAAGTTTGCTAATCATCACATATTGACTATATATAATATGTTCATTGGTTAGTGAGTCATGTCCGGCCGCTTTACCTTTATTGAGTTTTGGGATTATGGCAGACAACTCTGGTTCGCTTGCCGGGTAACAGAGGACTTTATCGTGTTGCTGTGTGCATCCGATTTATCAATTGAAGACACGAATGTATTCACAGTTTCGAAGTGGTGAGAGTCAAAATTGTCATTATGGAGAGGCATAAATAGTTCACCATAGTAAGAACCCCATGCATTTGATATATCTTGATTTGAGCGGATTTCTTCCCCATTGTGTTTGAAATATGGCGGTGATAGTGTATTGCGTTCTCTCCGCTTAGAGTTAAACATGCGATAAAAGGTGTCCTGTTCTATCTCTGCACACTTGTCAATTTCGGCATCACGCTCGCGCATAAACTTTTCAGACATTTTGCGATGCTCTCGGCGAAAGTTACGTTTGGCATTTTTATATTGGCGGTATGATTCTGAGTCTTCTCGCAAGGTCGGCCCTCTGCTACCCAGTGTCTGCGAAATTCGCGCATATTGTAGTGTGACATTTTCAATGTCTCATTCCAATACGGCTTGAGGTGGCTTCTGAATTTTACCTTGGGCACCGTGGAGGACGCTGCTGAACTTATAGCAGATACTATAGCATCGTAGTACGAATCCAACGAATGGTTGTCGTGGATATCAAATGTAGGGCAATTTTGTTCTACGGCAGAAGCGAACATGTTAGACAGAGAAGGATCTGATGCCATAGCGGACCATTTGAATTTTGTCCCGCTGTCTGCGTATGCATGTTCCGTTATGGACTCTTCCGTGCATAAAATGATGGGTCGGTGGGTAGATACATCTATACTGTCATCGATCAATATATCTACTAATCGCACCTTGTAACGCATCGCCTTATGAAGAAGAAAATGGTCAATAACGGAACCCGATTCCCGTAATATCGGAGGTACGAACGTTTTGACAGGAGTCGCTTTGAATGAGTCTTCAATGGGCGAGAAAACCCCTTTGTCGGAATATAGGTTTGCAAAAAGAACACTTCTAGGATTTGTGCGATAAGAGTTCCCATTGAAGTCACCCATGACGACCACTGTTCCAAGTGAATTATAGTAGTCAAAAATGGCAGCGACTTTCTGCATATAATAAGAAAATAGTTCATCGGAATGGTTACTTGATGGGAGGTAGACTTGGAATATATAATAATAAGTTTGTTTATTAACACAGAGTTGGATTCCGATTATTCTATCATCTGAAGTATCTATGATGGAGACATTTTGATCCCATTTTTTGTGCCACATTATTGAGACTCCCGCTTTTGGCCGTCCTCGTTTATCTTGGGGAGTCGGCGTTGAGTCACACACAGTGTATGACTTATAATGTGAAGATAAATAGTTGATGAATGTTGCATTAGATTCCCTTAGCCAATGTTCAGATAATCCGCAGATATCGACCACCTGGCTTTCTAGTTTTGTTGATAGATAAGAGGAGGATGAATATATGCCTGTGGCATTCCACGACATAAATGTAAGCATGATTATACATATAAAGCAATACATATAGTGGAATGACATTTCTGAACAGTTATATCAATTATAGATCTAACTGTGTATTCTGGAAGCTACTTAGTCCCAGATCGAACGAATGCTACCATTCAGATGTTCTCGAGAGTTTGCACGACTTGCCGATTCTAACTTTATACAAGAGGCACCTTCTGGCCAGAAGTCTCTGTCAAGCACAAACTCAGAATGCTCATGAAATATGTTAATCCTGGCATACGGTTCCTCGTTCTCACTTGTAAATAACGCCATACAACCTTGTTAAAGGGGACGATTAATTAGAGCATAGCTGTAGTACGTTACTAAAAGCTTGTGATGGATTCAGTGATAATGTGTGTCCCATAATTGGATCCGTATCTCCGAGATTATCCGTCACTTCATAAATATGTCACAACAATATCACAGCGTCACCGGTGTTTCGATCAAAAGAATAGCAGACTCAGTAACTGGGCGATATGTCATGCGACATGGTTCTCAAATCACGTTTCAATGAAAACTGAAGAATATGATCCATCGTCCTTTGTACAGGTACTTGTACGTTGTAGCCAACAAACTTGTAACTGACTCATGACTGATCCGTGACGTCATAATTCCGAATATTTTCTACATAATTGTATGTCTCGTAATCCTAGTCACCAGTGGTTGACTTGTGAGTTAATTGAACGGTTTATAATTTTGTGAAACTTAAGTATCTGTCTTTTGAAATTCACAACATTGCCGGGCATGTGTAACACTATCGAATGTTACACGGCCTAAGTATGGTTAAAGCTATATGGATGGGGGTCATTGTCCCGGCTTGATGGTGCGATCAATGACTCCGAGGTGAATGACCTCGGTCATTGACTCTTGGGGTTCATTGCTCATCAAAGCAAGTTTATTTGTCCACCTGTTCTGATGGGAGCGGCGGACACGTGTTCCAATAAAAACACGACATATCGGGTCCAGGACGTTTCCCCCAGCGCATATATAATGGACAGAGCCTGGACTCAGGGGACTCTGAATTATATCTTACACTTCTAGGTAAAGCTATCCACGACGAACGCTTCGTCGTGGTAGCTATGATTATGTGCAAAGTAAAGTAAAGTATGATTATGTGTTTTCCGTGGCTGCCTGATGTTAAGTATTATATACGTGTATAATAAATGTCTATGTCTGAGAGTTGCCGACTTAGTGTTAAATGACATGGGAGTGGTATACTTGTCAAGTGTAATCCCACTGCTTGACTGCACTCACTGACTCGGCCTGTTGCTGTTTGATCCGAATTTATCAATGATTAGAATCCCGTTAATTTTCGGAGGTTATAACATCTTGTCCCTGTCATATACAAACATAATCCAGATAGTGCTAACAATATTCCAGGTTATTAAGTAGCAAGTTAGGTCCAATTATTTGCTAAAACAATCTAAAACGAGAAGTTTACACGAACAACACACGCATGTGGGTCATACACCGGAAACACAATTTCGATTTTTCGTACTATAAACCTCCTACCATAAGTGCAGGGCTAAAATATGCCGCTTGAATGATAACGTTATAGTTACTGTGACACTTTGAATACGATAAGCTATGAGTTACAAGAAAACCATAGTCAGAAATGGTAACGCCACCAAGATTATGGTATTACATATAAATAGAAATTATAAAAAATACATAAAATATTTTGATAACAATTGCGTTTAAACAAGTAATCCTTCAAATTATTACTAACAAAGTAAACGACTGTGGGGTCACTCAACAGATTATAAAGACTTGGACATAGTATACTGTAAATACTAAAATTTAAATGAAATAATTAAAAGATAAAATTTAGCAAGTAGTAAAAGTTAAATTTTCTCATTTTTGTTTTGGTTAAATAAAGCAATAATTTAAATGTAACATTTGGTTTAAAAAAAATTATTGACCGTGGCTCTTCCAATAATTGCGCGACTGACCTGGTCAATTGTTCTTAAGAAGTTGTTTTGATAATTACTATGGAGGGAAATAGTTGTGGCTGTGGCTTCGCAAGTAATTACCTTGGTGACGTGATGTTAACAAATCTGAACTCCAGTTAACCAAGGACGCTTCATACCAAATATAAGGTGAATTATTAATTCTTTAGAAGTTGTTTTAAGATTTACTATGGAGGGAAAGAATTGTGGTGCTGGCTTCGCAACTATTTGACCTCATTGTAACAAATATAAATATTAGTCACTCAGGCAATAGATGTATCTATTCTGTATATTAACTTATTGGGTCTTACGTGTCGTGAGATGTCTAAATAGTTTTCGATGGACAGATCGCGCAAGGGACCCACGCCAATCTTCTCTGTTGGGATTCCGATTGTTGGCTCATTAAATAGGCACATATGCTTAAGATACAGTCGCACGCTCCCGTAAGTCGGGTTTTGGATCACAGTTAATGAAAATATCATTGAAATAATCGGTTTCCCCCAATAAACATCCATATATTGAATATACATGTTTTGGAGCAGAATTAGGCAGTCCATATTGGACGCCATCATGGAATTTATTTTGTTTTGATTTTCACACATAATTATTAGTTATATGGATGGAGTTCTCATTAAACCTCACATCCTTGTATTGGTTACAGTAATACCCAAAGTAATTGACCACTTAACCACATCAGAATTATTGGCAATTTTTCAGGATTTGTAATCCTGAAAATTTGCCAATAATTTTGCTGTGGTCAATTACTGTATGAGGATTGAGTTATCATTAAACCTCAAATCCTTATATTGGTTACAGTAATGCCCAAAGTAATTGACCACTTTACCACAGCAGAATTATGTATTTTTTCAGCATTTACAATCCTCAAATTACCCATTATTCTGCTGTGGTTAAGTGGTCAATTGCTTTGAACATTACTGTATGATGATTGAGTTATCATTAAACCTCAAATCCTTATATTGGTTACAGTAATGCCCAAAGTAATTGACCCTTTAACCACAGCATAATTATGGGTAATTTTTCAGGATTTAGAATCATGAAAAAATACACACAATTTTGCTGTGGTTAAGTGATGAATTACTTTGGACATTACTGTATGTAGATGGAGTTAAACCTCACATCAGTGTGTTGGGGATTTGGACCTTGACTTGGGACCTTTGGTTTTGAACGCAAGAAATGCGCGTACACCGTATACACAATTTTTTTATGTAACCAGAGTTTTTCTTGGATAAGATGAGTTTGAAGCCTGCTTACATTTCAAAATGTTGTCAGTTTTGTATTGTCTGCAGCAGATCTCGACGCTTTGAAGCAAAAGTTACAAAAGATAAAATGTGTATGTGACGACTCGGAGACTATAATACAAATGAAAAAATAAATTGAGGGAGGGGTGGGCGATACAGGGAACTAAGGGTTGAACCGATATAAATTTGTAGAGCAATAACGACCAATGTTGACATATTATGCATATCAACTCTACTGTTGCAACATGGCTATAAAATAGGGGGGTGTCAGAATCTTAGTCATCTCTATATAGTGCCAGAATAGTCATTTATGGAGTTCTATAAGATGTTGGGTTGGTTATATGGACTCGGAGAAAAAAGGGGTTTGTACCGATGAAGTTGATGAACTGACATAAATTAGTGGATTGATGTTGCCATGTAATGCATCGTGACTGACTGACTGTACTAAAGCAGCAATTATATAAAATTGGGGGGGGGGGGTCTGAAATTATCTCTATAGTTAGCACCAGGATTATATAGAAAGGAATAGCAATTGATATACATATACGGTATACTATAGTAATACCATAGACATATAAGTACAAGTATCACGAGATAAAATATTACGTAACATGACTATATACCGATGAAAGAAATAAATAAATTGGACCGGGATTAGAGGTTGGGTTGGTTATATGTGGGTAATTGGATATGGAATTCATACCGATGAAACGATACAAATTAGTGGAGCGATAAAGACACTTAGTCAGGCTATGCGGGGGAAATAGGGGTTGATACGATAGACCGAAATAAATTTGTCGAGTGATAATGACCAATGTTGACGTATAAAGTAACGCGACTGTACTGTCACACAATTATCAGGTAGAACCGGTAAAATATGACAGGGTACAGCACGTAATTATTTCCTAGATCGAAGAATTTTTTTTATTTTTTTTCGATGATAAAATTTAGCATGGGATTTGCCATTAAAATCGATTTATGTCTATAAAACTGTCATTTTTCAAAATTTTGAGCTGAAACTTGGTGTGTATGTGTATAATACTACTATATTCTTAAAATGACAGAGTTCAGCGCGTAATTATGTTTTAGATGGAAGAAATTGAATTTGTTTTCGATAAAAAATTTACAGCGTGTACGGCCTACGTATGCTAAATTTTTGTAAACAAACTTTTGTCAATAGCCGTTTTGGTCAAACTAAACCTTCTTCGACCGGGACAGCAGATCCGAATAGTAGCTAAGATGTATTTAGATAGAATTATCAAAAGAATATGACCGATCAGGGTACATTTTAAGAGAATAGAGCGGAGAAATCTTGGTGATAATTCCAGAAAATAAAGATGGAGGTGAATCACAATTAAACTTCCCACAATGCACTTCACTAAATCAGGGGTTCTCAATGGGTTACACATTATTTTCAGTCTATCAGATTATTTATATTTTCAACAACAAGTGACTTTAAGTTTACAATTTCAGGCTGTCCTGACTCTATCGATACGATTTAACACATTTTCAAAAACGTATTATACACCGGTGGCGTTAACTTTACAATTTAAGCATCTACGTGATTCTATCGGTACGATTGAGTAAGGTACAAACAAGAATACATCAGGAGCTCCCAATGGGTTATATATTATTTTCAGTCTATCAAATTATTTATATTTTCAACAACATATTATTACACCGGTGACTTTAAGTTTACAATTTCAGCCTGTCCTGACTCTATCGATACGATTTATCATATTTTCATAAATATATTATACACCGGTGACGTTAACTTTACAATTTCGGCATCTACGTGATTCTATCGGTACGATTGAGTAAGGTACACAAAATCTCCAAGAATACATTCGCCCTGTCCACCACACAATATCAAACTCACAGAAGCTAGAAACACCACAGGTGGCGTAATAAAACGTAGCTTATGTTTAGTAGCTATATATCTACTTATAATTATATTTTTTTCATTGTCAAGTTGACTACCTCAGGGTTAGTCATGATGACTCGTGGGACGGTACTGGTATAGTCAAAATGACTCCCAATATCCATGACCAACCCAAAGGTAGTCATATTGACCCGTTATTTTTCATAGTGCAAGGACGTGTCTAGAATGTCTCCGTTGAGATGCAATACTTGTAATGTATAACTGCACCTCCTTTGAATAATTTCCTTAACTTGAGAAATTACAACTGCACCCTTTATCCGTCTGTTGGAAATTTATAATCGCTAACCGGGAACAACTTTAAGGTTAGGAATTTCCAAATGATGCCAATAGTCACGACCAATTTCACACACTATAAATAGTGGTTGAAATATTAAACTATGAAATCATCTGCAACTTATTTTCGATGCGAAATCTCCAACTGATGGTGTGTTAGGCTTGAAACTTCCAACCAAATGTTGAATATTTTACCAAAGTTTGGGGGGCGTGTCACCGCGTCCGTGCGTATATAAAACTCATTTCGTCAAAGTTAATGTTTCTCCCGCCGCAACATGCATGTGAGTTGCATGGAGGGTTGTGACCACTTACTATATTGTTCAGCCTAATAGCAGAACATTCTGCAAAACTATAATTTTTATCAATGTGTATACGTTAGAAAACGAAGTAACATTGACGAAATTAGTTATATATACAGCATTTTCATCGAAATTAGTTTTATTCTGTTTCCCCACACAGAAGAATATCAATTGCAACAATTTCGTGTCGTGGTATGCAATTGAGTTATGCAATTAATCAATCAACAGACAACCTGATCATTCGAGCGTCGGTACAACCCGCACCTACTTTGTAATTATCTGTTGTTCAATGCTCGAATGCTGGTTCGTCGATTTCTTGGTAAGACAACACAAGCGCAGTGTCATAGCCATTAAGAGCCACCAAAATAACAGAAGAAAGTAGGGGCTGTAACGTCTAAGAACCTGGATATGAATCGCGATAACTAATACACGAAGCTAGCAAACACAGACTCCATGGCCGGACTCGTCATCTCCAGTTTAAACCAGCATTGGCAGTCTAGCCAAACCGGGTCTAGGGGCGTTTGCATCATTCATTTTCCAGCTAATTGACAACTCAATTCGGTGATATGATTATGCAATCAAACTACCCTCTTACCAATCGGAGCAAAATGAATTATCGTGGATTTATTCATTGAGAAACAATTATCGCTCATTGACTGTTAATCCGATCTCATTCTGTGTTTAAGTAATGGTTAGAGCACAAGAATAGTTCTTTACCAGAATAAATCGAGTCGGAGACGAGATTTATTCTGGTAAAGAACTATTCGCGTGCTCTGACCGACTTAGAGCACAATTGACCGCACATAATGCGATTATCTCGAAATATGCAATTGATCGTGCGTTGAATACGACGTACAATCCGTGCGCTGGCCGAGATGAACACAATGACCCGTTAGCCACACCAATCATCGTGATTACCCATGCAGTGATCGCCGTTGAATGTGAATAAATATGTCCGAAACGACACGGATTAACGTGTGATCCGTTTTCACAAACCAAGTCACTCGCAGATGTGTTTGGAAAGTCAAATGTGGAAGTCGCATGATTGTGTCTTACTATTATTATATACATTGCATAAGTGGATCATGAATTCCGAAGAAGTCTGTCTGCCAGAATGGTGACATAGAATTTGGACCTGTAACCAACAACCAACTACTTTTTGCCAAAGGTAATGCTGCACATCATTATTATGTGACAAACGTGTCGCCTTTTCAAAAACTGTTTCGAAATTCTACCATAGTAGTCCATTGGTTCCTCCAGATTCTCCAGACACAAGTTCTGTTGTTAGATATATCGGATATGTGTTGGATTATTGGATATATCACTATTTAGTGGTTCTAAATGTAAATGTTAATTCGTTTAGTTTCATCGTTGGATTAGTGGTCCTGAGAATATTTTCGGAACTGGTTTAGTTTTGTGGAATAATTATAATAAATTTAATTATTCTACTACAGTTAATAAATAATTCAACCAATTCAACTATTGCCACTCCCTCCGTTCGTCCTGTTGATGTATATATATATATGTTGTATTTTTGGTAAATCACACCCAATTCCCAAGGCTGGCAAACTAATATTTCAGTGATATACCATTGTTCGACACGCGCCACTCTTAACAAACAAATCGCGCGGTCGTTTTAATGTAGCTTCAGTTATTTTACAAGAGGACATGCACCCCCACCCGCACTCCCCTTATACGCCGTCCCTATATATATATGTGCCTGCTTAGTATATTAGAGGTGCATAAATAGTAACGGCGTATAATGGCAGTGTGTTTGGGGGGAGCAGAGCGCTGTCCGTGCCCATGTGGCCTCTGGTAATTGAAGCTACTTCGAAGCGCCCGTGCGAGTTGTCTGTTGTGAGTTGCGTGTGCCTAACAATGGGATAATCATTGAACTATTCATTCGCCAGCCTTGGGAATCGGTGTGCTTTACCAAAAATCTGGGAACGATTGCAACAATGGGATTGTGCTCTAAATCAATTTAACAAATGGCATGTCTCTCAACACGAGTTTCACGCTCTGTTCATCACTTTATTTGTCATAGATTTCTTCAAGATGCTTCACCCGCAAAGACACAATTTGGTGTATTCACATGTATATATGTATATATTAAAGGGTATAGGAGCTCTCTATCTGTATGTCCGTTTGTCTGTTCGCAACTATTCTCCAATACCCCTGGACCGATTTCAATTAAATCAGGTGTGGTGATTTGTGTGGTAAAACGGCGTTAGGTTTTAAAAAATTTGATTTAAAAATAAGAAAAAATATATTTTTTTACATTGTGTTAAATTGAGTAAAGAGTTGAATCTAAAAAGAAAATTAACATTTGTTTGTTTTAAAAAAATAATTGTTTTTAAATTAAAAATTCTAACACATTATATATTTCTGGATGAAATTATACATTTCTGGATGAAATTATATATGGATGAACATGGCACATCTCGCGCTCGCTCTCTCCCCTCTCACCTCTCTCTCTCTCCTCTCTCGCCTCTCTCTCTCTCTCTCTCTCTCTCTCTCTCTCTCTCTCTCTCTCTCTCTCTCTCTCTCTCTCCCATCTCGATAACAGCAACAATAACAAACGCTATATCTATGGAACTCGTTTAAAAGAAGGTTTGCATGAGTATTCTTAGGAAAAACACATAATAAGTTTTTAAAATGATTGGTCTTTTAAAGAAACATTTCTCTTTAAAAACGCCCTTTAAAAAAAACATTTTAAAACTTTCTGTTATTATTAATTTATGACTATCTCCGTTATATTTAGTCAATATAATCATTCCAAAAGGAAGTTTATTTAGTACTGGCTTGTTGGATCCGGTTATTCCCCTTCCGAATAAATAAGGATAAACATTTTAACCACGTGTTACTCAGATTTAATACCAATCGCTATCTAATCGTGAATCCATGTTATATATTGTTTTAAATGCTGACTTCAGTGTGGCACGTTTCGTGTGATTCATCGACAATTGACGAAATAGCTGTCATATATTGCATACATAGCTATCTCACCATGCACATGATGTACTGGATTTGATGTTCCCACCTCGGACACAGAGTATTATAGTGTGTCGATGGTGGGGTATACGGCCTAACTGACCCTGACACTTACGGACCCAGTCTCATGGGGACCATGTCTTTTCCGGACCACCGGCTTATACGGACGGGGTAGGGGCGTTAGAATTTGTACAATATACACCTCCCTATATTAATACCTGAAATCGGACCAGGATGTAACACGTTTATAGTGATTTTGCCAGAAACTCAAGGTTGTATCAACAGCCTTAACAATTCTCCCTGGAGTCCGGACTGAATGGGGTCATATATATGACCTTGACTAGACGCAACACATCCTTGCTCACCCATGGTGATAAAGGCCGTTTGATATCCTCTGCCCAGTAGTTGGAAGTAACGACTTTTCCTTCATCGACTATCAAGATTAAGCCTGTTATTATTTCAACCTAAATTAAATAAAATTCCATAAAACTGCGACAATACATTAGAAATTCAGTGGTTGACGTTCTAGTTCCGATCCGTAGATTATGGCGCCTGTCTTCTTACGCTCTGTTAAAGGCACGTGAGGCCTTAGTTGTCGAAAATATTCATATTTGTTCTAATCACCGTAAACAGAAAAACATTAAAACGCATACAGTTTCGTTAAAATATACCATGACCATCACGTAAACAGCATGTTATCATAAAGACCTACTATATTTTACCTAAGCATGAGCCTGATTGTGTTACAGAAGACAGCACAATGCTACTGGCTAATCACACACAAATGGCATAAACGCTCTTTATTAGTTCCATATAAGGAATTCACCAACAAAGAACGCTCTTTATGTTTACCATCATAATATAAACAAACACCAGAAAAGTAACTTTTTATGCTTTTGTTTACATAACAATGGTCAAACATTTGACAATAACATACTGTTTATGCAATATTTCTTAGTTGTATACGAACAAAGTCTGTCTACATTTTGATGTTCTTTCTGTTTGTAGCGGTTTTTGACGGGTGAAAATATTTTCACAGGATACCCACCGCCAAGGCCAACCGTACCTTTAAACGCGAAACATAAGTTCGAGAACAACTTTTATTATGGGCTCCTCGTCCATATTTGTGCACAAAATACATTCCCGATTTGACCATAGATGTTGACAGCAGAATGGCAAGTAATTGAATGTTCTTAGGTCTTCCCATTTTTGAAAATTAACATTGTTTTACTTAGTCTCACGATTTGCCGTCTCTATATGGGCGCACTAACATACATGTCGATAACTTAATACATGTACGCTATGGTTTATAGAACATACATCCGAAGCTATGTCTTGTGAAGAAGCAAAAAAAAGAATTTGATTATTCACAAACAAATCAGTAAAAATGCTCTTTGTTCACATAGCGGTACATTCCATTTGTTTTTCGTATATAAGAAGATGCGACCAATCTATAATCAATGGTTGTATTTTATGGTCAACAAAACTGACCTTCCCATATTTTTGTTTATTATTTGCACAATTTGGTCATTTTGATTATTTGTCCTTCTACACATAATAAATTGTCCGTGTATATAGTAAGACGAATCAGAATTATGTACTAATTGTATGATTTGGAAGAAAATATAAATGCAGCTCAACTTGAAAAGAGGAAAATGTCATGCATCACAGTAATGGCGCGTCCATATGGACCTGCAAGAAAATATCTGCAAGAAAATATCAGGTAAAATTGTACCCTGATATTTTCGTATTGCAAAGATTAAGCCCGTGAGAACGAGGCGGTTTAGATGGCGTTGATGAGCTCAATCAGAACAGTATTAGTCGTGCTGGTGCAAGTGAATTGCGTCCGGTTAACAACCTATAGTCCATATTGTCAATTCATAACATTATGACATGTATCGGTGGAATGAGGCACCCACTGACCTGTAACCACGTTGCTGCTCTCATGCATAAACACCTATATAACGAAAAAGTGGTCACGTTATTAGAAAATAGGTACACGCCTGTGTTATAATTCCATAGTACATGCATATGTGGGGTGAAAAAAGTTATTATTGTTTTGTGGCAATTCGAATGAAAACACCCCATTGAGCTCCAATATGAAGTTTTCTAGAGTTATGTATTTGGTTTATATGTGTGGGGCTGTGGTGTATATTACGTTAACAAACAAAGGGGTGCGTGTGGGGACATGGGACCCCCCCCAATTATGGTCAATGTGTTCACCAGTTGGAAATTTCATATCTGACAGAATATTACAACAACAATGGGTTGAAATTTCCAACCAGTATTGTATGTGGAATTTGTTGTTTTAGACCAACATTTGCATTTCTTCCTACTTTTGGTCAAAATATTGGTTTTAAATTTCCTCTAGGTCCTTCCCTTCCCGGTGTCCAGTCAAAATTCAAGTTAAAAAAAACAAGGCATGTGAGGTACACGGTGGAAAATTAAATGGCAGGGGAGGGTTGCAATTTGAATTATGTGATCTTGTGAGTTTGGCTTGGTTCAAGAGGGGGGGGGCTGCAGTTGGAAATTGAATGAATGATGCTTTAATCTCAGCCATTTTTACATGGAACATGAGCGATGGTTCCACATGACATCCTCTGTCAACAGTAACCCCTCTATAGATATACGCCCCTACACCACAAATCCATATAATACTTCAGCGAATCTGTCAACCGATATAAAATGGAATTACGAAGTCAGAAACTGTTGTTGAAACAGGCGATAATTTTGATGGATCATAACTCGAGTGCATGCGTGAACGGCTACCAGCGTATCCCTTAGAGATTATTTAACGGGTACCGATGACCACCAATCAAAAGTGAATATATATCACATACAGGCGATAACATACCAGTTCACGGCTTCCATCGGATATTTTTCTGTATCATTTTTTTCAGTGGTCAAGTAATTCAGATGAGGCATACCTGATATTTTCTTGTCCGTCATGTGGACGCGCCATAAATGGTGCGACAAGTAAAGTATAGAAAGGTGAACAGTTCAAGTAACACCAGAAGTCAATCCGAAAAGCCATATGCAGTTTGGATCAATCGGAAGAAAAATGTTGGTTCTATGGCATATACTGAAGTATTTAGACAGGCGAAGAGTAAAATCGAAGATGGCTGCCATTCTTGTCAACAAAAACTTGATTCATCCCATCTAGTGGTCACCCTGAATATCCAATGAAGTTTGGTGATTCAAGATGACTGCCGTTGGTTATGTGTTTCATCGAAACTGCTTCAAATTCGATAGCTCCCATCTAGAGGTGCATGACCCCAAACACGGCTGTCCTTTTTCAAAAAAAAAATCTGCAATATATGCGGACTGAAGTGTGAGCCGATGGATTCAATTTTGAAATCAAGATCACTGACGGTGGCTAAGGTTTTAAAAGAATCGACAGCTCCAATCTAGAGGTCACATATAAATCTGTTCTATAATGTACATGTTATGTTACCTTCAAGCTTGCCAATCGCTGGAATAAACAACCAATCAAGGTCCATATGCAGTTTGGTGACGGTCGGATGAGAGATGTGATATGTATGGTGTGCTAAAGGAGATTGTTGACGGGTCACGGACGGACGACAACCGATAGCAATAGCACCAACTTGACTAGGTTGTTGACGGGTCACGGACGGACGACAACCGATAGCAATGGCACCAACTTGACTAGGTTGTTGACGGGTCACGGACGGACGACAACCGATAGCAATAGCACCAACTTGACTAGGTTGTTGACGTGTCAAAGACGGACGACAGCCGATGGCAATAGCACCAACGTGACTAGGTTGTTGGCGGGTCACGGACGGACGACAACCGATAGCAATATCACCAACTTGACTAGGTTGTTGACGGGTCACGGACGGACGACAACCGATAGCAATAGCACCAACTTGACTAGGTTAAAAAGTAATCATCAGTACTCCAACTAGCGAATCTTACAAGATTTTCGAAAGCGACATTTTATTCAAACTGTAAAAAATAACTTGAGAAAGAATATAGCTATATACAATTGAGAAAGCACAAGTACAGAATCTGCCATCAGATATTGTCTGTACCACATGTTTCATATTGTAATCAATGTTCAAAGTTCAAATGTTTATTTCTCAATTAAATCATGTTACATGATATTATGAGAAGATAATACATAATAATACAATACAATACATAATCAACATGAAGATATAACCAGTTTTCGTTTTCTACACTGGGAGATACGTTGTAGAATGGGTTCGTACACCATGCATAAAGGCTACTCCCCTTATCCAATCGTCACCTATGGATATGCTGGTGACCACTAGGTGGAAGCCATCGAACACACACAAACAGAGGCGATTTATGTTTAACATAAACAGGACGGAACCAATGTAAGTTATTTTCAGAACGTTCATGTATCGATAAACAAAATCCCCGGACATAATTACTGAATATCGTCGGTATGAAGGCTAGAAATACATGGTATGTCAATGGACGAGTCACGATGTGTCTGTAAGTCCTTGGTCCTAGCTGTATTAGCTGTCCATTAGGAATATACAAGATATAGTGGGTGATTGAACGAGTCTGATTAAATGTCCACAACACAACAGTTTCTGGCATCATATATTGTGAATAAATTGGACGGGGAGATATAAAGTTAAGATCTCATCAGATATAGTCCCTGATAGCGTCTATTCCATCTTATACATCATACCATCATGATATACAAGTGGCCATAATAATCTTGTAACATACGGAGGACATCTATGTCATTGTGGGAGTAATTTATATCAGTTCATGCACTTATACGCGTACATATAGAAGTAGTAGACTCTGTAAATACAGAATTACCAACGCTAAATACATGTATACATGCATCAATTGGTATTATAACAACTTAGGAGGGACAGGTAAGACCCTGCTGAATATTATGAAACAAATCTAACAATAGCTCAGAAAAAGATAGCTTTACATATAGCTTTGACATATATGGATTCATACAATGCCTTTACATTTAAAGGGACTTAGATAATATTAAAATAGAAATTAGTAGCAGGACGATGTCGGGAAATTTATGACATCTAACAATTGTCAAAAAATGGGCAAACTATACATGTATTAAAAATCACCCGATCAATAGGACCAAAGCCACACATAAACTACATCAAGTTTTTCCATAGAAACATCTCAAGATATCAATACATCTCAGGGGGCGGTGTCAGGTTAGAACGAGGCCAGTTTAGATGCTATGATTTTGCAATTATCATGTTCAGTTTTTTTAAATTGTCTCACACAGGCGCGGTGTTTCATGGTCTTTACCACCACAGCCAGCCAGCCAGCCAGCCATAAACTGCTAATTAATTTTAGGAAAACAAGTCGGGGTGTGAATTTGCATCGAGTTATCATACTGGTCCAGTTGATTTTGTTCCTCTCCTGGCTAGTAGCCACAAGACGACTGTTCCATCGGAATAGGTTACCACTCTATCTCTAGCCACGTCCCTGAATAAAAACGAAAATATTTTTAGTTGCAAAGCTTTGAAAGTTTTATTTAATTTATGTGCATGTCTGTAATGTGATCATGCTTTTCCAAACTTCAGTCAGCGGGCGTCACATTATACTTGAGATGTCTGCATGGCTACTCATACTCCATGTCGTTTTGTTTGCATTGTGTACAATCGTTATATTTGAAATGATGTTTGCGAAGATATTGGCGAAGTGTACTCAAGGACAGTGTAAACAAAGTGGCGGTGACACGCGATATCGGGCGTTAAATTCTGGCCTTGCATTAATCACAGTGAAACCTAAAACAGACACAGGAACGTAAATGCGATGGATCACCATTGCCGGCGTCCATGCACACGCACAACTTAATATCGACAGGATGCACAAAATATCTGCCAAACATATATAACGGCGCTGAGGTAGGTTAATACTACGAGTTTGTTTTTATGAAAATAATCCTCTGTTTTATTTATGTTCACGTTCGTCGTTAACACAGCGGTATGATTCCGGGGATGCGATATATATATTGGGCCCGAATACGCCAGCTTGCAAGACTTAAAAGATGACTATGACGTCACCATTTCTTCATCGCCTCCAGCTTAAATGATAATGGATGGTTATTGTCGAGATCGTACCGTATTTTACAAACAACGACCCATTGTTTTATAACGGACGCTCAATATCCAAATAATGAACAGTTAATGGATTTCATTTTTGATGACTTGCATGTATGATACCATAATATATTCATAGAGCTATCTAGACAACGATTTTCAAGTACATATGAATAATATCGCTCTGAGTGATAGCTAGAAACATGACAGAAGTGATATACAGATCCTTGTGCTATTAGTCACTCGGGTGGAATGTCTAACTTAAAATTTCAGGCATGTTGTTTCACGTAGACATTGAATTTCCTACTGCTAAAATTTCGCGAATCTAATATCGTTGCCGGGTGGAATGTTGTAACACCCTCGCGATAAAACCCGGCTAAACTAATATATATATATATTGTAATTTACTACATGTAAATGTAGTCCTTCGATCTTCAGTAACGATCTCAACCTACAATTAAGATCTCCAAATATCTGAAGGCATACCGAGCGCTCACCAATCAATCAATCATTCAATTTATAAATCCGATGAATAATTTAATACAATTGCCGAAATATAAGGGCAAAAACTGCGAGCATATTGGTTAAATCTATCACAAAAAGAGCACATTGTTCTTACTTCGTGTTCTTCGTGGGGTACTGCCAGTGCCAGTCCACTAAGTTGACAATTGGTTAATATGTTACGCCATCCGTGCAGACAATGAGCGGGTGGATATGTATAGGGTGCGACCACATAGTAAAACTTATCACGTGTCTCGACCCAATCTCGGGTTAATCCATTCTGATCACATGAGACAGTGGAGCGTGTCCCACGTACAAGAGTGGATGGCTGAATCTGGTCTGCCAGAGTTGGTGGAGTTTTTTTTCGAGGCGCTTAATATTTTATGACTTAAGTTATAATTATTTACCAATTGTTACGTTATAACTTGTGCTGTTCAGTCTGTTGGGTCGAAAACCCGAAATTTCAGTCTGGTAAAAGAATGCATATTCTCACGCACATGTATCAGATGCTACTTTTCTCTTACTCCAAAGAGAGATAACTCTAATCTGATATGACATCGCCAACCTTGATGCATATCACGATACTTTCCTTATACGGGCGGTGTTGGCGGCGTATGCTGTTAAAATATTCACCTCCGTCAAAAACTGCCATAAACAGAAAGAATAGTAAAACATAGACAGACTTTGTTATACCAATCATAAATATGGCATAAACAGTATGTTATTGTCAAATGTTTTCCTTTGCTATGTAAACAAAAGCAAAACAAACCTCACAGAACCTGGCTTTTGTTTAGATCCGGATATGGTAAACATAAAGATCGTTATTTGTTTCTGTTTTCCTGATATGGAAATACTAAAGAGCGTTATATCATTTGTGTGTGATTAACCAATAGAATAGCGCTGTGTTATGTAAACAGAAGCAAAACTTCTGTAACACGAGCAGGCTCTTGTTTACGTACACCATCGTACGTTTTGACGACAATATACTATTTACGCGCTGATTATGTTTGGCATATGAACAAAACTATATATATTTTAATATTCCTTCTGTTGATGGCGATTTGAACAAATATGAATATTTCTGCAACGAACGCCGCCCGTACATTTTAAAGAGGAACCATTTGGTTCTTTATGAAGAATCATTTGGTTCTGAAGAGAGAAACCAAATATAGTGTTCAGAACCAACTGGTTACAAATACGAGACAAAATTTCAGAGCCATCGGTTCTAGCATTTGGGCACGAGCGAAGTATCAGTTGGTTCCCTAATAGGTTCTACACAACTAACAAAAAGTACTGTTCAGAACCGACTGGTTCACAAATTGGTTAATCAATGGAAACCAAGAAAAGAATCAATTGGTATTATGTTGATTCAAGTTGGTATAGATATTTCAGGTATTCAAAAAACTGTAGGTATTATTTTTATTTTATTACATGATCATACCATTATTTCATTCAATAAACCCATTCTATAAATTGTGATATTATTCGTTTGTTTAATAACAGGAAAAAGTGCACGGTGACCTTTGACTTCCGGTTTGTCGTCTGTTTATACACTCCGTGGCTCAATTACTATGGCTTCCAATATTTTCCCAACAAACGATAATGAATGAAGAGTTTGACAAGTATGCTAAGTATGTTTTGTCGAGGTTTTAGGTCATGTAATAAATAGAATCTACAACTCGTCCCCAGTTTATAGCGGAATTTACAAAAGTCGTCCAGTATATTAGGTCTGGACCGAGCATTTGTCCAGACCTAATTTAGTAGTTTTGTAAATTCCGCTATAAACTGGGGACGAGTTGTAGATCCTCTATATATTCCCCTTATTAATGTTCAAAGATGCTAAATTCACTCTTATTTAATGAAATTATTAACTCTACTCTACAGTGTTTACAAACAGGACAGAGCCTAGGCCAAAATTTGAAATTGACACGTATATAACACAGAGCTAATATTGTTTTGGTTGTATAGCTTTGAAAGTTTTATTTTATTTACATGCTGATAGTATATGCCTTTAATGTTATCTTACATTTCCAGACAGTAGTTAACGGGACATTACTTTATACTCAAGTATGCCTGGTTACTTCTATTCAGTGTCGCTTTGTTTGCATGCTGTATACTGGTTGTTGTTATAGTTGACAAGATTCGTTTATTTGCCCAACAAAGTATTACGAAGACGTGTATTCAAAATAGTTTAAACTAAAAGCTACTAGCGGTATATATAAACTATCAACATTCCGAGCGTTAAATTGTGGCCTTAACTCTGTGAACCGAAAACATACATTGTAAAGTACATGCGAGGGATCAAACTTAATATCAATTTCATATCGACAGGATGCACCAAATGTCTACTAGGACATAATTATATATCTTCCCTAAGGGTGGATACACACATGCATGTAATCTCTGTAAATATCGTGTATTTGGCGTTTTACATGGATCATACAGACATGGATCATACATATGTTTCTGCGCATGCGTCGGTTTGAACTGCAGCAGTTATTTTCGCTCTGATCGAATGTACCATAAAACTTCAATAACAGACAGATCTAACCATGATTTTGTGCTACGAGACAACATGTTGGTTATTCCACTGGAATTAACGTTGATATGAAGAAAAGTATGTCGGATGATAAGAGCAAACTGAAACGCCAAAGAAACTCAGACGGGGAAACGCCGAAACCGGTAAACAAAACAAACAAGATGGCCGCGAATGAAGATTCGAAGATAGTTAGAGAACTGAAACTGATGAATGAGAATATGGCTGAGATGAAAGACGCCCAAATATCGATGAAAAAGATGTTTGAGAGCAAATTGGATAAACTGAAAGTGGAAGTTCTGTCGACAATCGACGAAAAGTTAAAGGCTGTTAAACAGGATATTTCGTTGGACATTAGTAAACAAGAGGCACGCATTGACCGCTTCGAAAATGCACTGAAATCAGTTACTGAGCGTTTGTCAGCCACAGAAGACAGAAGTAAACACAGTAGTGCTAATTATATGGAAACTACTCAACTGAAATCAGACGGGGACCCGTTAGACAACAATGACCTGACGATCATTGCTACAAATGTACCGCATAAAGAGAATGAGGACATTGTGTTCGAAGCTAAGCAGCTAATTCAAAGCCTGGGTGATAATATTGAGGAGCATGTCGTTGCCGCTAAACGTCTTCATTCTCGTAAGCAGGGACAGCCCGGCTTGGTGAAAATAGCGTCCAGTTCCCTAAATGAAAAGAAGGGCGTCTTACGAAAGAAAATGTCTTTAAAGGACAGTGTGACATATAAAAACGTGTATATACGCTCATGTAAATCTCACGCTGAGAGACTCATTGAGTTAAATGCTCGTACTCTTCTCCAGCAGGTGCCAGACGGTAATCAATTTCGCATAACAGGCAGTGGACGAATAGTCAGAAAGAACAACCAGGATAGTGACGGAAAGCGACAACACGGTAATAATGAGTAGCAATCATACCGGCCGGTAGACAATGTCAAAATTGGACAATTCAACGTGTGTGGCTGGACGGACGCCAACGGTAAACTCAGAGCAGAACTTGTTAATTGTGTGAATTGTGACATTATTGCCATAAGTGAAACACATTTGAAGGACAATGCTGAACCGAGTTATACAACTGGTTATCGATGGATCGGCCAAAACAGAAAGGGATTACACAGGGATGCACCGAAGGGATCAGGGGGTGTTGGTCTGTTAATAAAGGAGTGGGTGTATAAACAATTCATTGTAACTGTATGTGATAAAGGCTATGAAGGAATTATTGGTGTTAAATTCTTCGACCCCAAAACTGGCTGTTGTTTTATTGTCTACAGTTGTTACTTGCCACCCGAAAATTCACCATGGGGACGGGATGCTTCCGCATTTCTTGCTCATGTCATAGGCTCTATTCATACTATCGCTGAAGCTGACTGTGTATTTATATGTGGCGATTTTAATTCGAGAACTGGAAATGAACTAGATTTTAATGCTGATACTGATTGTGTTCCCAAACGCTTGTCGATTGATGAAACCGTCAACCAACACGGACAAAGTTTCCTTGAGTTCTTGAATGATGTTAAGTGTCTGGTTTTGAATGGACGATTCGGCAGAGATTCTAACAAGTACACATACCAGTCTACCAATGGAAACTCTGTGGTTGATTATATATGTGTGCCGCATGATCAGTTGAGTATGTGTTCAGATTTCAAGGTTGAATCATGTCGGAATTTAATTGACTGTAACAAACTGCATGATTTACTGGCTAACAGAAGCCGTATTCCCGACCACTCATTTCTTAGTGCCAAATATAAACTTTCAAAGGTTCCTTCCACAGAAGAGCAAACTTCAGAACACAGTCATCAACCTCGGCGTATCAGAGTTGAAAAATTACCAGATTTGTTTATGAATAACACGGAGTGTTGGTCCGAAGTTTCTAAACTTATCGTCCTGATCGAATCGTCTGCAAAAACTCAAAATAAAATCGACGAACTGTATACGGAATTCAAAGATTTGTTGTTCAGAGAAGCCACCCGATCAATTCCGACAAGAGACAGTAGCAAACGATGTCGTAAACGATTGAGGCCTGATAAACCTTTCTGGAATGATGAACTTACGGATTTATGGAAAGCAATGCACGCAAATGAAAAACTATACTCTAAAATTCCAGGACATAATCGTGCTAAGCTGAACGCTCGTGAAAAGTTTAAAGCTAGCCAACAACTTCTTGACAGGAGAATTCGCTTCTTTGAACGAAAATATAAACATGACTTAGCCTTGCAGTGGGACTCGGTTATTTTAGATCAACCCAACAAATTCTGGGATCATCTCCGAAATTTGGGACCCCGGCGAAAGCGGAAAGTTCCAAATGAATGTTACAATGACGATGGTACAATAAACACTGATCCGACTGATGTGTTACGGAAATGGCAGACTGATTTCGCGGATTTGTTCAATTTTCGTGATGATGACTATTTCGACAATGATTTCAGAGGGAGAATTATGGCCGAGAAATCACGAATGAAGTACTCATATTCACACGACACTATAGGGACATCTGACATTCTTAACCATTCTATAACTCGCGAAGAGGTAGAGCGAGTTGTGAATCGTGCGAAATCTGGAAAAGCTCCAGGATTTGACCAAATACCCAACGAGCTGCTCAAACCAAATGCATCTGTGTCCATTCTTTATAAACTATTCGACCTTTCATTCAATCATAGTTTTATCCCAACAGAGTGGAAACGTGCTATCATCGTGCCCCTTCCAAAAGACTCAACGATGGACTGTAGAGTACCGCTGAACTATCGAGGCGTCAGCCTTCAATCGGTTGCAGCCAAGTTATACAGTGCGGTCCTAAATACTAGACTCTCAGAATTCCTTGATGTTAATGATATTCTTGTAGATGAACAGAGTGGATTCAGGAAGGGGAGATCTTGTCTGGAACACGTATATACATTGTCGAGTTTAACGCGTTCACGGAAATCTACATTTGTGGCATTCGTTGACATGCGTAAAGCATTTGATTGCATCGATAGGGATCTACTAGAGTATAGACTTATGGAAACTGGTGTCCACGGAAATTTTCTAGCAGCGGTGAAGGAACTCTACACTCATACTGAGTCTTGTGTCCGATTGGGTGATACAGTTTCTGACTGGTTCCCGTGTCGCAATGGGGTGGTTCAGGGAAATAATCTTTCGCCAACACTTTTTTCTCTGTATGTGAACGATCTGGCGCGGAGTATTAAAGTTCTCAACAGGGGATTGGACATCGGAGATAGGAACGTTGGAATACTGCTATATGCAGATGATATTGCATTATTGGCTGGAAATGAACGAGATCTTCAGTGCATGCTTGATGTCATGGATGATTGGTGTCGAAAATGGAGACTACGTGTAAATAAGAACAAAACTAAAATTATTCATTTCCGTAAACACCAACGAGCACGTAGCGACTTTGTATTCAAAATAGGGGCGGATGATATCGAGTACGCCGAAAATTATAAGTATCTCGGGGTATTACTAAATGAAACCCATAAGTTTGGTGCGTGTTCATTCAATTCCATTGGATTCAAAACTTTCTCAAAACTATATGATTCTTGTGTTGTGCCTATTCTAGATTATTGTAGCGGAGTTTGGGGTTATCGGAACTGTCACTGTATCGATGCGGTCCAGAACAGAGCCCAGCGATTTTTTCTAGGGGTACATCGGTTTGCTCCAATCCCAGCATTGAATGGAGAAATGGGTTGGATACCTTCTAGTGTCAGGCGCCACTTGAATATGTTTAAACTTTGGAATACTCTTATTCGAATGGACTCCAAACGACTTGCGAAAGCAGTATTTAAATGGGAACTGAGGATAGGTCGGATTGATAGTTGGACGGGTGATATGAGGAAGTTATTCTCTCTTTGTCAACAAATCCACGTGTATGATAGTCAACTAAGTGTAGATTTAACAATTTGTGAGAAACACCTCAATGATAAAAACCAGGATAAATGGTTGAGTGATCTAGAACGACTCAGGAAGCTAAGACTGTATAAAGATATTAAATTTAGTTATAACACCGAACTGTATGTAAATAGTTTTAACATTTCGAAACATGAACGTTCTGTAATGGCGCAGTTACGGTGTGGAATACTACCATTGCGTGTTGAAACCGGCAGATGGAAGAGAGAGGATTTGGATGAACGGTTATGTGTATTTTGCCATAGGAACAGTGTTGAGGATGAACTCCATTTCATTTTTTCACGTGGAGCTTACGATGATATCAGAGGTGACTTCTTCGCAAAGATAAATTTCTGTATAAATGGTGTAAATACTCTTAGTTTCATGGCTGGTTATTTAATGACTAACTTTCCACGTCAGACATCAAAATTTGTACATAAAGCATTCGAGAGGAGACAGTCCATAGTTTCGAGACCACGCAGTGCAATTTAATGTAAATATTGGACTTAAAGTGACTTATAGGCCTTAACGGCCGGGTGTATTGGACATGTAACATAAATGTTGTACGCATATGTATTCTATTTATACACAGGTCACTATAATAAAATATATTCAATTCAATTCAATATGTGTCTGCTGATAACCCAATCATTGCGGCTATGTTTGACCACAGTGAGTAACGCTCTGAACGTGTAGAGTGTCGTTGACTGGACGAAGTCGTCAGGCCGCTTAAAATAATTGTTCGCGCGATAACCCAAATGTTGGACGTTCTGTTTAAATCATTGTCAGTCTTCTCTTGGTTGTATACCAGTGATGGTCCCAGGATTTCCACAATGCAGGGGCTATATTATACCGGAAGCTACCGGACTGACCATTACATATTTCATCGACCGGAGGGGGGGGGCATGCAGCAACATGGGGCCTACCCCCCCGAAGACACGAATCCACTCCTGATTTGTAAATATTGTAGTTGACAGTCATATCTGCCGTGCCTGTTTGCTACGAGTGATTAATCTCATATGCAGCAATTGATGCTATTCATATAATTATGAACATATTATTACAGCTTTAACTTTGAAGGTATACAGAAGGTGGTGTTGCTGCATATGTGTCTTCATTCGGGAAAAGGGTTGTCCAGCTACGAGTCCACAACTACGTCACCTTTCCTCTCTTGTGGTATATACACACAATTTACAACTATGGAATATTTAAGTAAAACATTATGTTGTACATTCTTGCCCAGATAATCCCGGCCGATACATTCAACTAAATCCCTAAGTTATTCGAAACTTTCGAGAACCAGCCCCCTCCCCCAATCATGGATTATAGTCCAAAATGTGATAATTCAAGCCTGTACAGGCTAAAATGGTGACAGTTAGGAAATTGTTCATCCTTTGGCCTGAGAAACATATACTGCTCTGTAAATTCTGGGTTAAAATGGGGGGGGGGTGACTCTTTTTTCTTTCAACGTTGTACCTGCATTAATGTTTTTGGCGCTGTAATGGGTATATGCAAAGAAATCCCAATTGAAAGTTATCACATGAGCTCGCCCTCAAATTATCCGAGCAATCTCAACAAACTGGCATTGTCTGTCTTAATGTTCCAATGCCTGTATTGAAGGCATGAGAGCACCATATCGGATTGTTAAAATTTGAACTGAGGCCATGCATAGTCGAGGAACAAATATCCTTATCCTGACTCGATTCGGCGTTGTCCGATTAGGCTAAATCACTTTATAACATGGAATTCATCATGTATGAGTTAGTTGATAGCCATGTGTATTAATATAGCACTTCCAAAATGTGGAGCCAGAAAGCCGTTCGGGTTCTGCTGAACGAGATCAAATTGGGAGTCAGTGTGTGGGGCATTAAACACTCATGTATCACAATCGTCCTAAAATAGCTTCAAAAGTCTACACATTTATTTTTATTTTGGATGACCCTGTTTCCAAGAAATGACGAGAAACAAATCAAGTATAAAATCGACAGACTCAAATCCACTTTTCGAAATGAACTAAAACTCGTGAAAAACAGCAACATATATCAGACAGGATTTATTCATTTCAGCACCCATGAAAAAAGACATGTTTATGACTGGCCTGATATCTCTTGATAACAGTTAGTTTGATTTTGGCTTATAACTACTCACCGGTCTCTCCTGTTGAAATGGAACGATCGCGCGCATGCGATTAATGCTATCAATGATTGGTGTGACCATGTAAAATACATGTATTTTACATACAGACATTACATGCATGTGTGTATCCACCCTAAGGTAAGTAAGTACTACTAATTTGTTTTTTATCATTTCGTAAAAAATAATCCAGTTTTTGTATGTTAACGTTCTTTAAAAACACCGCGGTCTGGGTCAGGGGATGGGCTAGATGAAAATACGTCAAATATATGTGAAGTCTTTAATTGATAAAATGCTTATATTTAAGGCACATGTATTTGGCACAATAGACCCCACCACCCAAAGACATACATAAAATGGCTGTCCCCTCATGGGTTTTTACGGGCACGTATGATGGGGATGGTGGGTGGTCAAGGGGCCCCAACAGCAATTGTTTCCGCAACACAAAATATTTTTACTCTTAAAACTTAGGAATAATGTTAGTTAACGTCCATATTACTTGCAAACAGTCAGTATTTAGTATCGTATTATAAATGAATGTCACTTTAAGTCCCTTCACACTCAAAACTCATGGACAAAATTGCATAAGCAATCACTACCACATCAAACTGAACAAATCACTTATACAACCTATAATAGAAGATATAGGAACAGTTATGTATCTGGCTATTACAGTAGGTTGTGTAGTTGCTTAGTTCAGCTCAATATAAATAGAAGGGAATTATAGTATTCCATAATATAGCATTATGTATACAATAGACAATATATCTACAAAACCGCACATGGATTGAGGTGCTTTATTACACACGTTTGTTGTAGCACAACACAATAATTAATACATGTAGCCTAAGATGTCTGGAGTTGTAACATACGGCATGACAAATGAGTGTGTAATAACGTTCAATTGATTCACATTCTTGTGCGGTTATGTATTTATTACACACCAACACAATGTAATCAACATAGCATTGATGGGTCTGAATGGGTGTGTAATAAAATTTATTTAACATCATATCTGTGAGGATGTGGTAAACACTCCGGACATTTCACATTTACAATATTTGTTCAAATTGAATTAGTGTACAACAGAACTCAGCAAGGGATTCACCAAAGTGTACTTTTAATAAATGCTTAACTTTTTATATGGACTATGCTACATGTATGTGATAGCAAGAAAAGATAGTTTCATCATCATTATTATACAAGTTAAACGGACATGGCTCATTCGAACCTTAAGATGTGTGTATACGTAATTCGGGAGAAGGGGTCTCAAAAGATGCATATGTAAACTGTTGACGATCGAATTCGTCAATATAGTGCTAAAAAGACGTTTTGTTTGTTAAATTGTTTGCGTAAATATGATATCGTTTCATCTGTTCCAGTTACATTTTTCTAAGCAGCCGATCTTCCGAGTGATGCAGGCAGCGTTCGTGTGTTTTCGGAAATAAAATGCATTCCCGATGTGCACCATGTTTGTGACGTTTTTTTCCAAGTTTCACCAGCGTCTCTATCATTTTCGGTGCGCGACAAGGCGTTGCTGTTGTATCTTATTTGTCCATGCGAGAACAACAGTCTCTGTTGACAATTATTTAATGATAGAACGGTTCTTCAGTTTGTTATACAAAGTCAACATGGATTTTAATCATTTACATTGATCTCACGGAACACATTATCTTTGCTCAAATATACTTTGAGTGAAATCGCAATTTTGTAAAGTCAATAACAGTTGAGCATAACACGATACATAAGTTATGTTTGGTCATTGAACTTCAATGCCGCTGTTCTTTCTAACTACTTACCAGTGAGTAACATGCATGGCGCCATTGGAAGACGCGTGGTGGGTGATATATAACATTCTTGAAAACAATAAATGGTTGGAAAATTCAGACTAATAAATAACTTTAAAATATTCCGATATTGGTACATTATCCGATTCGATGGTACCCGTATCATCAGATTCCAACAACAATCACAACAACAACAATAACAACAACAACAACAACATTTCTTCAAAAGGCGCTTTAGTTATCAGAATCGAAAATATAAAAACGCGAACACTTATCTGTGATAGGTGCACCAACTACTGAAGTTAGTAATAACATGAAATATACACAAACAATGTTTAGTCGTAAACCATATAACGTAGAATGTCTGTCCCAAAATGGCAAACAATCTACATAACACACCTGTTTACCCCATTTTATATTGGAGTAGTTTGAAAATAGACATGGAAAAGTAACACAAAAGCAGCATCTTCACCACCGGTTTCAGTCTCTAGAATAGAATTACCTTTATTTTAAAGTGTTTTTCCTCAAAATGTGTCTACATTGTTTACATGCCGTTCCCATAGCAACGACACCACTTTCAAATTTCACACCAGTGCGGAACATGAAGCTGGCATCTTTTACTTTGATATGGTACATAATTCTTATAATAATTAATTATTATTATATTAGTAATATTATGTTCCTGCCTGAAAACCCATCGTGGCTACGTTGCTGATAAATGCAGGAGGACTGTTCTATCATTAAATTCTTGTCACAGAGACCATTGTTGTCGCATGGACACACAGGATCAAATTGAAACGCCTTTTCGCGTACCGACAATGATGGAAAATGGAAGATGGATTGTTTGGGTCCCAAACACCCAGATTTTTGTGTAATTTCATGACTTGAATGCGTCTTTTTGGGACACATATTTGCCATAGAAAGGTAGTTTATGCATGTAATTATCTGTTTTAATACCGAGAAAAATTCAAAAGCGAATATTATGTTGTGTTTTTTTGGAGCGCAAACCGCAATGTGGCTTTAATCACTCAAATCAAGCATATAACAAAGAGAATTATATACCAATAAGTCTGATTAGGTGGTGGAATGTTGCAGCATGCTGCAATGTCAACTTAAGTTTACTCATAAAAACTGTCAGTTTGATAAGTACACAGCATCTCAAAGTGTAATAGCAGATCACACATGGAATATTATTGTCTTGTATTTGTTTTTACCATAGTTATTAATTAATCCAGCATAGATAAATGTTTTTGCTTGTTACCAATTCTGACAGTTTTGTTTTCAAAATGTAGCATAATGTAGCTATTTATAATTGATTGTTCAAATTTACAATATGGAGTATGAGCTAAGTAGACATATCTACCAGTCTAACAAAAGAATAATTCAAACAGCATCTGACAAAAAAATTCAACTGGACTGATTGTTATGAGAAAATACACTGAAGAAAAAGCACATACTATTAGAGACAAGTTCAGATATCATTATAGTATGCAAGGAAATACATTCGGTGTTGTTTTATCTCTCGTAAATCCTTGTTTTCGTGCTACTAGGGGTGGGTGTAAAAAAAATGGCTGCAACAAATTAGCAAAAACGGAAAAATCGGAAAACGTTTGTCCTCACATGCACTCCAAAATACTCATGTTTCAATTATGAAATGCACGTACACTTTATGGTTCTTCAAAAGCTCCCGTCATATTAACCACATAATGTTCTGCCATGATAATTTTATTGACACATAATGAGCTATATAGTTATAACACATGAAGACCACGGTATTACGTGATATGTTACATAAGTCACGTGCTGACAGTCGCGTGGGCAGCAATCAATGCGAGGGAAAAATCGACAGAATGTGCAATAAAATTACAAAAGAGTTGCTAACGTTTGCAGTCGGGCACATCGAAAAGTTCAGTTATCCTCTATATAATGACACCTATTCAATGCGACCGGAGCCAGTCGGTGACTTTATGACAAACATTACCGCATTGGATATTATTATCGAGAGAATGTTCCTTAACATCGAGTACGCTCTCCTTGTGCGCGCTCGGATCAAGGTGTCTCGTGGATCAAATGGTTTGATAGGAATGTTAATGCAAACGACAAATCCGGAAAGTATAGAATATCAGAGTTTCATGGCGTTATATGCAGTCAGTGATGTGCTAACTGATTTTAGCAATTTGTGCATGGCGTCAGAAAAGCATCAAGGTTGGATGGAATTCATGGCCGATACATTCCGCCGAGATCAATGTTCCTAAACTGTACGTCATTGAAGCTGAATGCGTAACATCAATATAATATATATAGCATATTCCACCGTTGTTAGTTCCCTGTAACCTCCGGCACAACAATTACCATGCATACACACTGTATCGATGTGAACAACCATGTCCATCAACAGGCATCAAAGATGGATGAAACTCATGTTTCACATGTCATGGCCCGATACCATAAACACCGTTCGTAAATGTTACATCTTAGAAGATAGATAAGATACATGATCACAAACGAAGCAAGTAAACATACACTCTATTCAACAAGGTGGATAACACAATTCAGTAATAACAACGATGGGCGGAACTGAATGCAAGGCAACGTGACCATAAACACCATTCGTAAACTGTTCGTCAATACGGGGGGGGGGGGTGTAAAAATAGCAGGAAGGTATGCGTTTTTTTTGCATCTGGCATTTTCGGGAACCAATCACCTCCAAACCTGCAAATTTCACTAATGTTGGTCCGAAACCGCATAAAACACTACTTATTTTGCTCATACAACTAGGAACTTTAGTCCAAATGACAGTTTATCCAATATTAACAGCTGTGTTTTGATAAAAACTTAACCAGTTAACTTTACACCAGATAGTTTTCTATGACGATATATCAACAAATGTGCCGGTGTGTGCACGCAGCCTTAGGAGCCTCTGTTCATCGGAGTCGAGATCTCTAGACAAACTTAGAACTCGCGTGTATTCAGCGTAACTATTATTATATTATTACATTCACATTCAATAACGAATACTACACATATTAGTTGCAATGTTCTGTTGAATAATAGATACCTTTCGCACAATGAACACGTACCGATAACGATTACAAATGGCTAATAATAGTCGTAAGTGTGTTGGACGGTCAAAACATAATTCTCAGAATAAACTCAAAAATGCTTTTAAAATGCATCTGTACATCAGCTAACTATGTGAGCAGTAAAAACTTTGTGAAAGAAGTTGATATTATTCAGACAAAATCACACGACGGCGTTCAAATAACAATGATTGTTATTTGTGTGTTTATCCGAATGCCATCATGTGATTCTGTCTGAATAATGTCAACCGAAGAAGGCCTAAGGCCGAAAGCTTTTAAAGAGCGACTTATTTAATTTGTCAGCCTACATGTACATGGTCCCTCATCTCGTGGACCATTTTTACACTTCTAAAAACTTCGTAGTTCCACCCGTAACGGTGTGACCGAAATTTGCCTATACATAGCATTACATTATCTCACAAGAATACACCATAAAGTTAGTTGCACCATTACATGGGGAAGTACAGGAATTTTACTTATCTTTGTGGTAGCTTTGATACAGATGCATTTTATGCGCAATATTGTCCTTTATATTCTGACACCAGGTAGTTATCTATGACGATTTGCCTTTAAAAATATACCAAACAAATGTGCCAGTTTGTGCACCAGCCTTATGAGCCTCTGTTCATCGTAGTCGTGATCTCTAGACGAACTTAAGTCTTATGACGTGTATTCAGCGTAACTGTTAATTTGATCACACGCAAGCGTAATAAATGAACCAGAGCTAAAACAATAACATAGGGGTGTCTACATGTAGCGTTTAAAACAATTATTGTTAAAATCACTTTATAGATGGGGTTATTATCAATAGTTATATATGTTGTCGAGAGTGTATGGAACTGAAACTAATCAGTATACTATTTGGCGTACTGGGGAAGCTCTCCGCTTCAGATACGCAGGATGTTCATTTCACTCATAACATGCATCATGTCGATTTCAACGATAGTCGACAAACAACGTCATCGTGTAACTTTCACCATTGAACGAATTCGCGTGGAACTGAATGTATCTTCTGCTTTGTTCATAAGTATGTGTTTTCATTCTATATGGATTATCAGATGCATATAAGTATGCAGACTTATGATAACAATCAAATCCATATTAAATATTATCTTATTTCCTTTCGCACGGTATATTCTCTACAGAACCATGCAGTATTGATCAACTGCTGTGAATCAGTTGGAAAATAAAGCTTTGAGATACACGTAGATCGTGTTGAGTTGTGGTGATTTTAGCTTATTTAAAAATATATTAAAACTTCTTTGGGTCCAATGATTTGATCCAGTAGAGTGTCGGAGTAGACCCGTTAGAAATTCAGTATGAACCTACTTTGCCTTATAAATAAAAACAAATAAATGATTGTATGACGTTTATATAAATAGGAGAATGTTGCACGTCGACTGATTTTGATTGGCCTCTTGGCAGCCGATTACGACATTAATGCTTTATGCCCACCGATCTACTGTGCGACATTCTTGCTCCCCAAATTCAAAACAACAGCGTCGTATTAGATAACAAGAATATATTTCTCCATTCGACCATGAGTCTATACAGATCTGAACACCAAAAATGTTGTCAGTTTTGTATTGTCTGCAGCGAACTCGACGCGTTGAAGCAAAAGTTACAAAAGATAAAATGTGTATGTGACGAGACTATAATACAAATGAAAATATAAATTGAGGGAGGGGTGGGCGATACAGGGAACTAAGGGTTGAACCGATATAAATTTGTAGAGCGATAACGACCAATGTTGACATATTATGCATATCAACTCTACTGTTGCAACAAGGCTATAAAATAGGGGGTGTCAGAATCTTAGTCATCTCTATATCGTGCCAGAATAGTCATTTATGGAGTTCTATAAGATGTTGGGTTGGTTATATGGACTCGGAGAAAAGGGGTTTGTACCGATGAACTGACATAAATTAGTGGATCAATGTTGCCATGTAATGCATCGCGACTGTACTAAATCAGCAATGATATAAAATTGAGGGGGGGGGGGGGTGTCTGAAATTATCTCTATAGATGGCACCAGGATTATATAGAAAGGAAAAGCAATTGATATACGTATACAGTATACTATAGTAATACCATAGACATATAAGTACAAGTATCACGAAATAAAATATTACGTAACATGACTATATACCGATGAAAGAAATAAATAAATTGGACCGGGATTAGAGGTTGGGTTGGTTATATGTGGATAATTGGATATGGAATTCATACCGATGAAACGATACAAACTAGTGGAGCGATAAAGACCAATGTTGACACTTAGTCAGACTACGCGGGGGAAATAGGGCTTGATACGATAGACCGAAATAAATTTGTCGAGTGATAATGACCAATGTTGACGTATAAAGTAACGCGACTGTACTGTCACACAATTATCAGGGTGAACCGGTCAAATATGGACTCTAGTGCCCAATATCGAACAGCTCAGAAAACATTTGCAGGGCCATAAAATTTATTTAACATGGCATCTGCCATATACAAATCCATTTATGTCGATAAATCTCTTATTTTTCAAAAATTTAAGCTCAGACTCGGTGTCTGTGTTTGGGATACTTAAATATTCCTAAAATGACAGGGTACAGCACGTAATTATTTTTTAGATCGAAGAAATGATTTTTTTTTCGATGATAAAATTTAACACACTGTTAGTGTTACACAGGATTTCCCATTACAATCGATTTATGTCTATAAAACTGTCATTTTTCAAAAATTTTGAGCTGAAACTTGGTGTATATGTGTGTAATACTACTATATTCTTAAAATGACAGAGTTCAGCGCGTAATTATGTTTTAGATGGAAGAAATTGAATTTGTTTTCGATATTAAATTTGCAGCGTGGACGGGTCATCGAGTGCGCTCAATTTGTAAACAAAGTTTTGTCAATAGTCGTTTTGGTCAAACTATCCATTTTTAGACCGGGACAGCAGATCCGAATAGTAGCTAAGATGTATTTAGATAGAATTATCAAAAGAATTTGACCGATCAGGGTAGATTTTAAGAGAATCAAGTGGAGAAATCTTGGTGATAATTCCAGAAAATAAAAATGGAGGAGAAACACAATTAAACTACCACAATGCACTTCACTAAACTAGGGGTTCCCAATGGGTTACACATTATTTTCAGTCTATCAGATTATTTATATTTTCAACAACAAGTGACTTTAAGTTTACAATTTCAGCCTGTCCTGACCCTATGGATACGATTTATCATATTTTCAAAAACGTATTATACACCAGTGCCGTTAACTTTACAATTTCAGCATATACGTGATTCTATTGGTACGATTGAGTAAGGTACAAAAAAAATTTCCAAGAATATATTTCTCCATTCGACCATGAGTCTATACAGATCTGAACACCAGTGTACACCCACTTCGTGGCGGTAATAATTGGTGACGTCATAAAATCAGATATAGTCTATATACGACCCAAAGCGTCCGGCTTTGGTTCGTTATTATATTTACATTCAATAACGAACTCTACACTTCTTAGTTTCAATGTGCTGTTCAATAATAGACACCTTTCGCCCAATGAACACGTGACTGATAACGATTACAAATGGCTAATAATAGTCGTAAATTTGTTGGACGGTCAAAATATTTTCGCAGAATTGACTATATACTAGTCCATATGTGTCAACTTTGTGAGAAAATCGTTTCGTTCAAATTTCTTGCCACTCACCGTAAGTTGATATGATTTTGTTTGCCGTGATTATTTTGTACTTAATTATGTTGTTATCGGGTCATAGTCAGTGGTAAGATCGATGTGCTATTAAAGTCACATGACGATTTGGTTTCCAAAATACACATGATATTAGTAGCTTTTGATTGTTCCCAGTATGGAAATAGGTCGATACATACCTGAACTACTTTTCTTCTAGAATTCTATAACCCCCAAAAAACACGAATAGTAGTTATGAAAAATACAACTATGATCATGGTGTTTGGGTCCCAAACAAAAACAGCCATTTTCACGACATAGAACAAAAAAGAGCGTTCTGTGTTAGTCTATTCCTGATATGGTAGTAATAAAGAGCGTTTGTCTGACTTCTGGCGAAAATTTGAAAACAGCATTGAAAATGGTATGTGAGCATATGAAGCCGGTATATCAATATTTGGTGCATTTATCTACTTCTGGTAACCACCCCTTCGAATTACGTAGACACAATTTGGCTGTTCCAATGAGCCATGTCCGTTTAATTAATAACATAAACATAAATAAACATACAACCGATTAACATATTCTACTGATAATACATGCAGGTGACGACGGGTTCCTAATTTACCCCCAAAAAAGAGGATTCTGGTAATAGAGAAGTTTCGCAACTGACGGACGGGTAGAGTAACGGATGCGAATAGCTATTCGAATCGAATAGCTATTCGAATCCGTAAAATTCACGAGGGGCCAGGGGGATTTTCCGGGCACGTATGCCGAGGTGGGTGGGCGGTCGATAGGACCAACACACAATTATTTCCGCAACTCAAACTTTTCATTCCTGCAAGTTTGTTGACTGTTTTTGCAATGAGTTTGGTTTAAAACACCTTAGGATAAGAGAAATAATGCAATTATAACTGCTAAACTGACTGCAGGCAGTTATCGTGCTGTATTTTGTTGCAAATTTTGAAATTCAAGATGGCCGCTGGCAGCCATGTTTTTTGGCCTAATGACCCCAAAACGACTGTTTACATGTCAATGTATACCATCCATGACAAAAAGTATGCACATAAAATTCATATACAGCTGTTTACAGTGAATTACCCCGCAAATATCTGTGTTAGTGTTAACAGGGGGTGGGTGTCCAAAAATGGTCGGAAAAAATCAGCCGAAAACGGAAAAAAATTGAACGCGGGGGTGGGTGGGTCCCAATAAGGGTCGAAAGGGAAAAAAAATCATCATACGTGCCTGAAAATTTATTCCGGGACTCACACCCCTCAACTTTGGTTAACATTTTCAACAGTTGGAAATTTTATACCTGACAAAACATTATAGCTGGAACATTCACACCAGCAATACATTGAAATTGTTCTCGTAGTTTGATTTTCAGGCAGTTAATTAGAGGGGATTGTGTTGTTTTTTGACTAAAATTTGCACATTTTCCTACTTTTGGTCAAATATTGAAAGGGAAATGGCCATCAGTTGGAAATTGTCCAAGCTTAGGGATGCAGGGTGTCAGGTTGGAAATTTTCAACAATTTGACAGCTTGAGGCCTGTCTAGATGCTAATCATTGGCAATTTTCATGTTCATATTTCAAAAAGATGAAGTATAGCGTGTGTTTTTCGTGCCTGTGTATCAGATACTAACACATTATATATTTCTGGATGAAATTATATTCTGGAGAATATTATATGGATGAACATGGCACATATCTCTCTCTCTCTCTCTCCGGAGAGTGTTTGGTGGTTTATGTGCCAACCGGTCCTGAAACAGTGATGTGGGGACACTACTTTCCAGTGGCGTTAGAAGCACGTGCCAAATTAATAGTAATGCCCCGACGCACTGTCTATCGGTAGCCCTTTTCAGAATATGAACTCTCTCCACGCAACCAGAATAATCTTGAATCATATCCACGAATGAGATACAGGTTTATGGGAACAACATTCGGGGAAGATATGGTTTATGGGCCAGAGAGACATTCCTTATATGGGGACCTGATTTTCAGAGAGCAGGTTTGTGGGACTGGAAAACTATATATATGGGGACGTGATTATGAGAGTAGGGTTTATGGGCCAGAAGATAATCGTTTTATGGGACTGATCACTGATTGTGATAGGCCTAGTACACTCTGTACACTCTGTCTATATAATATATGCTGTCCGTCGTGTTAAGCGTGTTTAGCAGGTTTATCGGGCCATGTGAGGGCCAGTAGGTTCTGAGGCGCCGGAAGAATGGGGGCAGAGCGGGTGGCAGCTGACCCCCTGCCCTTGGTCAAGGGGCGAGCGGGACAGGACACGCCATTTTTCTGGTGACTGAAAATAGTTTTATGTGTTAAATCTTGTATTTTTGACTAGTTGTGTGATGGCCAAATCAAAAATCTAATTAAAAGACAAACTAATGGAAATCATTTTTCTCCGACAAGTCTGAATAAACAAAAAACGAAATGGAATTCCTGACAATACTGAATAAATCAGCGCGACCGTTGTTTCAATTTTATTATCTTATTTATCAAAATAATCGTTGACAATTTCTGCAAGCGACCTATATTCAGCATTTTCAGAAATTCCATAAGTTTTTCTTTTAATTAGACTTGTGATTTGACCATCACAGATGTCGACCAGATTTTGTGTTTAGCAATCTCTAGCTGAGCAAACGATGGATGGATTTTCATAATTATAGTATGTGTCGGAGAGCAGGTTTATGTGGCCCCTGGGTGAGAGTGTAGTTTTATGGGGACGCCATATCAGAGGTTTATCGGGCACACCGTGTGGGAGAGTAGGTATATGGGGGCCCAAAATATAGGTAAGGCAGTAGTTTTATGAGGACACCGTATCGGGGAGTAGGTTTATTGGGAACGCTGTGTCACATGGGCCCACATGCGATTAACATGACGTATATACCAGAGCGGGGGGGGGGGGGCAACCGACCCCCCTGCCCTTGGCCAAGGGGCGAGCGGGACAGGACATGCCATTTTTCTGGCGACTGAAAATAGTTTTATGTGTTAAATCTTGTATTTTTACAGCACAATCTGACTATTTGGGTTCAAAAACCAGCAATATCATTATATCACAAGGTTTAGTAATTTTGTGAAAATTTTATAACACAAATGGTCGCACAAATAGACGTCACAAAAAATATGACCGATTAAGATTTAATTATCTGGTTGACATATATTGTGTGATGGCCAAATCAAAAATCTAATTAAAAGAAAAACCAAAGGAAATCATCTTTCTCCAAGAAGTCTGAATAAACAAAAAACTATATGGAATTCCTGACAATACGGAATAAATCAGCGCGACCATTGTTTCAATTTTCAATTTATTATCTTATTTATCAAAATAATCGTTGACAATTTCTGCAAGCGACCTATATTCAGCATTGGCAGAAATTCCATAAGTTTTTCTTTTAATTAGACTTGTGATTTGGCCATCACAGATGTCGACCAGATTTTGGGGAGGGAATTTTGTGTTTAGCAATCTCCAGCTGAGCAAACGATGGATGGATGGATTTTCATAATTATAGTATGTGTCGGAGAGCAGGTGTATGTGGCCCCTGAGTGAGAGTGTAGTTTTATGGGGACGCCATATCAGAGGTTTATCGGGCACACCATGTGGGAGAGTAGGTATATGGGGACCCAAAATATAGGTGAGAGAGTAGTTTTATGAGGACACCGTATCGGGGAGTGGGTTTGTCGGTAACGCTGTGTCACAGGGGCCCACATGCGTGTAACATGACGTATATACCAGAGTGGGGGGCAGCTGCCCTTGGCCAAGGGGCGAGCGGGACAGGACATGCCATTTTTCTGGCGACTGAAAATAGTTTTATGTGTTAAATCTTGTATTTTTACAGCACAATATGACTATTTGGGTTCAAAAACCAGCAATATCATTATATCACAAGGTTTAGTAATTTTGTGAAAATTTTATCACAAAAATGGTCGCACAAATAGACTTCACTAAAAATATGACCGATTAAGATTTAATTATCTGGTTGACATATTGTGTGATGGCCAAATCAAAAATCTAATTAAAAGAAAAACCAATAGAAATCATCTTTCTCCGAGAAGTCTGAATAAACAAAAAACTAAATGGAATTCCTGACAATATGGAATAAATCAGCGCGACCGTTGTTTCAATTTTCAATTTATTATCTTATTTATCAAAATAATCGTTGACAATTTCTGCAAGCGACCTATATTCAGCATTGGCAGAAATTCCATAAGTTTTTCTTTTAATTAGACTTGTGATTTGGCCATCACAGATGTCGACCAGATTTTGTGTTTAGCAATCTCTAGCTGATCAAACGATGGATGGACTTTCATAATTATAGTATATGTGTCGGAGAGCAGGTTTATGTGGCCCCTGAGTGAGAGTGTAGTTTTATGGGGACGCCATATCAGAGGTTTATCGGACACACCGTGTGGGAGAGTAGGTATATGGGGACCCAAAATATAGGTGAGAGAGTAGTTTTATGAGGACACCGTATCGGGGGGTATAGGTTTATCGGGAACGCTGTGTCACAGGGGCCCACATGCGTGTAACATGACGTATATACCAGAGCGGGGGTGGTGGCAGCTGACCCCCCTCTGCCCTTGGCCAAGGGGCGAGCGGGACAGGACATACCATTTTTCTGGCGACTGAAAGTAGTTTTATGTGTTAAATCTTGTATTTTTACAGCACAATCTGACTATTTGGGTTCAAAAACCAGCAATATCATTATATCACAAGGTTTAGTAATTTTGTGAAAATTTTATCACAAAAATGGTCGCACAAATAGACTTCACTGAAAATATGACCGATTAAGATTTAATTATCTGGTTGACATATTGTGTGATGGCCAAATCAAAAATCTAATTAAAAGAAAAACCAAAGGAAATCATCTTTCTCCAAGAAGTCTGAATAAACAAAAAACTAAATGGAATTCCCGACAATACGGAATAAATCAGCGCGACCGTTGTTTCAATTTTCAATTTATTATCTTATTTATCAAAATAATCGTTGACAATTTCTGCAAGCGACCTATATTCAGCATTGGCAGAAATTCCATAAGTTTTTCTTTTAATTAGACTTGTGATTTGGCCATCACAGATGTCGACCAGATTTTGGGGAGGACATTTTGTGTTTAGCAATCTCTAGCTACGCAAACGATGGATGGATTTTCATAATTATAGCATGTGTCGGAGAGCAGGTTTATGTGGCCCCTGAGTGAGAGTGTAGTTTTATGGGGACGCCATATCAGAGGTTTATCGGGCACACCATGTGGGAGAGTAGGTATATGGGGGCCCAAAATATAGGTGAGAGAGTAGTTTTATGAGGACACCGTAACGGGGAGTAGTTTTATCGGGAACGCTGTGTCACATGGGCCCACATGCGATTAACGTGACGTATATACCAGATCGGGGGTGGTGGCAGCTGACCCCCTGCCCTTGGCCAAGGGACGAGCGGGACAGGACATGCCATTTTTCTGGCGACTGAAAATAGTTTTATGTGTTAAATCTTGTATTTTTACAGCACAATCTGACTATTTGGGTTCAAAAACCAGCAATATAATTATAACACAAGGTTTAGTAATTTTGTGAAAATTTTATCACATAAATGGTCGCACAAATAGACTTCACTGAAAATATGACCGATTAAGATTTAATTATCTGGTTGACATATTGTGTGATGGCCAAATCAAAAATCTAATTAAAAGAAAAACCAAAGGAAATCATCTTTCTCCAAGAAGTCTCAATAAACAAAAAACTAAATGGAATTCCCGACAATACGGAATAAATCAGCGCGACCGTTGTTTCAATTTTCAATTTATTATCTTATTAATCAGAATAATCGTTGACAATTTCTGCAAGCGACCTATATTCAGCATTGGCAGAAATTCCATAAGTTTTTCTTTTAATTAGACTTGTGATTTGGCCATCACAGATGTCGACCAGATTTTGGGGAGGGCATTTTGTGTTTAGCAATCTCTAGCTGAGCAAACGATGGATGGACTTTCATAATTATAGCATGTGTCGGAGAGCAGGTTTATGTGGCCCCTGGGTGAGAGTGTAGTTTTATGGGGACGCCATATCAGAGGTTTATCGGGCACACCATGTGGGAGAGTAGGTATATGGGGACCCAAAATATAGGTGAGAGAGTAGTTTTATGAGGACACCGTATCCGGGAGTGGGTTTATCGGTAACGCTGTGTCACAGGGGCCCACATGCGTGTAACATGACGTATATGCCAGAGTGGGGGGGGGCAGCTGACCCCCTGCCCCTGGCCAAGGGGTGAGCGGGACAGGACATGCCATTTTTCTGGCGACTGAAAATAGTTTTATGTGTTAAATCTTGTATTTTTACAGCACAATCTGACTATTTGGGTTCAAAAACCAGCAATATCATTATATCACAAGGTTTAGTAATTTTGTGAAAATTTTATCATAAAAATGGTCGCACAAATAGACGTCACTAAAAATATGACCGATTAAGATTTAATTATCTGGTTGACATATTGTGTGATGGCCAAATCAAAAATCTATTTAAAAGACAAACTAATGGAAATCATCTTTCTCCGAGAAGTCTGAATAAACAAAAAACTAAATGGAATTCCTGACAATACTGAATAAATCAGCGCGACCGTTGTTTCAATTTTATTATCTTATTTATCAAAATAATCGTTGACAATTTCTGCAAGCGACCTATATTCAGCATTGTCAGAAATTCCATAATTTTTTCTTTTAATTAGACTTGTGATTTGGCCATCACAGATGTCGACCAGATTTTGTGTTTAGCAATTTCTAGCTGAGCAAACGATGGATGGATTTTCATTATTATAGTATGTGTCGGAGAGCAGGTTTATGTGGCCCCTGGGTGAGAGTGTAGTTTTATGGGGACGCCATAACAGAGGTTTATCGGGTACACCGTGTGGGAGAGTAGGTATATGGGGGCCCAAAATATAGGTGAGAGAGTAGTTTTATGAGGACACCGTATCGGGGAGTAGGTTTATCGGGAACGCTGTCTCACAGGGGCCCACATGCGTGTAACATGACGTATATACCAGAGCGGGGGGGGGGGGGCAGCTGACCCCCTGCCTTTGGCCTATGTGCGAGCGGGACAGGACATGCCATTTTTCTGGCGACTGCAAATAGTTTTATGTGTTAAATCTTGTATTTTTACAGCACAATCTAACTATTTGGGTTCAAAAACCAGCAATATCATTATATCACAAGGTTTAGTAATTTTGTGAAAATTTTATCACAAAAATGGTCGCACAAATAGACGTCACTAAAAATATGACCGATTAACATTTAATTATCTGGTTGACATATTGTGTGATGGCCAAATCAAAAATCTAATTAAAAGACAAACTAATGGAAATCATCTTTCTCCGAGAAGTCTGAATAAACAAAAAACTAAATGGAATTCCTGACAATAGTGAATAAATCAGCGCGACCGTTGTTTCAATTTTATTATCTTATTTATCAAAATAATCGTTGACAATTTCTGCAAGCGACCTATATTCAGCATTGTCAGAAATTCCATAAGTTTTTCTTTTAATTAGACTTGTGATTTGGCCATCACAGATGTCGACCAGATTTTGTGTTTAGCAATCTCTAGCTGAGCAAACGATGGATGGATTTTCATTATTATAGTATGTGTCGGAGAGCAGGTGTATGTGGCCCCTGGGTGAGAGTGTAGTTTTATGGGGACGCCATATCAGAGGTTTATCGGGCACACCGTGTGGGAGAGTAGGTATATGGGGGCCCAAAATATAGGTGAGAGAGTAGTTTTATGAGGACACCGTATCGGGGAGTAGGTTTATCGGGAACGCTGTGTCACAGGGGCCCACATGCGTGTAACATGACGTATATACCAGAGCGGGGGGGGGGGCAGCTGACCCCCTGCCCTTGGCCAAGGGGCGAGCGGGACAGGACATGCCATTTTTCTGGCGACTGAAAATAGTTTTATGTGTTAAATCTTGTATTTTTACAGCACAATCTGACTATTTGGGTTCAAAAACCAGCAATATCATTATATCACAAGGTTTAGTAATTTTGTGAAAATTTTATCACAAAAATGGTCGCACAAATAGACGTCACTAAAAATATGACCGATTAAGATTTAATTATCTGCTTGACATATTGTGTGATGGCCAAATCAAAAATCTAATTAAAAGAAAAACTAATGGAAATCATCTTTCTCCGAGAAGTCTGAATAAACAAAAAACTAAATGGAATTCCTGACAATACAGAATAAATCAGCGCGATCGTTGTTTCAATTTTCAATTTATTATCTTATTTATCAAAATAATCGTTGACAATTTCTTCAAGCGACCTATATTCAGCATTGGCAGAAATTCCATAAGTTTTTCTTTTAATTAGTCTAGTGATTTGGCCATCACAGATGTCGACCAGATTTTGGGGAGGGCATTTTGTGTTTAGCAATCTCTAGCTGAGCAAACGATGGATGGATTTTCATAATTATAGTATGTGTCGGAGAGCAGGTTTATGTGGCCCCTGGGTGAGAGTGTAGTTTTATGGGGACGCCATATCAGAGGTTTATCGGGCACACCGTGTGGGAGAGTAGGTATATGGGGGCCCAAAATATAGGTGAGAGAGTAGTTTTATGAGGACACCGTATCGGGGAGTAGGTTTATCGGGAACGCTGTGTCACAGGGGCCCACATGCGTGTAACATGACGTATATACCAGAGCGGGGGGGGGGGGGGCAGCTGACCCCCTGCCCTTGGCCAAGGGGCGAGCGGGACAGGACATGCCATTTTTCTGGCGACTGAAAATAGTTTTATGTGTTAAATCTTGTATTTTTACAGCACAATCTGACTATTTGGGTTCAAAAACCAGCAATATCATTATATCACAAGGTTTAGTAATTTTGTGAAAATTTTATCACAAAAATGGTCGCACAAATAGACGTCACTAAACATATGACCGATTAAGATTTAATTATCTGGTTGACATATTGTGTGATGGCCAAATCAAAAATCTAATTAAAAGAAAAACTAATGGAAATCATCTTTCTCCGAGAAGTCTGAATAAACAAAAAACTAAATGGAATTCCTGACAATACAGAATAAATCAGCGCGACCGTTGTTTCAATTTTCAATTTATTATCTTATTTATCAAAATAATCGTTGACAATTTCTTCAAGCGACCTATATTCAGCATTGGCAGAAATTCCATAAGTTTTTCTTTTAATTAGACTTGTGATTTGGCCATCACAGACGTCGACCAGATTTTGGGGAGGGCATTTTGTGTTTAGCAATCTCTAGCTGAGCAAACGATGGATGGATTTTCATAATTATAGTATGTGTCGGAGAGCAGGTTTATGTGGCCCCTGGGTGAGAGTGTAGTTTTATGGGGACGCCATATCAGAGGTTTATCGGGCACACCGTGTGGGAGAGTAGGTATATGGGGGCCCAAAATATAGGTGAGAGAGTAGTTTTATGAGGACACCGTATCGGGCAGTGGGTTTATCGATAACGCTGTGTCACAGGGGCCCACATGCGTGTAACATGACGTATATACCAGAGCGGGGGGGGGGGGCAGCTGACCCCCTGCCCTTGGCCAAGGGGCGAGCGGGACAGGACATGCCATTTTTCTGGCGACTGAAAATAGTTTTATGTGTTAAATCTTGTATTTTTACAGCACAATCTGACTATTTGGGTTCAAAAACCAGCAATATCATTATATCACAAGGTTTAGTAATTTTGTGAAAATTTTATCACAAAAATGGTCGCACAAATAGACGTCACTAAACATATGACCGATTAAGATTTAATTATCTGGTTGACATATTGTGTGATGGCCAAATCAAAAATCTAATTGAAAGAAAAACTAATGGAAATCATCTTTCTCCGAGAAGTCTGAATAAACAAAAAACTAAATGGAATTCCTGACAATACGGAATAAATCAGCGCGACCGTTGTTTCAATTTTCAAATTATTATCTTATTTATCAAAATAATCGTTGACAATTTCTGCAAGCGACCTATATTCAGCATTGGCAGAAATTCCATAAGTTTTTCTTTTAATTAGACTTGTGATTTGGCCATCACAGATGTCGACCAGATTTTGGGGAGGGCATTTTGTGTTTAGCAATCTCTAGCTGAGCAAACGATGGATGGATTTTCATAATTATAGTATGTGTCGGAGAGCAGGTTTATGTGGTCCCTGGGTGAGAGTGTAGTTTTATGGGGACGCCATATCAGAGGTTTATCGGACACACCGTGTGGGAGAGTAGGTATATGGGGGCCCAAAATATAGGTGAGAGAGTAGTTTTATGAGGACACCGTATCGGGGAGTAGGTTTATCGGTAACGCTGTGTCACAGGGGCCCACATGCGTGTAACATGACGTATATAACAGAGCGGGGGGGGCAGCTGACCCCCTGCCCTTGGCCAAGGGGCGAGCGGGACAGGACATGCCATTTTTCTGGCGACTGAAAATAGTTTTATGTGTTAAATCTTGTATTTTTACAGCACAATCTGACTATTTGGGTTCAAAAACCAGCAATATCATTATATCACAAGGTTTAGTAATTTTGTGAAAATTTTATCACAAAAATGGTCGCACAAATAGACGTCACTAAACATATGACCGATTAAGATTTAATTATCTGGTTGACATATTGTGTGATGGCCAAATCAAAAATCTAATTAAAAGAAAAACTAATGGAAATCATCTTTCTCCGAGAAGTCTGAATAAACAAAAAACTAAATGGAATTCCTGACAATACGGAATAAATCAGCGCGACCGTTGTTTCAATTTTCAATTTATTATCTTATTTATCAAAATAATCGTTGACAATTTCTGCAAGCGACCTATATTCAGCATTGGCAGAAATTCCATAAGTTTTTCTTTTAATTAGACTTGTGATTTGGCCATCACAGATGTCGACCAGATTTTGGGGAGGGCATTTTGTGTTTAGCAATCTCTAGCTGAGCAAACGATGGATGGATTTTCATAATTATAGTATGTGTCGGAGAGCAGGTTTATGTGGTCCCTGGGTGAGAGTGTAGTTTTATGGGGACGCCATATCAGAGGTTTATCGGACACACCGTGTGGGAGAGTAGGTATATGGGGGCCCAAAATATAGGTGAGAGAGTAGTTTTATGAGGACACCGTATCGGGGAGTAGGTTTATCGGTAACGCTGTGTCACAAGGGCCCACATGCGTGTAACATGACGTATATAACAGAGCGGGGGGGGGGGCAGCTGACCCCCTGCCCTTGGCCAAGGGGCGAGCGGAACGGACATGCCATTTTTCTGGCGACTGAAAATAGTTTTATGTGTTAAATCTTGTATTTTTACAGCGCAATCTGACTATTTGGGTTCAAAAACCAGCAATATCATTATATCAGAAGGCTTAGTAATTTTGTGAAAAGTTTATCACAAAAATGGTCGCACAAATAGACGTCACTAAAAATATGACCGATTAACATTTAATTATCTGGTTGACATATTGTGATATGGCCAAATCAAAAATCTAATTAAAAGAAAAACTAATGGAAATCATCTTTCTCCGAGAAGTCTGAATAAACAAAAAACTAAATGGAATTCCTGACAATACTAAATAAATCAGCGCGACCGTTGTTTCAATTTCATTATCTTATTTATCAAAATAATCGTTGACAATTTCTGCAAGCGACCTATTTTCAGCATTGTCAGAAATTCCATAAGTTTTTCTTTTAATTAGACTTGTGATTTGGCCATCACAGATGTCGACCAGATTTTGTGTTTAGCAATCTCTAGCTGAGCAAACGATGGATGGATTTTCATAATTATAGTATGTGTCGGAGAGCAGGTTTATGTGGTCCCTGGGTGAGAGTGTAGTTTTATGGGGACGCCATATCAGAGGTTTATCGGACACACCGTGTGGGAGAGTAGGTATATGGGGGCCCAAAATATAGGTGAGAGAGTAGTTTTATGAGGACACCGTATCGGGGAGTAGGTTTATCGGGAACGCTGTGTCACAGGGGACCACATGCGTGTAACATGACGTATATACCAGAGCGGGGGGGGGGGGGGGGGGCAGCTGACCCCCTGCCCTTGGCCAAGGGGCGAGCGGGACAGGACATGCCATTTTTCTGGCGACTGAAAATAGTTTTATGTGTTAAATCTTGTATTTTTACAGCACAATCTGACTATTTGGGTTCAAAAACCAGCAATATCATTATATCACAAGGTTTAGTAATTTTGTGAAAATTTTATCACAAAAATGGTCGCACAAATAGACGTCACTAAAAATATGACCGATTAAGATTTAATTATCTGGTTGACATATTGTGTGATGGCCAAATCAAAAATCTAATTAAAAGAAAAACGAATGGAAATCATCTTTCTCCGAGAAGTCTGAATAAACAAAAAACTAAATGGAATTCCTGACAATACGGAATAAATCAGCGCGACCGTTGTTTCAATTTTATTATCTTATTTATCAAAATAATCGTTGACAATTTCTGCAAGCGACCTATATTCAGCATTGTCAGAAATTCCATAAGTTTTTCTTTTAATTAGACTTGTGATTTGGCCATAACAGATGTCGACCAGATTTTGTGTTTAGCAATCTCTAGCTGAGCAAACGATGGATGGATTTTCATAATTATAGTATGTGTCGGAGAGCAGGTTTATGTGGCCCCTGGGTGCGAGTGTAGTTTTATCGGGACGCCATATCAGAGGTTTATCGGGCACACTGTGTGGGATAGTAGGTATATGGGGGCCCAAAATATAGGTGAGAGAGTAGTTTTATGAGGACACCGTATCGGGGAGTAGGTTTATCGGGAACGCTGTGTCACAGGGGACCACATGCGTGTAACATGACGTATATACCAGAGCGGGGGGGGGGGGGGCAGCTGACCCCCTGCCCTTGGCCAAGGGGCGAGCGGGACAGGACATGCCATTTTTCTGGCGACTGAAAATAGTTTTATGTGTTAAATCTTGTATTTTTACAGCACAATCTGACTATTTGGGTTCAAAAACCAGCAATATCATTATATCACAAGGTTTAGTAATTTTGTGAAAATTTTATCACAAAAATGGTCGCACAAATAGACGTCACTAAAAATATGACCGATTAAGATTTAATTATCTGGTTGACATATTGTGTGATGGCCAAATCAAAAATCTAATTAAAAGAAAAACGAATGGAAATCATCTTTCTCCGAGAAGTCTGAATAAACAAAAAACTAAATGGAATTCCTGACAATACGGAATAAATCAGCGCGACCGTTGTTTCAATTTTATTATCTTATTTATCAAAATAATCGTTGACAATTTCTGCAAGCGACCTATATTCAGCATTGTCAGAAATTCCATAAGTTTTTCTTTTAATTAGACTTGTGATTTGGCCATAACAGATGTCGACCAGATTTTGTGTTTAGCAATCTCTAGCTGAGCAAACGATGGATGGATTTTCATAATTATAGTATGTGTCGGAGAGCAGGTTTATGTGGCCCCTGGGTGCGAGTGTAGTTTTATCGGGACGCCATATCAGAGGTTTATCGGGCACACTGTGTGGGATAGTAGGTATATGGGGGCCCAAAATATAGGTGAGAGAGTAGTTTTATGAGGACACCGTATCGGGGAGTAGGTTTATCGGGAACGCTGTGTCACAGGGGCCCACATGCGTGTAACATGACGTATATACCAGAGCGGGGGGGGGCAGCTGACCCCCTGCCCTTGGCCAAGGGGCGAGCGGGACAGGACATGCCATTTTTCTGGCGACTGAAAATAGTTTTATGTGTTAAATCTTGTATTTTTACAGCACAATCTGACTATTTGGGTTCAAAAACCAGCAATATCATTATATCACAAGGTTTAGTAATTTTGTGAAAATTTTATCACAAAAATGGTCGCACAAATAGACGTCACTAAACATATGACCGATTAAGATTTAATTATCTGGTTGACATATTGTGTGATGGCCAAATCAAAAATCTAATTAAAAGAAAAACTAATGGAAATCATCTTTCTCCGAGAAGTCTGAATAAACAAAAAACTAAATGGAATTCCTGACAATACAGAATAAATCAGCGCGACCGTTGTTTCAATTTTCAATTTATTATCTTATTTATCAAAATAATCGTTGACAATTTCTTCAAGCGACCTATATTCAGCATTGGCAGAAATTCCATAAGTTTTTCTTTTAATTAGACTTGTGATTTGGCCATCACAGATGTCGACCAGATTTTGGGGAGGGCATTTTGTGTTTAGCAATCTCTAGCTGAGCAAACGATGGATGGATTTTCATAATTATAGTATGTGTCGGAGAGCAGGTTTATGTGGCCCCTGGGTGAGAGTGTAGTTTTATGGGGACGCCATATCAGAGGTTTATCGGGCACACCGTGTGGGAGAGTAGGTATATGGGGGCCCAAAATATAGGTGAGAGAGTAGTTTTATGAGGACACCGTATCGGGGAGTAGGTTTATCGGGAACGCTGTGTCACAGGGGCCCACATGCGTGTAACATGACGTATATACCAGAGCGGGGGGGGCAGCTGACCCCCTGCCCTTGGCCAAGGGGCGAGCGGGACAGGACATGCCATTTTTCTGGCGACTGAAAATAGTTTTATGTGTTAAATCTTGTATTTTTACAGCACAATCTGACTATTTGGGTTCAAAAACCAGCAATATCATTATATCACAAGGTTTAGTAATTTTGTGAAAATTTTATCACAAAAATGGTCGCACAAATAGACGTCACTAAACATATGACCGATTAAGATTTAATTATCTGGTTGACATATTGTGTGATGGCCAAATCAAAAATCTAATTAAAAGAAAAACTAATGGAAATCATCTTTCTCCGAGAAGTCTGAATAAGGGTGGATACACACATGCATGTAATCTCTGTATGTAAAATACATGTATTTTACATGGCCACACCACTAATTGACAACATTAATCACCTGCGCGCGAGCGGTTCATTGTTACCAGGCCAGACAAGTGAGTAGTCATAAGCAAAATCAAACTCTCTGTTATCGGGACATTTAAGGCCAGTCCAAAACATGTCTTCTCTTACGAATGTGGAAATTAGTTAAGTCTGTGTGATATCTGACATTTTATTAATGCACATCAACAGAAGCGACACATCTGGTGTATACAGGCTTGATATAGAACATTTTCGACCATGATGCTTGCTTGGCGTGGGGTTTCGAAAGCTTCAAATCGCTAAGTGACTTAGTTGAATGTATCGGTCGGAATAATCTGGGAAAGAAGGTACAATAAATGTTTTACTTAAATAGCTCAGAATTAGCCACCCCGTCTGGTAGCTTTCGGGATCATATACAGCCCCAAGTCGGGTGTCATATTTAGCCCCTGCGTCAGGAAATCCTGATAATATTGCCCCCATGTTGGGAATCATAGCCCCTGGGTTGGGGAACTCCTGGGGCCACCATCGGTATAAAAATCAAGAGAAGACTGACAATGATTTAAACAGAATGTCCAACATTTGGGTTATCGCGCGAACAATTATTCTAAGCGGCCTGACGACTTCGTTCAGTCAACGGTTCTCTGCACGCTCAGAGCTTGGCTCACTGTGGTCAAACATAGCCGCAATGATTGGGTTGTCAACGGACACATATTACATGGTCTGTATGATCCATGTAAAACGCCAAATACACGATAATTACAGAGATTACATGCATGTGTGTATCCACCCTAAACAAAAAACTAAATGGAATTCCTGACAATACAGAATAAATCAGCGCGACCGTTGTTTCAATTTTCAATTTATTATCTTATTTATCAAAATAATCGTTGACAATTTCTTCAAGCGACCTATATTCAGCATTGGCAGAAATTCCATAAGTTTTTCTTTTAATTAGACTTGTGATTTGGCCATCACAGATGTCGACCAGATTTTGGGGAGGGCATTTTGTGTTTAGCAATCTCTAGCTGAGCAAACGATGGATGGATTTTCATAATTATAGTATGTGTCGGAGAGCAGGTTTATGTGGCCCCTGGGTGAGAGTGTAGTTTTATGGGGACGCCATATCAGAGGTTTATCGGGCACACCGTGTGGGAGAGTAGGTATATGGGGGCCCAAAATATAGGTGAGAGAGTAGTTTTATGAGGACACCGTATCGGGCAGTGGGTTTATCGATAACGCTGTGTCACAGGGGCCCACATGCGTGTAACATGACGTATATACCAGAGCGGGGGGGGGGGGGGCAGCTGACCCCCTGCCCTTGGCCAAGGGGCGAGCGGGACAGGACATGCCATTTTTCTGGCGACTGAAAATAGTTTTATGTGTTAAATCTTGTATTTTTACAGCACAATCTGACTATTTGGGTTCAAAAACCAGCAATATCATTATATCACAAGGTTTAGTAATTTTGTGAAAATTTTATCACAAAAATGGTCGCACAAATAGACGTCACTAAACATATGACCGATTAAGATTTAATTATCTGGTTGACATATTGTGTGATGGCCAAATCAAAAATCTAATTGAAAGAAAAACTAATGGAAATCATCTTTCTCCGAGAAGTCTGAATAAACAAAAAACTAAATGGAATTCCTGACAATACGGAATAAATCAGCGCGACCGTTGTTTCAATTTTCAAATTATTATCTTATTTATCAAAATAATCGTTGACAATTTCTGCAAGCGACCTATATTCAGCATTGGCAGAAATTCCATAAGTTTTTCTTTTAATTAGACTTGTGATTTGGCCATCACAGATGTCGACCAGATTTTGGGGAGGGCATTTTGTGTTTAGCAATCTCTAGCTGAGCAAACGATGGATGGATTTTCATAATTATAGTATGTGTCGGAGAGCAGGTTTATGTGGTCCCTGGGTGAGAGTGTAGTTTTATGGGGACGCCATATCAGAGGTTTATCGGACACACCGTGTGGGAGAGTAGGTATATGGGGGCCCAAAATATAGGTGAGAGAGTAGTTTTATGAGGACACCGTATCGGGGAGTAGGTTTATCGGTAACGCTGTGTCACAGGGGCCCACATGCGTGTAACATGACGTATATAACAGAGCGGGGGGGGGGGCAGCTGACCCCCTGCCCTTGGCCAAGGGGCGAGCGGGACAGGACATGCCATTTTTCTGGCGACTGAAAATAGTTTTATGTGTTAAATCTTGTATTTTTACAGCACAATCTGACTATTTGGGTTCAAAAACCAGCAATATCATTATATCACAAGGTTTAGTAATTTTGTGAAAATTTTATCACAAAAATGGTCGCACAAATAGACGTCACTAAACATATGACCGATTAAGATTTAATTATCTGGTTGACATATTGTGTGATGGCCAAATCAAAAATCTAATTAAAAGAAAAACTAATGGAAATCATCTTTCTCCGAGAAGTCTGAATAAACAAAAAACTAAATGGAATTCCTGACAATACGGAATAAATCAGCGCGACCGTTGTTTCAATTTTCAATTTATTATCTTATTTATCAAAATAATCGTTGACAATTTCTTCAAGCGACCTATATTCAGCATTGGCAGAAATTCCATAAGTTTTTCTTTTAATTAGACTTGTGATTTGGCCATCACAGATGTCGACCAGATTTTGGGGAGGGCATTTTGTGTTTAGCAATCTCTAGCTGAGCAAACGATGGATGGATTTTCATAATTATAGTATGTGTCGGAGAGCAGGTTTATGTGGCCCCTGGGTGAGAGTGTAGTTTTATGGGGACGCCATATCAGAGGTTTATCGGGCACACCGTGTGGGAGAGTAGGTATATGGGGGCCCAAAATATAGGTGAGCGAGTAGTTTTATGAGGACACCGTATCGGGCAGTGGGTTTATCGATAACGCTGTGTCACAGGGGCCCACATGCGTGTAACATGACGTATATACCAGAGCGGGGGGGGGGGGGGCAGCTGACCCCCTGCCCTTGGCCAAGGGGCGAGCGGGACAGGACATGCCATTTTTCTGGCGACTGAAAATAGTTTTATGTGTTAAATCTTGTATTTTTACAGCACAATCTGACTATTTGGGTTCAAAAACCAGCAATATCATTATATCACAAGGTTTAGTAATTTTGTGAAAATTTTATCACAAAAATGGTCGCACAAATAGACGTCACTAAACATATGACCGATTAAGATTTAATTATCTGGTTGACATATTGTGTGATGGCCAAATCAAAAATCTAATTGAAAGAAAAACTAATGGAAATCATCTTTCTCCGAGAAGTCTGAATAAACAAAAAACTAAATGGAATTCCTGACAATACGGAATAAATCAGCGCGACCGTTGTTTCAATTTTCAAATTATTATCTTATTTATCAAAATAATCGTTGACAATTTCTGCAAGCGACCTATATTCAGCATTGGCAGAAATTCCATAAGTTTTTCTTTTAATTAGACTTGTGATTTGGCCATCACAGATGTCGACCAGATTTTGGGGAGGGCATTTTGTGTTTAGCAATCTCTAGCTGAGCAAACGATGGATGGATTTTCATAATTATAGTATGTGTCGGAGAGCAGGTTTATGTGGTCCCTGGGTGAGAGTGTAGTTTTATGGGGACGCCATATCAGAGGTTTATCGGACACACCGTGTGGGAGAGTAGGTATATGGGGGCCCAAAATATAGGTGAGAGAGTAGTTTTATGAGGACACCGTATCGGGGAGTAGGTTTATCGGTAACGCTGTGTCACAGGGGCCCACATGCGTGTAACATGACGTATATAACAGAGCGGGGGGGGCAGCTGACCCCCTGCCCTTGGCCAAGGGGCGAGCGGGACAGGACATGCCATTTTTCTGGCGACTGAAAATAGTTTTATGTGTTAAATCTTGTATTTTTACAGCACAATCTGACTATTTGGGTTCAAAAACCAGCAATATCATTATATCACAAGGTTTAGTAATTTTGTGAAAATTTTATCACAAAAATGGTCGCACAAATAGACGTCACTAAACATATGACCGATTAAGATTTAATTATCTGGTTGACATATTGTGTGATGGCCAAATCAAAAATCTAATTAAAAGAAAAACTAATGGAAATCATCTTTCTCCGAGAAGTCTGAATAAACAAAAAACTAAATGGAATTCCTGACAATACGGAATAAATCAGCGCGACCGTTGTTTCAATTTTCAATTTATTATCTTATTTATCAAAATAATCGTTGACAATTTCTGCAAGCGACCTATATTCAGCATTGGCAGAAATTCCATAAGTTTTTCTTTTAATTAGACTTGTGATTTGGCCATCACAGATGTCGACCATATTTTGGGGAGGGCATTTTGTGTTTAGCAATCTCTAGCTGAGCAAACGATGGATGGATTTTCATAATTATAGTATGTGTCGGAGAGCAGGTTTATGTGGTCCCTGGGTGAGAGTGTAGTTTTATGGGGACGCCATATCAGAGGTTTATCGGACACACCGTGTGGGAGAGTAGGTATATGGGGGCCCAAAATATAGGTGAGAGAGTAGTTTTATGAGGACACCGTATCGGGGAGTAGGTTTATCGGTAACGCTGTGTCACAAGGGCCCACATGCGTGTAACATGACGTATATAACAGAGCGGGGGGGGGGCAGCTGACCCCCTGCCCTTGGCCAAGGGGCGAGCGGAACGGACATGCCATTTTTCTGGCGACTGAAAATAGTTTTATGTGTTAAATCTTGTATTTTTACAGCGCAATCTGACTATTTGGGTTCAAAAACCAGCAATATCATTATATCAGAAGGCTTAGTAATTTTGTGAAAAGTTTATCACAAAAATGGTCGCACAAATAGACGTCACTAAAAATATGACCGATTAACATTTAATTATCTGGTTGACATATTGTGATATGGCCAAATCAAAAATCTAATTAAAAGAAAAACTAATGGAAATCATCTTTCTCCGAGAAGTCTGAATAAACAAAAAACTAAATGGAATTCCTGACAATACTAAATAAATCAGCGCGACCGTTGTTTCAATTTCATTATCTTATTTATCAAAATAATCGTTGACAATTTCTGCAAGCGACCTATTTTCAGCATTGTCAGAAATTCCATAAGTTTTTCTTTTAATTAGACTTGTGATTTGGCCATCACAGATGTCGACCAGATTTTGTGTTTAGCAATCTCTAGCTGAGCAAACGATGGATGGATTTTCATAATTATAGTATGTGTCGGAGAGCAGGTTTATGTGGTCCCTGGGTGAGAGTGTAGTTTTATGGGGACGCCATATCAGAGGTTTATCGGACACACCGTGTGGGAGAGTAGGTATATGGGGGCCCAAAATATAGGTGAGAGAGTAGTTTTATGAGGACACCGTATCGGGGAGTAGGTTTATCGGGAACGCTGTGTCACAGGGGACCACATGCGTGTAACATGACGTATATACCAGAGCGGGGGGGGCAGCTGACCCCCTGCCCTTGGCCAAGGGGCGAGCGGGACAGGACATGCCATTTTTCTGGCGACTGAAAATAGTTTTATGTGTTAAATCTTGTATTTTTACAGCACAATCTGACTATTTGGGTTCAAAAACCAGCAATATCATTATATCACAAGGTTTAGTAATTTTGTGAAAATTTTATCACAAAAATGGTCGCACAAATAGACGTCACTAAAAATATGACCGATTAAGATTTAATTATCTGGTTGACATATTGTGTGATGGCCAAATCAAAAATCTAATTAAAAGAAAAACGAATGGAAATCATCTTTCTCCGAGAAGTCTGAATAAACAAAAAACTAAATGGAATTCCTGACAATACGGAATAAATCAGCGCGACCGTTGTTTCAATTTTATTATCTTATTTATCAAAATAATCGTTGACAATTTCTGCAAGCGACCTATATTCAGCATTGTCAGAAATTCCATAAGTTTTTCTTTTAATTAGACTTGTGATTTGGCCATAACAGATGTCGACCAGATTTTGTGTTTAGCAATCTCTAGCTGAGCAAACGATGGATGGATTTTCATAATTATAGTATGTGTCGGAGAGCAGGTTTATGTGGCCCCTGGGTGCGAGTGTAGTTTTATCGGGACGCCATATCAGAGGTTTATCGGGCACACTGTGTGGGATAGTAGGTATATGGGGGCCCAAAATATAGGTGAGAGAGTAGTTTTATGAGGACACCGTATCGGGGAGTAGGTTTATCGGGAACGCTGTGTCACAGGGGCCCACATGCGTGTAACATGACGTATATACCAGAGCGGATGGGGGGGGGCAGCTGACCCCCTGCCTTTGGCCAAGGGGCGAGCGGGACAGGACATGCCATTTTTCTGGCGACTGAAAATAGTTTTATGTGTTAAATCTTGTATTTTTACAGCACAAGCTGACTATTTGGGTTCAAAAACCAGCAATATCATTATATCACAAGGTTTAGTAATTTTGTGAAAATTTTATCACAAAAATGGTCGCACAAATAGACGTCACTAAAAATATGACCGATTAACATTTAATTATCTGGTTGACATATTGTGTGATGGCCAAATCAAAAATCTAATTAAAAGACAAACAAATGGAAATCATCTTTCTCCGAGAAGTCTGAATAAACAAAAAACTAAATGGAATTCCTGACAATACTGAATAAATCAGCGCGACCGTTGTTTCAATTTTATTATCTTATTTATCAAAATAATCGTTGACAATTTCTGCAAGCGACCTATTTTCAGCATTGTCAGAAATTCCATAAGTTTTTCTTTTAATTAGACTTGTGATTTGGCCATCACAGATGTCGACCAGATTTTGTGTTTAGCAATCTCTAGCTGAGCAAACGATGGATGGATTTTCATAATTATAGTATGTGTCGGAGAGCAGGTTTATGTGGTCCCTGGGTGAGAGTGTAGTTTTATGGGGACGCCATATCAGAGGTTTATCGGACACACCGTGTGGGAGAGTAGGTATATGGGGGCCCAAAATATAGGTGAGAGAGTAGTTTTATGAGGACACCGTATCGGGGAGTAGGTTAATCGGGAACGCTGTGTCACAGGGGCCCACATGCGTGTAACATGACGTATATACCAGAGCGGGGGGGGGGGGGCAGCTGACCCCCTGCCCTTGGCCAAGGGGCGAGCGGGACAAGACATGCCATTTTTCTGGCGACTGAAAATAGTTTTATGTGTTAAATCTTGTATTTTTACAGCACAATCTGACTATTTGGGTTCAAAAACCAGCAATATCATTATATCACAAGGTTTAGTAATTTTGTGAAAATTTTATCACAAAAATGGTCGCACAAATAGACGTCACTAAAAATATGACCGATTAAGATTTAATTATCTGGTTGACATATTGTGTGATGGCCAAATCAAAAATCTAATTAAAAGAAAAACGAATGGAAATCATCTTTTCCGAGAAGTCTGAATAAACAAAAAACTAAATGGAATTCCTGACAATACGGAATAAATCAGCGCGACCGTTGTTTCAATTTTATTATCTTATTTATCAAAATAATCGTTGACAATTTCTGCAAGCGACCTATATTCAGCATTGTCAGAAATTCCATAAGTTTTTCTTTTAATTAGACTTGTGATTTGGCCATAACAGATGTCGACCAGATTTTGTGTTTAGCAATCTCTAGCTGAGCAAACGATGGATGGATTTTCATAATTATAGTATGTGTCGGGGAGCAGGTTTATGTGGCCCCTGGGTGAGAGTGTAGTTTTATGGGGACGCCATATCAGAGGTTTATCGGGCACACTGTGTGGGATAGTAGGTATATGGGGGCCCAAAATATAGGTGAGAGAGTAGTTTTATGAGGACACAGTATCGGGGAGTAGGTTTATCGGGAACGCTGTGTCACAGGGGCCCACATGCGTGTAACATGACGTATACACCAGAGCGGGGGGGGGGGGCAGCTGACCCCCTGCCTTTGGCCATGGGGCGAGCGGGACAGGACATGCCATTTTTCTGGCGACTGAAAATAGTTTTATGTGTTAAATCTTGTATTTTTACAGCACAATCTGACTATTTGGGTTCAAAAACCAGCAATATCATTATATCACAAGGTTTAGTAATTTTGTGAAAATTTTATCACAAAAATGGTCGCACAAATAGACGTCACTAAAAATATGACCGATTAACATTTAATTATCTGGTTGACATATTGTGTGATGGCCAAATCAAAAATATAATTAAAAGACAAACAAATGGAAATAATCTTTCTCCGAGAAGTCTGAATAAACAAAAAACTAAATGGAATTCCTGACAATACTGAATAAATCAGCGCGACCGTTGTTTCAATTTTATTATCTTATTTATCAAAATAATCGTTGACAATTTCTGCAAGCGACCTATTTTCAGCATTGTCAGAAATTCCATAAGTTTTTCTTTTAATTAGACTTGTGATTTGGCCATCACAGATGTCGACCAGATTTTGTGTTTAGCAATCTCTAGCTGAGCAAACGTTGGATGGATTTTCATAATTATAGTATGTGTCGGAGAGCAGGTTTATGTGGTCCCTGGGTGCGAGTGTAGTTTTATGGGGACGCCATATCAGAGGTTTATCGGACACACCGTGCGGGAGAGTAGGTATATGGGGGCCCAAAATATAGGTGAGAGAGTAGTTTTATGAGGACACCGTATCGGGGAGTAGGTTTATCGGGAACGATGTGTCACAGGTGCCCACATGCGTGTAACATGACGTATACACCAGAGCGGGGGGGGGCAGCTGACCCCCTGCCTTTGGCCATGGGGCGAGCGGGACAGGACATGCCATTTTTCTGGCGACTGAAAATAGTTTTATGTGTTAAATCTTGTATTTTTACAGCACAATCTGACTATTTGGGTTCAAAAACCAGCAATATCATTATATCACAAGGTTTAGTAATTTTGTGAAAATTTTATCACAAAAATGGTCGCACAAATAGACGTCACTAAAAATATGACCGATTAACATTTAATTATCTGGTTGACATATTGTGTGATGGCCAAATCAAAAATCTAATTAAAAGACAAACAAATGGAAATAATCTTTCTCCGAGAAGTCTGAATAAACAAAAAACTAATTGGAATTCCTGACAATACTGAATAAATCAGCGCGACCGTTGTTTCAATTTTATTATCTTATTTATCAAAATAATCGTTGACAATTTCTGCAAGCGACCTATTTTCAGCATTGTCAGAAATTCCATAAGTTTTTCTTTTAATTAGACTTGTGATTTGGCCATCACAGATGTCGACCAGATTTTGTGTTTAGGAATCTCTAGCTGAGCAAACGATGGATGGATTTTCATAATTATAGTATGTGTCGGAGAGCAGGTTTATGTGGTCCCTGGGTGAGAGTGTAGTTTTATGGGGACGCCATATCAGAGGTTTATCGGACACACCGTGTGGGAGAATAGGTATATGGGGGCCCAAAATATAGGTGAGAGAGTAGTTTTATGAGGACACCGTATCGGGGAGTAGGGTTATCGGGAACGCTGTGTCACAGGGGCCCACATGCGTATAACATGACGTATATACCAGAGCGGGGGGGGGGCAGCTGACCCCGTGCCCTTGGCCAAGGGGCGAGCGGGACAGGACATGCCATTTTTCTGGCGACTGAAAATAGTTTTATGTGTTATATCTTGTATTTTTACAGCACAATCTGACTATTTGGGTTCAAAAACCAGCAATATCATTATATCACAAGGTTTAGTAATTTTGTGAAAATTTTATCACAAAAATGGTCGCACAAATAGACGTCACTAAAAATATGACCGATTAAGATTTAATTATCTGGTTGACATATTGTGTGATGGCCAAATCAAAAATCTAATTAAAAGAAAAACTAATGGAAATCATCTTTCTCCGAGAAGTCTGAATAAACAAAAAACTAAATGGAATTCCTGACAATACTGAATAAATCAGCGCGACCGTTGTTTCAATTTTATTATCTTATTTATCAAAATAATCGTTGACAATTTCTGCAAGCGACCTATATTCAGCATTGTCAGAAATTCCATAAGTTTTTCTTTTAATTAGACTTGTGATTTGGCCATCACAGATGTCGACCAGATTTTGTGTTTAGCAATATCTAGCTGAGCAAACGATGGATGGATTTTCATAATTATAGTATGTGTCGGAGAGCAGGTTTATGTGGCCCCTGGGTGAGAGTGTGGTTTTATGGGGACGCCATATCAGAGGTTTATCGGGCACACTGTGTGGGATAGTAGGTATATGGGGGCCCAAAATATAGGTGAGAGAGTAGTTTTATGAGGACACCGTATCGGGGAGTAGGTTTATCGGGAACGCTGTGTCACAGGGGCCCACATGCCTGTAACATGACGTATATACCAGAGCGGGGGGGGGGCAGCTGACCCCCTGCCTTTGGCCAAGGGGCGAGCGGGACAGGACATGCCATTTTTCTGGCGACTGAAAATAGTTTCATGTGTTAAATCTTGTATTTTTACAGCACAATCTGACTATTTGGGTTCAAAAACCAGCAATATCATTATATCACAAGGTTTAGTAATTTTGTGAAAATTTTATCACAAAAATGGTCGCACAAATAGACGTCACTAAAAATATGACCGATTAACATTTAATTATCTGGTTGACATATTGTGTGATGGCCAAATCAAAAATCTAATTAAAAGACAAACAAATGGAAATCATCTTTCTCCGAGAAGTCTGAATAAACAAAAAACTAAATGGAATTCCTGACAATACTGAATAAATCAGCGCGACCGTTGTTTCAATTTTATTATCTTATTTATCAAAATAATCGTTGACAATTTCTGCAAGCGACCTATTTTCAGCATTGTCAGAAATTCCATAAGTTTTTCTTTTAATTAGACTTGTGATTTGGCCATCACAGGTGTCGACCAGATTTTGTGTTTAGCAATCTCTAGCTGAGCAAACGATGGATGGATTTTCATAATTATAGTATGTGTCGGAGAGCAGGTTTATGTGGTCCCTGGGTGAGAGTGTAGTTTTATGGGGACGCCATATCAGAGGTTTATCGGACACACCGTGTGGGAGAGTAGGTATATGGGGGCCCAAAATATAGGTGAGAGAGTAGTTTTATGAGGACACCGTATCGGGGAGTAGGTTAATCGGGAACGCTGTGTCACAGGGGCCCACATGCGTGTAACATGACGTATATACCAGAGCGGGGGGGGGCAGCTGACCCCCTGCCCTTGGCCAAGGGGCGAGCGGGACAAGACATGCCATTTTTCTGGCGACTGGAAATAGTTTTATGTGTTAAATCTTGTATTTTTACAGCACAATCTGACTATTTGGGTTCAAAAACCAGCAATATCATTATATCACAAGGTTTAGTAATTTTGTGAAAATTTTATCACAAAAATGGTCGCACAAATAGACGTCACTAAAAATATGACCGATTTAAGATTTAATTATCTGGTTGACATATTGTGTGATGGCCAAATCAAAAATCTAATTAAAAGAAAAACGAATGGAAATCATCTTTTTCCGAGAAGTCTGAATAAACAAAAAACTAAATGGAATTCCTGACAATACGGAATAAATCAGCGCGACCGTTGTTTCAATTTTATTATCTTATTTATCAAAATAATCGTTGACAATTTCTGCAAGCGACCTATATTCAGCATTGTCAGAAATTCCATAAGTTTTTCTTTTAATTAGACTTGTGATTTGGCCATAACAGATGTCGACCAGATTTTGTGTTTAGCAATCTCTAGCTGAGCAAACGATGGATGGATTTTCATAATTATAGTATGTGTCGGAGAGCAGGTTTATGTGGCCCCTGGGTGAGAGTGTAGTTTTATGGGGACGCCATATCAGAGGTTTATCGGGCACACTGTGTGGGATAGTAGGTATATGGGGGCCCAAAATATAGGTGAGAGAGTAGTTTTATGAGGACACCGTATCGGGGAGTAGGTTTATCGGGAACGCTGTGTCACAGGGGCCCACATGCGTGTAACATGACGTATACACCAGAGCGGGGGGGGGCAGCTGACCCCCTGCCTTTGGCCATGGGGCGAGCGGGACAGGACATGCCATTTTTCTGGCGACTGAAAATAGTTTTATGTGTTAAATCTTGTATTTTTACAGCACAATCTGACTATTTGGGTTCAAAAACCAGCAATATCATTATATCACAAGGTTTAGTAATTTTGTGAAAATTTTATCACAAAAATGGTCGCACAAATAGACGTCACTAAAAATATGACCGATTAACATTTAATTATCTGGTTGACATATTGTGTGATGGCCAAATCAAAAATCTAATTAAAAGACAAACAAATGGAAATCATCTTTCTCCGAGAAGTCTGAATAAACAAAAAACTAAATGGAATTCCTGACAATACTGAATAAATCAGCGCGACCGTTGTTTCAATTTTATTATCTTATTTATCAAAATAATCGTTGACAATTTCTGCAAGCGACCTATTTTCAGCATTGTCAGAAATTCCATAAGTTTTTCTTTTAATTAGACTTGTGATTTGGCCATCACAGGTGTCGACCAGATTTTGTGTTTAGCAATCTCTAGCTGAGCAAACGATGGATGGATTTTCATAATTATAGTATGTGTCGGAGAGCAGGTTTATGTGGTCCCTGGGTGAGAGTGTAGTTTTATGGGGACGCCATATCAGAGGTTTATCGGACACACCGTGTGGGAGAGTAGGTATATGGGGGCCCAAAATATAGGTGAGAGAGTAGTTTTATGAGGACACCGTATCGGGGAGTAGGTTAATCGGGAACGCTGTGTCACAGGGGCCCACATGCGTGTAACATGACGTATATACCAGAGCGGGGGGGGGGCAGCTGACCCCCTGCCCTTGGCCAAGGGGCGAGCGGGACAAGACATGCCATTTTTCTGGCGACTGAAAATAGTTTTATGTGTTAAATCTTGTATTTTTACAGCACAATCTGACTATTTGGGTTCAAAAACCAGCAATATCATTATATCACAAGGTTTAGTAATTTTGTGAAAATTTTATCACAAAAATGGTCGCACAAATAGACGTCACTAAAAATATGACCGATTTAAGATTTAATTATCTGGTTGACATATTGTGTGATGGCCAAATCAAAAATCTAATTAAAAGAAAAACGAATGGAAATCATCTTTTTCCGAGAAGTCTGAATAAACAAAAAACTAAATGGAATTCCTGACAATACGGAATAAATCAGCGCGACCGTTGTTTCAATTTTATTATCTTATTTATCAAAATAATCGTTGACAATTTCTGCAAGCGACCTATATTCAGCATTGTCAGAAATTCCATAAGTTTTTCTTTTAATTAGACTTGTGATTTGGCCATAACAGATGTCGACCAGATTTTGTGTTTAGCAATCTCTAGCTGAGCAAACGATGGATGGATTTTCATAATTATAGTATGTGTCGGAGAGCAGGTTTATGTGGCCCCTGGGTGAGAGTGTAGTTTTATGGGGACGCCATATCAGAGGTTTATCGGGCACACTGTGTGGGATAATAGGTATATGGGGGCCCAAAATATAGGTGAGAGAGTAGTTTTATGAGGACACCGTATCGGGGAGTAGGTTTATCGGGAACGCTGTGTCACAGGGGCCCACATGCGTGTAACATGACGTATACACCAGAGCGGGGGGGGGGGGGCAGCTGACCCCCTGCCTTTGGCCATGGGGCGAGCGGGACAGGACATGCCATTTTTCTGGCGACTGAAAATAGTTTTATGTGTTAAATCTTGTATTTTTACAGCACAATCTGACTATTTGGGTTCAAAAACCAGCAATATCATTATATCACAAGGTTTAGTAATTTTGTGAAAATTTTATCACAAAAATGGTCGCACAAATAGACGTCACTAAAAATATGACCGATTAACATTTAATTATCTGGTTGACATATTGTGTGATGGCCAAATCAAAAATATAATTAAAAGACAAACAAATGGAAATAATCTTTCTCCGAGAAGTCTGAATAAACAAAAAACTAAATGGAATTCCTGACAATACTGAATAAATCAGCGCGACCGTTGTTTCAATTTTATTATCTTATTTATCAAAATAATCGTTGACAATTTCTGCAAGCGACCTATTTTCAGCATTGTCAGAAATTCCATAAGTTTTTCTTTTAATTAGACTTGTGATTTGGCCATCACAGATGTCGACCGGATTTTGTGTTTAGCAATCTCTAGCTGAGCAAACGATGGATGGATTTTCATAATTATAGTATGTGTCGGAGACCAGGTTTATGTGGCCCCTGGGTGAGAGTGTAGTTTTATGGGGACGCCATATCAGAGGTTTATCGGGCACACCGTGTGGGAGAGTAGGTATATGGGGGCCCAAAATATAGGTGAGAGAGTAGTTTAATGAGGACACCGTATCGGGAAGTAGGTTTATCGGGAACGCTGTGTCACAGGGGGCCACATGCGTGTAACATGACGTATATACCAGAGCGGGGGGGGGGGCAGCTGACCCCCTGCCTTTGGTCATGGGGCGAGCGGGACAGGACATGCCATTTTTCTGGCGCCTGAAAATAGTTTTATGTGTTAAATCTTGTATTTTTACAGCACAATCTGACTATTTGGGTTCAAAAACCAGCAATATCATTATATCACAAGGTTTAGTAATTTTGTGAAAATTTTATCGCAAAAATGGTCGCACAAATAGACGTCACTAAAAATATGACCGATTAACATTTAATTATCTGGTTGACATATTGTGTGATGGCCAAATCAAAAATATAATTAAAAGACAAACAAATGGAAATAATCTTTCTCCGAGAAGTCTGAATAAACAAAAAACTAAATGGAATTCCTGACAATACTGAATAAATCAGCGCGACCGTTGTTTCAATTTTATTATCTTATTTATCAAAATAATCGTTGACAATTTCTGCAAGCGACCTATTTTCAGCATTGTCAGAAATTCCATAAGTTTTTCTTTTAATTAGACTTGTGATTTGGCCATCACAGATGTCGACCAGATTTTGTGTTTAGCAATCTCTAGCTGAGCAAACGTTGGATGGATTTTCATAATTATAGTATGTGTGTGTCGGAGAGCAGGTTTATGTGGTCCCTGGGTGAGAGTGTAGTTTTATGGGGACGCCATATCAGAGGTTTATCGGACACACCGTGTGGGAGAGTAGGTATATGGGGGCCCAAAATATAGGTGAGAGAGTAGTTTTATGAGGACACCGTATCGGGGAGTAGGTTTATCGGGAACGCTGTGTCACAGGGGTCCACATGCGTGTAACATGACGTATATACCAGAGCGGGGGAGGGGGGCAGCTGACCCCGTGCCCTTGGCCAAGGGGCGAGCGGGACAGGACATGCCATTTTTCTGGCGACTGAAAATAGTTTTATGTGTTATATCTTGTATTTTTACAGCACAATCTGACTATTTGGGTTCAAAAACCAGCAATATCATTATATCACAAGGTTTAGTAATTTTGTGAAAATTTTATCACAAAAATGGTCGCACAAATAGACGTCACTAAAAATATGACCGATTAACATTTAATTATCTGGTTGACATATTGTGTGATGGCCAAATCAAAAATCTAATTCAAAGAAAAACTAATGGAAATCATCTTTCTCCGAGAAGTCTGAATAAACAAAAAACTAAATGGAATTCCTGACAATACTGAATAAATCAGCGCGACCGTTGTTTCAATTTTATTATCTTATTTATCAAAATAATCGTTGACAATTTCTGCAAGCGACCTATATTCAGCATTGTCAGAAATTCCATAAGTTTTTCTTTTAATTAGACTTGTGATTTGGCCATCACAGATGTCGACCAGATTTTGTGTTTAACCATCTCTAGCTGAGCAAACGATGGATGGATTTTCATAATTATAGTACGTGTCGGAGAGCAGGTTTATGTGGCCCCTGGGTGAGAGTGTAGTTTTATGGGGACGCCATATCAGAGGTTTATCGGGCACACCGTGTGGGAGAGTAGGTATATGGGGGCCCAAAATATAGGTGAGAGAGTAGTTTTATGAGGACACCGTATCGGGAAGTAGGTTTATCGGGAACGCTGTGTCACAGGGGGCCACATGCGTGTAACATGACGTATATACCAGAGCGGGGGGGGGCAGCTGACCCCCTGCCCTTGGCCAAGGGGCGAGCGGGACAGGACATGCCATTTTTCTGGCGATTGAAAATAGTTTTATGTGTTAAATCTTGTATTTTTACAGCACAATCTGACTATTTGGGTTCAAAAACCAGCAATATCATTATATCACAAGGTTTAGTAATTTTGTGAAAATTTTATCACAAAAATGGTCGCACAAATAGACGTCACTAAAAATATGACCGATTAACATTTAATTATCTGGTTGACATATTGTGTGATGGCCAAATCAAAAATCTAATTAAAAGAAAAACTAATGGAAATCATCTTTCTCCGAGAAGTCTGAATAAACAAAAAACTAAATGGAATTCCTGACAATACTGAATAAATCAGCGCGACCGTTGTTTCAATTTTCAATTTATTATCTTATTTATCAAAATAATCGTTGACAATTTCTGCAAGCGACCTATATTCAGCATTGGCAGAAATTCCATAAGTTTTTCTTTTAATTAGACTTGTGATTTGGCCATCACAGATGTCGACCAGATTTTGGGGAGGGCATTTTGTGTTTAGCAATCTCTATAGCTGAGCAAACGATGGATGGATTTTCATAATTATAGTATGTGTCGGAGAGCAGGTTTATGTGGCCCCTGGGTGAGAGTGTAGTTTTATGGGGACGCCATATCAGAGGTTTATCGGGCACACCGTGTGGGAGAGTAGGTATATGGGGGCCCAAAATATAGGTGAGAGAGTAGTTTTATGAGGACACCGTATCGGGGAGTAGGTTTATCGGGAACGCTGTGTCACAGGGGCCCACATGCGTGTAACATGACGTATACACCAGAGCGGGGGGGGGGGGGGGGGGGGGGCAGCTGACCCCCCGCCCTTGGCCAAGGGGCGAGCGGGACAGGACATGCCATTTTTCTGGCGACTGAAAATAGTTTTATGTGTTAAATCTTGTATTTTTACAGCACAATCTGACTATTTGGGTTCAAAAACCAGCAATATCATTATATCACAAGGTTTAGTAATTTTGTGAAAATTTTATCACAAAAATGATCGCACAAATAGACGTCACTAAAAATATGACCGATTAACATTTAATTATCTGGTTGACATATTGTGTGATGGCCAAATCAAAAATCTAATTAAAAGACAAACTAATGGAAATCATCTTTCTCCGAGAAGTCTGAATAAACAAAAAACTAAATGGAATTCCTGACAATACTGAATAAATCAGCGCTGGGATAAGGCCTTAAATAAATAACCCATTCCTATCCCATTTCGGATATCGGTCATACGACCTCCCTATGTTATCTGGGATGACCGTCCGATCTCCGTATGGTCCATGGGAAGACCTTGCGATGCCTGATGATTATACGATGTAACGACATCCATCTGGTCCCTGGGATTGTCATACGACCTCTATATGGTCACTGTGACGACGTTACGACCTCAATGTGGTCACGTGGTCGAAGGTACGACCTTCAGATGGTCCATGGGACGACCCTCCGACACCCCAATGATCCCTGGGGCGATCATAGTACATCCCTGTATGGTACATCATGCATGGGATGATCATACAACCTCCCATTTTACCTGTCATTTTAGTAAAATATTATGACATTTTCTTGTGATACGGACATATCAGTCATATTTTGTTATATATAGCACTATTAAATGATCTGCACAACTCAATTTTACTTTTTGTTGAAAAATATTGAAAAAAGTCTCTTTTTTTTTTTCTTTTTTTTTTTATAAATATTTTAGTAAATTTTTGGCGAATTTCGAGATTTTTAAAATTATGAATGACAAATGTCGGATTATCAAATCATTATATTGTTTAAAATCAATTTTGAAGGAGCATATGTGTTGAATGGGTACACTATTGAAAATTAAAAAAATTGGATTAAATTATTAAAAAATAGGGGGTAGGGGTAGCTTTTTTTATAGTAAGTCGAAAATACGGAATGAATCACATTCTAGTTTTTCGAACATGTGGAATATACCCTTGCGAAGTTTTTAAAACCTTAATATCCGCATGTTTCACTGAAATCCGGAACTTATATCATTTTATATTAGACAACATTTTGGAAAAAGTACCCAAAAAATCACTCTTTTTATCACACTTTTCACTATAACTCAATTTATTTTCAATATTTTCAAAAAATGACAATTGTGTCCATTGACGGTATATATGAGGCATGTTATCAACTATAAACGGTTCTTCTGAAGTTTTTAAGATTCGCGTAGGGGCTTAATGATTCAGAACAGCTACATGTAATGTTTTCAACTGGGGTAGGTTTAATCATCCTCATTTTTCGAAACTTTTGGACACATTTCTGAAGTGGAAATTTACACCACCCTGACGGCTATATAATTACCTACAATTTGGTATAACAAACACTTGTTCGGAGGGGGTGCAACGAAAGCGAAATCTAGGCGTCTTTTTGGAATTGGCCCACGGACTAGGATGGATGCGATTAAAGTCCATAAATGCCAAGCATTTAATGACGGTCCCATTAATGTCTTTGGATTTCTATACAACCCTTCCACATTTCCCAACTTTCCACAACAACTAGATCATTTCAAATACCATGTGCCATGTACATGATACTGTTATGTCCATTAATTGGTGCCAGCAATGGCTTGAAAGAAATGGGTAACATTCCCCCACTCTGGGGCTAGCTCTCCAGGATTGTCCATAAATCTTTGTATCTTTAATATATATTAGTTGTTAACCAAATCTGACTGGGTATTTTATGGTGCACTCCGTTTACTACATATAATAAGCTGATACAGTTAGATGGCATGGTACAGGGCCCTATTAGCATGTGTCTTCTTGGTAAACTAACAGCCTGGGATCATTAAATGCTTGACTTTCTTCTGTTTTATGTTCCAAATACTAATAAAACGGCTAGCTGCTATGTGTGTAATGAAAAAGATTAAATTGTGTGGACCCTGATATTGGTACGACCAAAACCGTCCAGCTACTACACCACTGCCCTTACATATATACGCCCATGTCAGAGCGGCTTAACATCAGACCCAGAATTTGTATTTAGGTGGCAAACTTGGCCCATGTGCAAACTCTGAATAATATATGGAGTTCACCAAACCCGGATAATAGAGAATGTCCGTAGTTTCTACAATAATGAGTCCAGATGCTAATAAATCTAATCTTACTAACCACGGGCCACATTGGCGGGAGCCAATGTTTTCGCTCAAGCAAGGACTTGTATAGCAAAAATTAAAAAACCTTGGCTCAAGGAAACGAAAGAATTTATTGCCAACACAACCTTATACATTTCCTGATATCCTGCTGTGATGTCAGACCAGACCAGTTAGAAATCCCATGTCTGTTATGTAATGCCTTTGATACAATCAATCAATCAATTTTATTGTACTTTTACATCATACAAAGATTGACACACATGTCCATCACGGCGATGAGCGGTAGATAGATAGATAACATTTATTGCAAGAAATATATATTACAGACATGTTGCAAAGTAGTATATAAAAACACATATATAAGAATATTCATTGTATCAACACATATTTTGAACACAGATAATTAAAATTACGTACGAATGTTTCCCTTCCAACTTCCCTTTTTCATTTGTTGTGAGCAACATTTTCCCGTATTATGAAGAATCCATATAATATTATGTTATTGCAAATCATATCGCACACTGTGGGATTGTTATTTTTCATAATACTAATAAATGTTTCCTTGTTTGATAGTTTGATGAACCCCGGATTTACAGTTTCTAATTTTTCAAATAGCTTTGTTCGTGCTATATCATATAATTTTGTTGTTGTATGCTTTATTTTTGTCACTAAATTAATGTGATACAAAATATTGAATATATGTACACTATATACACATATATATATATCCCACATTCCATAATAAAATCTCCCCGGACTAACCAAAAGCTATCTTGATCCTATCATGTAAAGCGAAAACCCTGTGGTCTGCAAAATCGGTTTATGTGGTGAAATATAGATGCGGTGAGTGTGTACAAAATTACCTATGGGCTAACCTGTCATAAAACAAAAACAAGCCTAAATTGTGTGGGTACCACCTGTGCGCCAGAAATGACCCCTCGTCGAGCAAACTTCCCGACCTTGGTCGAGTTTCGCTAATTTTTCATAAACAGTTGAACTCATGCTCCGGGAAAATGTGTGTTTTTCTGATTTAACGCAGGTAGGTATAATATTTAAATGTTGAAACATGTAGAGATATGATCTAAATATAATTTTGTGAAGCAGGTGACCAAAATTTGTCGCATTTATACAGAAATACGTAACTACTCTGCAACTTTGGGTCTAGTTTTCTCGCCGATGAATGAGAAAAGGAACCAATTTTATTATAGTCAAACTTCACAACGTAACAATGAACAAATGTGGTCGATACAATAAAGGATATCTCCTCCAAATGATATATAAAACTCAGTTTGCCCAGTGATCGATGTCGCGCGAAAACAGCGTTATCCGATTTAAAAAGTTCAAACTTCGTGAAATGGTCACATCAGATCTGGAGGTTTGTTTCAAATTAAGCAGAAATTATTATTCTATCCGTATCACCAAACGTAACTATGATGGCAAAGCCGTGGTATTAGTTACATCGACTAAAACGACCGACATATGAGCGTGGTAATTAGTTTACGCTAAGGGTTTGATTGATTGATTGATTGATTTATTTATTGCATAAGTCACATAACAGTGAAACAAGCAAAACATATATACACTATGTACACAACTTTGAATATCACATTAATCATTGTTCATTTCATATACACAGCAGTAATTAAATTAGATTACACAATAATAGGCGATAAACTTAACAAGTATGATAACTACATGTGTTCACCCATAACAATAAATGATTTCGATTATATAGTATAAGACACCTTCTTAAAGGCACACCTTAGGAATATGCATAGTCTTTTTATGAGGCTTATATTTTGAAGAGATAGGAGACCATGGAATTTCTCTCTCGTAAGGTTCTTCCAAAAGTACTCAGGGATATATTGTTTTCTGATTTCATCCAAATGACTGCATATAATAACTAAATGGTATTCGTCTCCTAAATATTTTCCACATATGGTGCATATCCTATTGTCATTATCATTCTGAGATTTCTTCCATCTTGAGCACTCTATAGGCAGTTTATGATTTGCAGTTCTGAGCTTCAAGAGGTATATCGATAGATTAGACGGCAAAATCTTCAAGTAATTTGGGTAACCGTAGTCAGTTTTAATAAAACTATAAAATTGGGCCCTCGATGAGGCAGATGTGTTTATGTCAACGAGTAGTGCGTCCCAATGACGTTGTTTGAGAACAGTTTTTGCATTTCTCAGTTCAATAGCGGTCAGGCCCGTCTGTGTGATCCACTTTGATTGCAATTTCAAATCATAAAGAGCATTTTTGACAAAACATAACCATTTGGAGTTATTTTTGTCTGCTGTCTGTGAGTTCATCTCATGAGTCTGATAAATTAAGGTATAAATATTCTTAGCTAGCTCAGAGCCGTTACTCGATACGAGCTTTGACCAATATGTCAGAGCTCGGCATGTTATTTCTATAGAGACGGGGTGTCGTGCGAATTCTGCATAAACAATGTAATTGGGGGTACTCATTTTGATGGACGCAACCATCTTACAAAATTTTAGATGTAGTGTCTCTACACTTTGAATACGTTCAAAACACCATATCTCACTCCCATACAGTAAAATAGGTAAAATCATCTTATCGAATAAATCAAGCATAATATCAATGGGTAAGTTTAGTTTTCGGACCTTATTAAGCAGTCCGTACATGGCTCTCGTTGCAGAGTTAACTGTTTTCTTTATGTTCTGGCAGAAGCGACCATTATAAAATAATTTAACCCTAAATAAGTGAATTCTTTAACTATATCTGACTATATGTGCAATCAGTATAGGCATATAGTCCGAGGGGAAATCGGATTAACAATTTACTTGACAATATTATGTGAAATTTCAATTTGATATATTTATGTTCTCTGTTAATTGTTGTATTTATACCGCTCTGTCACAATCATGGGCCGGGGGGGGGGGCTGGAGGCTGCAGCCCCCCCCCCCCCAAATCGGGTAGAAAGTTCAACATTTGGGCAAACTGGAGATTTTTTATGGTCCTATTCCAGCCTATTCGGGCAATTTTCTGGCAAATTGAATGATATTTCAGGGAAAATTGTTGCACATTACAATAGTTTCCACATTTCTGCCCGAATTATTCTTATTTGAGGCTAGTTTGGACACTTTTGTTATATTTGTGTGTGTATATATTGTATATTCGCTAGTTTGGCTATGTAACTTGCAAGCTGAGTCGTTTACCCGTGATTTGTTTTGGGTCCAACAAGTCGCGAATGAGTACCGATCACGGCCCCAAATTTAACGTTTTCATTGGAGCCATATATTGGTGTGGGTGTGGTCGTAAAGGTGTATCGAGGCATATGTAAAATAATTAGTTGTTTGTAACCTGTTATTATTATATTTTTTTCTCCTCCAGATATTGAAGATTTTACAAAGAATATAACATTGTTATGCACAACACAATGAATAGATATCATAATTAAATTTTATAGAAACAACACAAATAAATATGATAAGCAAGACGTATTTACATTTCTACAATGGTGGATATACTGACGATGATGATGATGATTGGGATGATGTTGAGAACGACGACGTTGATCGATGATGACGATGTTAATGTTGAATGTGAGGAACAAGATGACTATATTGATGATGATGATAATGATAATGATGACGATGATGATGATGTACATGATGATGAAAATGATGTTGAAGATGAGGAAATTAGATTATGACGATGACGTCAATGATGACGGTGGCGATGACGACGATGAAGATTATGATGATGACATGGACGACGGCGATGATGATTACGATGATTATGTCGATGGTGGTGACGACGATGATGATGATAATGATGATGATGACGATGATGATGACGGGCTGACTGATTTGTATTATTCAATGGACTAGGAAATATTTCCCTGCAAGAGTGCATTGTATCACATCCATAATTTGGCAGTAATCGTTACCATGAAGTCCAGAAAGACGTATACATCATCAACTGCTGTACACATATCACCAGTAATATGAGTCAAATGAAGCAAGATCATTTCGTCCAATGAAAGATCATCAATCTTGATAAAACATTCTACGCCATAACGATCAATAATATCAAAAAAACATATTATTCCGTAGTGATGTCAGGGAACTGCATTCAATGAGAACGTGCTGTACTTTATCAAGGTACATTTTATAGCAGTTAGGACACTGGATAAGTGCTTCGTTTAAAGGTACGGTTGGCCTTGGCGGTGGGTATCCTGTGAAAATATTTCCACCCGCCAAAAACCGCCACAAACAGAAAGAACATCAAAATGTAGACCGACTTTGTCCGTATATAAATAAGAAATATCGCATAAACAGTATGTTGTTCTCATATGTTTAACCATTGTTATGTAAACAAAAGCTTAAAAAGTTACTTTTCTGGTGTTTGTTTATATTATGATGATAAACATAAAGAGCGTTCTTGGTTGGTGAATTCCTGATATGGAACTAATAAAGAGCGTTTATGCCATTTGTGTGTGATTAGCCAGTAGCATTGTGCTGTCTTCTGTAACACAACCAGGCTCTTGCTTAGGTAAAATATAGTAGGTCTTTATGATAACATGCTGTTTACGCGATGGTAATGGTATATATGAACGAAGCTGTATGCGTTTTAATGTTTTTCTGTTTACGGTGATTGGAACAAATATGAATATTTTCGACAACTAAGGCCGCACGTGCCTTTAAGTACGTTGTTGCATCGATCACAAGAGCTGTGGTTAGATAGGAATGTTTATTATGTGAAAATTTTCGACAGAGTCGCCAAAGATCAGACATGTTTAGGTTGTCATGTACATTCCGAAACCGATTGAATGATGGGTCAATTTCCGTTCTAATTTTCCAATCTGACTCGGTTGTGTTTCGAATATTATTTCTCGTTAGCGCCTTCCACGACTCTTTCGAGAGAAATACGCCATACCTGATGTACTCATATACTCCATCAGTCAAGTTGTATTTCACGAGTAATGAAAATACTTCGCCAATAAAAGTTGTTGTCGGGTTCTGTGAGTAAACGTAATCAAACTGCCTAGTTTCAAAGATTGTTTTACAAGCCTTTCCAGGCGTTAGTCGACAAAGGGCTCCAAAGAGTGAAATTTTTCTGGCATCAATACTAACTTGAAGTGGATATGTTCCTAGCAGGCCAGTAACGACATCGGTCCTGCATCGGGCAGGTAGGCCCTGAATACGCTTCAAGCAAAATCTGTGAACTCTTTCGAGCTTGATCAAGTTAGAGGCTGATAAGCCACAGAGAAATTCTTAACCGTAAAGTCCACGAGAAAGTACCACTGATTTATACATTACCATTGAACTCTGAGGTGTTATGCCTCCTGCGTACATACCAGCAGTGCTTAACATAAGATATGTCGACCGAATTTTTGAGCTGACACTTTCTGTAAGAGTGTTTGGAAAGTCACTTTTGTGTAATGGTATGCCCAGGTGCGTGACTGAATCCGTTTTATTAACTGCTATGCCAGTTAGCATCCATGTTCGATTGATAGAGGCGTATTTAGATTTCTCATTGAAGATAATTACCTGACATTTCTGTTGGTTATACATAAATCGCCATTTTTTACTGTAATTGCCACATATATTACACATTTTTTGTATTCCATATGATGAAAGCGAGAGGAGGGTCATATCATCTGCCTGTGTGGGAGACGAGCAGTTGATATTTAGCAGCCTGAAACCAAAGTTCGAGTGTTCGAGCTCACTGAGCAAACTGTCTATGTAGATGGCGTAGAAAATCGGAGCGAGGGTACTTCCCTGCCTTGTTCCCTGGCTAATAGATATTATACGTGATGTAAGATTTTCATTGGAGCCATAGATTGGTGTGGGCGTGGTCGTGAAGGTGTATCGAGGCATATGTAAAATAATTAGTTGTTTGTAACCTATAGGTCTCGCGAGATCATGGACACCACGTGGTAAAACTGGTAATAGGAGGGGGTATTTATTACCGGCCATATTAAGTAATTGCTGTATGCTCTAACAGCGTGTTACAGTTAGTTGGTTACTCTTTGTAGCACACATGTAAGGTCGGCTCCTTAGAGTAGGGATATGTACTATGTCACTAAGTCATTTAAGGCCACACTTGGATTGCCACTTCACGAAAACGAAAATATATCATCTCTTAAAGTGATATAATTCATTCTCAGATTTGACACTTTTCACGAATTAGATATCTTCGCATGTAAAAAGTTATTTTGGGCATATCCAGCATTATTATTGATAACTGTTCACATCTAGCTAACACATGTGATTTAAGATGTTTTATTAAATCAATCAATCGACCAACACTCCAGTAATTTACTCAATTAATCAATTTATTTGTACTTTTGCATCAAACGATCAAGCGTACACATACATGAAATAATAGGTAATAAAAGACAATAGGTAACAACAGAGCATACTTAAATATAATACATGAGATAAGCAGGTACATAATTAGTTTATGGTGATGACTGGTAGTATTTTAGGTCATTAATTAAGGGGTGCTTACTCTCGTATGGTTTCCTATTCTTTGTAGTAGTTCTGGACTAGGTTGCCATATTCCCTTTTTTTCTAATCCGTGATGAATAAAACGGGCAAGGGCATTTATGAAAAGCGGATCAGTACATTGCAGTATGCGATTGAACTGATCTAACCCCGATAGTTGTTGTATATTATATGGTAGTTTGTTAAAGTGATGGGTTCGTTCTTGTGCGAGTAATGAACAGCTCGTAATAAGATGTAATTCGTCATCCTTCTCATTGCACAGTTCGCAAATGCGATATTGTTCGTCAACATTTTGATGACGACCTCGTTCAATTCCCAACGACTGCATGGGAACCGATTCGTAGCCGTGAAAGTGATTCCCAAGGTTTTGTTATTTTACATTCATTTAAGTAGTCTTCTAATTTCGTCTCAGTCTTAAATTGTCTGTATGTTTTTAATGTGTAACAGGGTGGAGTTCGTCCGTCATTCATTTCGTCCGTTAATCACCAAAATTATTTCCATTAAATTAATTAAACATGCTATTTTGGACCATTAATTAATACCGCCCTGTACCGAAAATTCGGGAAATTTCAGAAATTCCCTGATTCGGACCACATTTTTCGACGGAACTTCCTAAACCATCTAGGATTCCGATTTACCAACTAAAATAAAATGTACAGGTAAGAACTTAGTGATCTCTTGCCAAATTCATCTTGTTCACAGTCTAAAAATTCCAAAATTTAGATTGTTTTCCTCGGAATTGCCAAAAGTTGAAATTTGGCCAAATATTGGGGGTGTCACACCCCCTACATCCACCTGTAGCTACGTCCCTGACATCATGCTATTTAATACACGCTGAATAAGTCAACTGTGGACGTTGTAGATGCGTTGTTGATCCGTTGGCAATGCAGTTATATGGATTACACCTTGAACCAATTATAGGTCGTAGTCCAATATCATGCATTTGAACGCCGGTATAACAACAATAAATGTGTCTAGGTATGGTATGGAATCGATAGAATAGAATAGAATAGATTTATTAGCAATGAACACCCTTCCGGGCAGAATGCTTTTACAATGAACATAATAGTACATTTTCATTTCACATACATCATATTATATAATGTATACATTCATTGTGATTATTGAAGTATAGTTATTTCAAGGAAAATATAACAACATAAAAAATTAAATAGATCAATTGTTGCATCCAATTTGATATTCTGATCTTAACTGAAAGTACTGTCGGATCAAGCTGCAGACTTTCGCACAATTTGATCTGTTATCGTTCCTCAATATCATCTTAAACTTATGTATATCATCCAAGTTATTATATGCCTTTGAATGCTTTGTCATTATTTTATTGATCTCTGATCGCAAGGTACTATATATTGGACATTCCATTAAAAAGTGAAATTCATCCTCGATCGTTGATGTACTACATTTGCATACTCGTTTTCAAGAGGTATTTTAGGTTGACAATGTCTTCCTTTTTCAATTGCAAGATTGTGATTACTTATGCGTAGTCTAGTGAACATATTTCGATCCTTAGCAGAGTGCGTGCATTCCAAATATAATTCTAAACTAATATTTCGTTTCACAACCCGATAAGTCCTTAATTTGTTTTTCTTATCTTTTTCGGTATTATCGGCCATACTGTCTATAAACTTACATACATGCATTTCCTTCAGTTTGTTTTTTCAAATTAATCATAAATGTCAATGGGTTTGTCTGGTTTGTGATATTGGACATATTAATAATTTGCGGAAATGAAAAGATAGACATATCAGCGGGAAGTAGGTGTTGATCTTTAATAGCTTGCGATAAAAGACCGCCAACATCTGGTGAGAGTAATTTCGTTGCGTAAGACGCTGTTCTTAAGATGGCATCATGTGTTAAAGGGAATCTCCCAAGCTCCGCGCGAACGGCTTGGTTTGAGGCGAATTTTCCGACACCTAGTACTTGTTTGCAGAATTTAATATGTAACTGTTCCAACTCTGATTTGTCCGCATTACTTTTTAACATATAAGATCCCCATAGTTCGCTACCGTAGAGCTGAATTGGTTTGATTAGTTTATCATATAACTTCAACATTATTTTAATTGGTGGTAATGAGGTTGTTTTGAACGCGTCAAACAAGGAATACATAGCTTTCCTTCCTTTCGCACTTAGGTCAGACATTGCATTTTTAAAAGAACCTGTTCTGGTAAAATTTATTCCCAAAAAAGTGTAGTTACATGTTTGTACCAGACACACTTTCGCTTGTATAAGAAATACCAGCCTGGGGTCAATACTATGAACAATTTTATACCTGTAAATACAAATTGTATTTATTAATTTGTAATTACAAATTTGTGTTAACTATCACAGTGGTTTCATAGTACAGGGAAAATTTAGCCGTATTATTGTAATACCTTAGACTGGGCGAGAGGTGAAACCCCTAAAAGGCAGCTGTAAAACTTAGAAAAAACTAACTCCCCACTCTGCTCCCATGCACATGTTATCAGTGTTATCTGAATACCAGTTCAAATTAGACGGACATGTATATAGAGCTAAAATAACTGACAACAATTTATATGGGGAAGTTACAATGCGTGCTATCATATTGTGATTAGTGAGAACGCCGGTACTATGAAACGATGAGCTAACAAAATCTCGCAAATTTCACAAAGATCTACTGTTGATTATTGTAGATTGCTTACGGACAAACTTTTGCCTGTGAGTGATTAACAATATATTGAATCACGGCGGGCCAAAGTTACAAAAGAAATAACCGATCATAAGTTGAGAGGTGAACGCTTATCAGAGCTATCCAATCGGTTCACGGATTGCTAAGTTGATGACCACTTGTCTGCGCAAGTTAACAATTAAACGGTTCGTTTGTAGTGTGTGTATGTAAGTACAAGTCAGTGTAATACCGAGTACTACAAACATTTTGGTATCATTGTTTTTACAAATTACAAATTTACAATCATTCAGTTTGTGAAAATAAAATATTATATTTTGATGGTATAGCATTATATATATTGTGACCATCCTATTATTTCAAACTGATCCGCTACTCTTATCATAACACATCGAGGCAGTAACGTGGCTCCATTTTATCGGGAGGGGTGTATCGAAGCAGGGACGTGCTAATGGTCTCGGTTATAGAAGTGGTGCGGTAGAGTGCCAGTCGGTAGAATGACAGGTGCGCTACACTGTTACATGGCGTCCAGCGCTGACGAAGCTGGTTCTAACCCCGTCATATGGAGGGTGGCCGGAATCGTGTATCTGGGCAAGTTTGTCAGTTGGGGGGTGGTTTCTACACGCAGTGGGACGATTTCTCGGTGAAATCGAGCCTCTGTGCGGTCTTTCCTCCACCCGTAAAATTGACAACGTCGTGTGTGGCATAGCGGCTAGAACGTTGATAAACCCTAATAAACCATACCAAACCAAAAGGAGTGTCATTTTATAATATCAAACTGCTCCGATATCTTATAATATATCTAGATAGGGACGTGGCTATATGGGCTCAGTTTGGCGACGGGTTGTCCATCCTATAATTTCCATATGCACCCTTTGAACAAAACAATGCCTATAAATTCCACATAACGATGGAATCGTATATCAAGAGGAAAGTATTTTAATTTTTCTACGCTGATAACAAAACTTAGTCAATATGACTAACATATGTTAGTCAAACGTTTTTCCTCAGGATGACTGACTTAGTTCAGCCAACATGACTGAGGCATAACATTAATCAAAATTACTAGGGTGATGTTAGTCATAACGACTAAGGAATGGGGACTTTTCTTAGTCAATTGGAAGGCGTAAATTAAAGTTGCTGAATTATGTGCAAATAATTCCAATAATTGACCAAAGTTACTCAAAACGTTTGTGACTAACACTAAGTTAGTCATATTTAGTCAATATGTCCAATCCAAGGGGCGGGGGTGCACAACTTACTGTTACAGCTTGAAAATCAGAAGCCAACCGGGGTAAACAATTTTATAATTGTTTATAATTGAGGGGTGGGGATACAGTTGGATATCGACGTTTCGAAAAAAAAAAAAGAGCATCTTGCCACGTCACTGCATTTATGCTCTAGTCATTTATGAAAAATGTGCTTGCATCTTCGTATTCGTGTCCTTCACCGTGACCAAATGCATTCGCGTCGACGATTGAAACTCAAAGGATAATCCGCAATGCATTCTTGAGCGAAAAATCATACTCACATTGGGAACACGCGTCATTTTTATCCATTCTTGGATATATCATTGATTATGGTAAGTACATGTTACATGCTAATGTTGGCTATAATCCGCAAGTATCACTCACTATTTGTATTAATCACTAACTTTTGTCAGAGATGTTGTGACTCATACGATTTGGCGGCTACTCGCCCCATCCTATTCTGAACAGCTGTAATGTGCCAGGCATCGTGTTCCCAAGACCACTATCGCCATGTCCCTGTTTATGAGATTTCCATTGATAACACATTTTCATAAGGGGGCTACATCCCTGCGAATCAGATGGTTATATGCTCTGGTTTAAGGATGTGAAAATCGACAATTTATGTTTGACACCCTATATAGACATTCTAGACAAGTTCTTAACGTTGTAACTTTCAATAAATTGGGTAATTTCAGTAGTTACAAGGAACACATACTGCTACATCACATCCAAGCTGACACCCCATAAGGTTTGACAATTTCTAAATATAGGCCATTTCAATCCAAACTTTTGACCAAAGGAGGTAAATATGCAAATGTTGGTCTAAAACAAAACATACCCCCTAATAAATTGTTGGAAAAAACAAAATAACAGAACAAGTTCAACCTATTGTTGTTGTAAAATTTCCAATTCATGTTGTTTCAGGTATCAAATTTCCAGCTTTTGAACGTGTTGATAAAATGTTTGGAGCGAGAAACATAACCCAACCCCCTTGTCGCGACGTCCCTGTGGGTTGTACTTGAAATTTCCAGCTGACAAAATATTTTCCCGAGGGGGTGAATCGACCCATTGTCGCCACGTCCCTGCGTATCATAGATATATATATTATCCGTGTTAAGGGTGCGAAAACTGAACAATTATGTTTCATAGTACTCGAACATTCTTTGTGATTGGAGATATTTGTAAATACAAAGAACACGTACTATTTGTGATTTATGTTTGTAATCGTAGGTTCATAGTATTGGCGGAATGATAAATTGTTATTTCTTACAAACAATTGTAGATTCTTACAAAGAAAAAGTTTCATAGTATTGACCCCTGGTCCCATAAAATCAGCACATAGTGGCCTCAATGATTTTTCCTTTTCAGCCCATAAAGCTTATTTGTGTCTCGTGTTCATCTCTACACGCTATACGAGACTTTTTGGTGTCATCGTTTTCAGCACCATTATGGAATATTTCAAAATGAATTAGTACCATATAGTGATATAGAGCTGAAAATATATAATTAAAATTAAGCACGAATCTAGTGAATTAACGGAATGTTTTGATGTTATGAATTACGCCCAATACGGGCTCATCGCAACAATATGGTATATATGATATTATTTCAGGAGAATATGTTGAAAATACACACGCAGTATCCTAGCCTGTTTCGTGAAAATAAGTTCATATGGAATATATATAATATTTGTTTTTCGCTTTCAGCCCATATATAGAGCTAATTTATTTTTTGTTTTCATTCTTATATACGAGAGTATTTGGGGTCATCGTTTTCAGCACTATATGCGATTATATCAATATGAAATTGTCCCACATAACGCTGAAAATAAACATTCAATTTAAGCTTGAAACCATCTTTTACTAAGTAACGGAAAAGTCTGATTATGGTGTTCTGAATTATAAATCCAATACGGGCTTATTGCAATAATAGGGACTTTTTCGTGTAATTTTCGGCCAAATTGAATGGTGGTATATCAGGGGGAATTCTATAAATAATACCCAAATCTTACGCATTTCAATTATTTACACGGTGGTGCAAGATCGGTGGCGCAACGGTGGCGAAAACGGTGGTGATTTTGAAGATGGCGACGGGCGATGTTTTGATGAGTATGTATGTCAGAAATCACGTTTTACATCACATGTGTTACGTTTGTGTTTACTGATATTTCATCCGATTGCTTTGGAATATAATAATGTACGCTGGGACATACGATATGTGGTGATTGAATTTGTTATTACGCGTGATTGTTTATATTTATTAACCCATTTCACCACTTATACTGTGGTATTCGAGCATACATGAAGCCACCAACCCGCCCGACCCCAATATCCATTACAATTAAACAATACATTAAGCCTTTACAACGGGAAGGACGGGCCGGCGTATATCTATATGGTACATGATTGAAGGTTCGAATAGTGAACTTGTTCAATCGACCTAATTTGATGTGAAAGCCGTGGGTATTTTCGTGATTTCTCTTAGTTTATGCATTCTAAATTAATATGTAATGACGCGTGGGTACTTATATTATTAAATTTGACATAAGGGAAGTCAATCGGGAGATCTGTATTGCCTAGATATTAAATTTTTTTTTTTATGCCGGTGACGACTATTGCGGTGGCGACGAATTTATGCCGGCGGCTACTAAATTTATTAACATTTCTTACATCGCCACCGTTTTCGCCACCGATATTGCACCACTGTGATTTAGGGTCCTGTGAATAATCGAGATTCGATGAAAAACGAATCGACTAATATTCTTCATAAGTGCACATCTATCGCTTTATTATTGTTTAAGTTCTTGGTTCACTAATTCCAAAATGAAATAGGTTCAGTTTGGGCTCGTTAGTTAATAACTTCACCCGTTGTTATAGTCTGGGTTCCAAGTTGAATCAATTGAATTCAAGGGAGCAATTTTCGATTCGACGTTTCGGAATTTCCGATATTCACAGGACCCTAAGGGTACGTTCATACACTGGCAAGTTTGCACGGTATGGTTTGCAGGCATTTTGTCGTAGAAAACGATATGGCGCCATGATATGAATGGAAAAAAACACATACAGTGCATCTGTGTCATAGCTAACTACATGCGAAGTAAAATCTGCGTAGTTCCACTAGTAACGATGCTACTGGAAGTTGCCTGTAAAAATCGTGCAATTATCTTGCAAAAATTAATCATACAGGTATTTGAAGGCAAATTCCAGTAGCACTGTTACAAGTGGAACAAGATAAATGTTACTTCTCATGTCTTTCGCTTTAGTAAAGATGCATGTTATGTGCACGTTTCCGTTCATATTCTGGCACCATGTGGTTTTCTATGACGAAATGCCCGCAGAAACATACCGTGCAAACTTGCCAGCGTATGAACGTACCCTAACAGTAACTGTTCCTCCATACAAACCAATGTAAAATTTACAAATTTGCATGCTATAACCATTCAATTCATCGGTCAATATTTACACTCCAATATGTCAGTGGCTATGGAACGCGAATTTAAACTCGGGATTGGTGTAGAGTCCACCACGTGACGCTCGGGAACCGGTTGCAACACGTGCCGACCAGAGCACGTGTTATATTGACCAGCGATATTACTAGTAAGTGCAGACCACACAACTTCGGGTCTGTGATAACTTGCACATAATGTTGCTTCCGACTTATTGCTATTTCACAACGAATGACACAATAACTCACGCCTATTATAATAGGCATGTTACTATGAACAACATGCGAAGCCTTGAAGGCCATCGCTCAATTCAGCTGTCTTGAGACAGTCTGTATCTACCATGCACACATACCTATATGTGTTGATCCCTCAGTTACTTTGAGGAATCTTAATTCCGCTCTCTCCTGATGAGACATTGCGGGTTCACCAATTTCTAAATTGGTTGACAAAATAGGTCGAAACACTAAAAGGCAGTGTAGAGTGCTACATAGAATGTCCCGTCCATAGATCGGATGGGATGTTGGTATTTATCCAATTTTATATAAAAACCGAATTTTAGATGTCATTATGTCGACGTATTTCCATAATTATATTATACGCGGAAAACCAGGGGGGGGGGGGTGGGGAAAAAACTCCAGGAACGTATGCTTATTTTCTGCGTTCGGGAACTTTTGGGACCCACCCAAATCCGCAAATTTTGTACTACCAAAATTTAGGTACCCACCCCCATACTACTTTATTTTATGTGAAATTTAATACAGATTTATGCCCCAATATCTAAAATTTCCCTCATGTTCTGTTTCTGAAAATTTTAGATTGGCGGGGATGGGGGGGGGGGGGGGCTTCACGCAGCCGCCTGGCTTACCCTCATGCATGCAGCTCGTACGACCATGACGAGATAATAATAGTATGTGCGGTCATTTATATGTGAAAGCAATTTAATTGTATATATAGCTGTCGAAATCTATAATCTTTAATGGATGACCCTTCGTGTTCAGTTCCCAACATCCCAGATGGTGCCAATTGATAGCCCACATAAAACGCACATAAAACGTGTTGACCCTAAATGAACCCATGCCAGTATTAGTCAAATCTGGTCAGTGGCCGAAGGGGGATAACTCAATCTGGTAAATTGTCACCCAATACTATTCTTAAAAATGCATTTTATTCCCAACTGATACTAATTTCATAATATTTCTGACTGGGAATATCATTATTTGTATCACAGTAGTCACAATGAATCCACTTACGTAGTTTTAGACACAGAAAACACCATCCGGTTTATGGGCCAGGAGAGTAGGTCCCCATAACACATAAGTCCCCACAGGCCAGGTCTAAAGACGGCACGGTTTCCCCGTAAACCATGTTTAAACATCCCTCTCTCTCTCTCTCTCTCTCTCTCTCTCTCTCTCTCTCTTTCTCTCTCTCACACACGCTCTCTTCTGGTTAACACCAACAATAATAACAAACGCTATATCTATGGAACTCGTTTAAAAGAAGGTTTGCATGAGTATTCTTAGGAGAACCACCTAATTCGTTATTTAAATGATTGGTCTTTAAAGAAATTCTTTTTATTATTAATTTATGATTATCTCCGTTATATTTAGTAAATATAATCATTCCAAAAGGAAGTTTATTTAGTATTGGCTTGTTGGCTCCGGTTATTCCCCTTCCGAATAAATAAGGATAAACATTTTAACCACGTGTTATTCAGATTGAATACTAATCGCTATCTGATCGTGAATCCCTATTATATATTGTTTTAAATACTGACTTCAGTGTGGCATGTTTCGTGATTCACTTACGAGATCGCTGCCCCATATTGCATGGACTTCGTTTGGAAATAGAACATAGCTATCTGACCATGCACATGGTGTACTGGATAATATATTCCAGCCTCGGAGCTTGTCATGTGACGTTAGAAGTTGTTCGATCTTAACTTCCTTATATTAATCCATGAAATCGGACCAGGATGTAACACATTTATAGTGATTTCCTCAGATACTCAACGTTGTATCCACATTCTTGATCTTTCTGTGTGGAACCAGGACTGGGGGTCCTATATATTATCGTGTCTAGCATCAACGCACCCGTGCTCAACCGTGGTGATAATGGCCGTTTGACATCCTCTGCCGAGCTGTTTAGAAGTGACAACTTTTACTTCTTCGACATAGGAAACGGGTAAGCCCGTTATGATATAAATTAAAAGATATGTCACAAAAATAAGAAAATACATAAAAAATCAGCGCTAGGTTCTTGTTACGATCCGTGGATTATGGATACAAGACTGTCTGACACTTTATGTTAAACGGGACACACAAGTTACTGAACACCTTGTATAGTGTAGAATCTTGGATCCATCTTTGCTTGCACATATCATAAACCCTCGATTTGGCTTTATATATTGATAGCAGAATGGTTTGTAATTGATTTTTATCTAGACTATTATTTTGGAAAAATTCACCGTGTTTTACTTAATCGGTAAAATGTGCCGTCACTATATGGATGCACTATCCGACATTTGGCTAACTGCATTCATATAATATGCTATGGTTTATAGAAAATTGCATACGAAGCAATGACTTATGAAGAAGATAAAAAAGAATTTGATAATTGTTCACAAATTTGCTCTTTATTCACATGGAGTACATTCAATTTTACTTTCTTTTCGTATTTCAGAAGATGCGACCGATCTGTAATATGATTGTATTCTCTGGTCAGGCAAAACTGATCCTTGTTATTTTTCACAATTATTGGCATTTGGATGATTGTTCACAACTACATTGTTCACGAAGTAACATACATCTGAATTACTAATTTTATGAGTTGAGAGAAAATATAAATTAGTGGGGATAATTCCATACATTACAGTCAATGGAGCGATAAGCTTTCGGACCGAGGAAAGGTAAGGTTCAAGTATAATACCAGAGGTAAACCCGAAGAGCCATATGGAGTCTGGGAATAATCAGATTAAAAATAATAATGTTGACTGCATAGAGCATGCGGAGTATTTACTAATGCAAAGAGTTAAATTCAAGATGGCTGCCAACAGCCATGTTATTTTTATGAAACCCATTTATAGGTGATCATAAACATGCCTGTAAATTTTCTAAATAGTTTCCGATAAATGCGGGCTGCGGAGTGTGTACATGGATTCGAATTTCAAATCAAATGATGGCCGTTTTTTAACGAATTTCGGAAAAATCGATGTCTCCCATCTAGTTGTCACCCAATGATACATATGGAGTTTAGTGACGATGAGTTCAGGGTGTAACCTGCTTGGTGTGCTGAAGGTTTTAGTCATGCAAGGAATAAAATCCATGATGGCCGGGGTGGCGGCCATATCTAAAGAAAAATTCGTAAACAATGTAAAACTCCCATCTGGTGGTCACCCGGGTACGGGAAGTGGTCTGTATGGTGTGCTAAAGCATTTAGTCGTGCACATTATAAAAGCTAAGATGGCTGCCGGCGGCCATGCATTTCGTCGAAAATCCGTCAATGCTCCCATCTTGTGGTAATCCTAAACTTGTCTGCTCAAATTTCAAAAACATTTCTCCAATAAATGCGGGGTACACTGTGTGAGCATTGATTAAAATTTGAAATCCAAGATGGGTGGTTGTGGCTATATGTTTTTAAACAGAATTTCGGAAAAAATCGACTGCTCCCATTTAGACACGCTCCTCCAAGTCCTTTACATATTATCTGAGATCCTTGTTCACGAGAGACTCCGGGGTATATAGCCAGATATTCAAACATTTCCTGACCGCCATGCAAACTTGACTTCGTCACGTTGAGCCTTAAAATAATGTATAGGGACGAGAGGAGATAAGAGGGTCGGATCACACGTTATACCACATACAGTACTGTAGCTCTATAATTAATATAACTAATTGATATAACTAGAAACAAGAGCCATTACTCTGTTAAGATAATTGGAATAGGGACGATTTTTATTGTGGAGCTGTCGCGCATGTTATACAATCACATAGCAAACAGTTATCAAAAGCCACTAATACACCGCTATGTTGCGAACGATTAAGGCCGGACACCGGATGAAATATATACGAAGAGCGACAAATATGACCGAACTAATAATGATAATAAATGTCCACATGTAAGTATACACGTTTATGCTTGGTTTTCGTTCGATCAGTGAGCACGTCATTGTCACGTGATTATGTTTTCAGATGTTGCTGGAATGAATCATTCATCAACTTGCATCGCTCCTTTTAAATCATCAATTGGATTTCCCATTTGATTGAATAAAAGTTTGAGTATACATATATATCGCCATGCATGTTCCATAAAATATTTCAGCTACTTTACAAGTGTTTAAAAATACTAAATCGTGGATATAATTGAGACTATACTATTCTTCTTTCTCTCTAAAAATCTAGTGGCAACGCATTTAGTATAAACATATTTTTATTTTCAAATCAAACATAGCATAATATACAGATGATACAAATATGCAAAATAGAAGAGATAATGTGTGGAAATGAGGACAACAACAAGGACAACAAGCCCGAGGGCTTATATGAAGTCTTCGCCTCTTTGGCGACGTGCCCCATCCCCAATAAGTGGGGGAGGGGTATCGATCAGACGGTAAAGGATTGTAATAATGTTATTAGGAGAAATGGAGATATATATCTAAGTTTGAGTTAGGGATGGAAACAGGGAGAAGATAGTGTTAGGAATAGCAAGAGACCGGGGAGGGAGAGAGTTAGAGAGAGGGAGGGGAGAGGGGTGAGAAAGTAGAAGACAGGAGATGAATCGTGAAATGATGACAATGGTGAGGAGTGTTCAATAATTGAGTTGTTGCGTGATAAAAATGATGCTCGTCTATAGTAATATGCATGCGTCAGGCTCCATTGGAGGGGTCAAACGTAATGGCCAATTCCTATTTCAATGGTGTTCACTGTGAATATCGCAGCATCCTTTATATGGAATCATTTCACGTATATACAGAATAGTTACAAGTAAGTAACATACAAAGTAATCGTTACCGGAAGACATTTAGTACTACATATATAATGGGGAATATCGAGCTGCCGCATAACGCGGCCGGAACCCAAAGCAATTTGTTACCCGTGCAAATCATGGAAATATTTTTGTTCTCATAATTTATGTCTGTACTGCACTAAATATTTTTTTGTTTTCGCGCTGGCTAAGCTCCCTTGATTCCCGCATTATAGTATTCTCAGATATGGCTACATTGGGTAGGGGGTCATATAGTTCTCTTCTGAAGTTCTGGGCTCTTGATAAACTGTTAATTCAAAGAAATCGTGGTAAGTTTTCTCAAGTTCCCCACATAAACAGAAAGGGAATATTTTTACATGATTATCTTTCAGGTCATAACAGGTGGCTGCATTTCAATCTTAACCGGGTATGAATGATATGAGATCTACGGCATTTACTATGATAAAAAAATCGGCAGGCAACGCAATTGAGTTCATCCAGCATTATAATATGTAGTTGTTTGAGTTTCACTTGTCTCATTCCGCCCACATGTAGTAGGTTGACTTGCTAAGATTTCAATTTAATTAATCTAGAAGTGAGAGTATTACATTGTTCCACAATCAACTTCTACCAAACTATTTGGTTAAAAAAATAGATGAACAATATAATTTACATAAGCGCCAAACATAGGACATAATTATGTGTGTATTTTATTGAAGAGTGAAAGACTTGGGACAGAATTTGTTCTTGATTTCCATGGATCCGCGTGTGATGTTTCCATCCCTATATGTTAAAAAATGGTTTCCTTGAGTTTTTGTCTGGAAAACAAGACGCTGTGGCAAAATGGTAAAAGTAATTCAATAAGTCATATTGATCAAGTATTTTCATAATGTCACAGAAGTATTTTTTTGAACAAGATAAACGGGATTCATTGGTAGAAAAAAAGCGTATATTCATACAATCTGTGAAGTAAAACTTGTTTAACAATTTTGTTATTTTTGCATTCAACATTACACAAGGATGATAATAATGACACTTGCTTTTTATTTATGCAGAATTCTATTGAATGAATACCATGTAAGCCCAGAGAGATATCGGCCCGGATCATGGGTTCGAATCCCAGTATCGTTTTTTTTGTAAAATCTATGAGTCCTTTCTAATTTAAGAATTTCATTTTGGTTTGTATTCCATAATAGCGAGTTTGCGATTTCGAATCGTTACGTATACGGGTACGTCTACGGATAGCTAACCGTACCGGTACACGTTTTTTAATCGCAAACTGTTTCATGGGTAGAATTCAGCACATGGACTGATAATATATGGTGAGACAACTACAAACAAATCCATATGTACAAAATATATAGAGAAAATGTTATTCGCATTCGCTTTATTGGCCGACATTATACTTACCGTTATGAAGACAATAAATTATTGGCCTCTGGATAACCAATTTCCTTCATCAGGGACGAGGCGACAATACATTGTTAGGGGTTGGGGAAGGGGTTTCTTTCACTCATTGTGGTCACATTTTCAATTAAATTTCACTAAGGATTTCATTTCATCGATTGGTGACTAAAATAATTGGAATTTTCAGAATGACAAGATGGCCGGGTTATGATAGATCTTTAAGTGTATTGTTTTTGTTAGACCCAGGTTCCAAAACAAGACCGAATTTCCCCTGAATATTTAGTCATATTAACTGTTTGGTTGGACTTTTACAACATATCTTAGAGTCGGAACACAACAATGTGAACGTTTATTCCAAAAATTGGGATTTTGGTCTGGATCCACCCGGATGTAGGTTAGTTTAAACATATTTATTTGTCTGATTTCAATAACACATATAGGAAATGATACATACATTTTTATATAGACAATGGGATTGGAGGACAAGTGCTTACTCACTTATGAGTACCTCCTCTCCCATTTACTATTACACTGAAAAATAAATCAAGAATAATGGTATTGCAACATGACTACCAAAGGCAAGTTGAACTTATATACATGTACATATCACCGGTCGTTTCCCGCCCCCGAGTCAGTCTTTTGTTTATACATGAATTACTTGGAAGTCGTCTTTGATTGAGTCATTTGCTGGCTTGTATATGTATTTGCTAGACTTGGTCAATAGCATCTAGTTTTGTCTCACGGATGAATGATTGTACAGCTAAGAAAAAATTTTCATTGTCGCAATCGGGTAGAGCAGGGTCTCCAAATAGCAGAATTTTTAGTGAGTAAATATTATAAGGAAGTAATTTATTCAATAGGCGAATTCTTGGGATCGAATGTAGGCAACAATCAAAGAAATAATGGAAGGCATTTTCTTCTCCATTTTCACATGAGCAGTCTTTGCAACTTGCAATGTAATTTTGAACCTTATCTGATAGGAGGTTGCTACATTCACATCGTAATCTGCAGTGATATATATTTTCAGTCCGCTTTCCTACATTGTAATATTTGGGGGGTTTGGGTATTTCTGGTTTAAATGTGTTTAGATAACATTGTAGGTTAAGATCTCGAGTCTTAGTTTTGGTTGCATTCCAATTTTTTACACACGTGGGCATGAATGTTGACTCCATTCTTTTTGTATTAAGTTTAAAATGTATAAAGTTTGATGCAAATCTAATATCGTGGTCGCTTATATCGGAGAATTTTGGGGGAAGTAAGTCAACTAAATATTTGGGCACTTTGTGATTGACAATGTTATGAAAAAGTGAAAGTCTTTTTGTTTGTCTTCTTTCTGAAAGTGTCTCCCAACCCATTTCGGTTAGTATTCGTTTGCGAGGTACAGATCTCGTACAGCCACTTATAATGCGTGCGGCTTCATATTCTACATCATCTAGTTGTTTGAGTAACTTGTCTGGTGCTCCAGCCCAGACACTACTTGCATATTCCATGATTGGGCGTACGTGTGACAAATAGAGGATTTCAAGAGTTTTGCGGTTTAAAAGATACTTGAGTCTTCGTAGTTGGGATAATTTAGCATAAGCTCTGGCACATACATTTTCTATATAACTGTCCCATGTTAAGTCGTCATCTATGTAGGTTGACAAGTTCAACTTGGAAACGACACAGAGCGTTGAATGATATTCTTTTCATTATATGGTATTAATAAAGAGCGTTTTCTTCACTTCTGTATTAACTTCAGGAAACAAATGAAACTTTCTCAGACTATGATAAGATGTTGGACATAGTATAAATTATATTATTTAATATGTCGGTACTTCGTGTTCTTGGTGCCTGAGAACAGTGAAGTTAAAAATAACTTTCATGTTAACAAAGTTTAGGAAATTGGGTTATAATTTCAAACAGGTTGATAGTTATTCAATATCGTGTCACAGTAATCGATATTATTTAATTAAAAACAAATAAATTACAGACAGATGTTATATGTTATTTTTATCCCACCCCGATTTATAATAGACCATCGCTAACACCCCCTCAAGTAATCTAATTTATTTCCACGTACGCTATATATTCTACCCGTCATATAATTTTTTTTTACATTTTTATGTTCATTTTTGTTTCAGAAAAACGTCACGTGAATTGAACAAACTCTTGGATGTCCAACATTGACACGTGGATTAATAATGACACCATCGTATTAAAATCGACACATGTACAAAGGGTTGGCCAGAATAAGGTGTCCGTTTATTAATTATGGCGTCCTCGTCACGAAGTCGGTGCAATGAGGACTCACATGAGCTATCTCGGTGTTATAATCGGATTCTGCTACAAGTGTTTAGCAGTAGACAAATGGCTCGTCAGTCGACTGATCGTTATAAAATTACATTAGTGGGGAGCAGGGCGAGCGGAGTTCATATTAAAGAAAGTGATTTAGATATTCTGATTGAACCTCGAAACATAATAATAGATGAATCCAGCTTGAGATAACGACATGACCTCCCGTGTTATGTCCGGATATCTACTGAGGGGTTAGCTGGGCTCGTACCAAACGTCATCTTGGGTGACGGGGAATACGTGCTGGCTGATCCTATCAGAGACATGCGTGAAGAGATCTTTGGAGAAACCCCGGAGGCTGATGGATTATCAAAAGTTGGTAAGATACTCGATACTCGACCCATCACAACCGACCTTGTTCCACAACTAAGAATAAGTAGAATACCACAGACAGCACGCTTATTTTCCACACGTGACCGGTCATGGCCATCGGACCACATTATATCGCTAATTAGCTCTGGGGAATTCCACCTTGCGGCACGACCTGCTCCATCAGACCCGGACAGTGGGCACGATTTCTGTCTGTCGTTCGCTAAGGCAGAAGTCGTGCTCTTGAGAACAATGTCAGTTTACCAGATACTCAGTATAAAGCTTTTGAAGACAATCCGACACGTCATTAATTTGGGCCGGGGAGTGTTGACGTCCTACCATCTGAAAACGTCAGCTCTCTGGCATTTCGAGCAGACGGACGCTCGATTCTGGGAAAATGACTTATCAGTAGTGGATATATTAAAGAGACTTGATCAGAATTTAAAAATAGGATTCCTTCCTCATTATTTTGTTCCTGCAATGAACTTGTTGACTGGTGTCTCGGAATCTGATCTGATATATATCCGGAGGCGTCTGTGGACTCTTCTCGGGTTGTATCTCATCACTGATGATATCGCGGGAATGACATCCCGGACTAGGTTGGAATTCGCATTTTTTATATTTAATAATGTAAGTAAACAACTCTCTGAAACAAACCCGGCTAGTACGCAGACGGGTCATATGTCTCATATCAGGAACACATTTGAAGCAGCAGAGGTCATGTATGGAACCGGGATTGTATCCCATGACATGAAACAACGAATATCCGCATCTGTATTGACGAGGTGTCCAATCCATGAAGTCAGACTTCTTTATATAGACACATTTAAATCATTGCTGACGTCATTTAAACAAAATAATACGGTTGATCCTTGGATAGATTCTAGACAACATGAAGACTTTTCATATGACGACTTTGTTTATTATATGTCAACAACTCTGAATTCAAATAAGGACCCGTTAGAAGAGTTCTTCGTGATAACATCGACAGATAACAATAAAGGGGGCCGTAGTGCTCTCAAAAAATCATTGCCAAAAGCAGAACAAATATTGAAGAAATGGTTGGATTTTGTCGATGATTACATTACCAAGTTACAACCATACGGGAACATTGTTGCTGATCAAGTGTCACGTGATATCTCACACAAGTTACGTGGTGACAACCGCGTGAGTGGCAATGGGTGCGAGGAAAATATCGACAAACTTCTCTATGAAATTACAAAAGAGTGTCTAACGTTTGCAGTCGATCATATTGAAACGTTCAATTATCCTCTCGATAATAATGACACATGTTCATTCAGGCCGGTGCCAGTCGACGACTTTCGGGCAAACTTTCTCATATTGAGTGATGTTATCGAGAGAATGTTCATTAACGTTGAGTACGCTCTCATTACGAGCGCTCGGTTCAAGCAGAAGAGAAGTATAATGCGAATGATGATTCCGGAGAGTCTAGAATATCGATGTTTATTGGCGTACTATGCTCTCAGCGGGATACGGCTGAAATTCTTCAGGATGTGTTCTATGTCAAGTGAGCAGTATCAAGGATGGATGGAATTCATGGACGTCACATTCCCCCGAGAGCAATGTTAGATAAAATGCTACGTCGTTGAAGGTGAATGCGAAACATGATCACACATAAACTCGAGGAAGGCACTAACTGTTTTCCAAGGCGACAATGTTAATAACATCTTTTGATGCTGTTTAAAAAGAACAGAGATCTCATACATTATTTAGCAAAAAATTTAAACCGCTCATCCTTAAGACAACTTATAATACATATATGTAGTTTTTCTTCGGGCCACAACTTTATCATGTCAAACTCAGTGATTACCGTAAGATTTCTGCACCAAATTTCACTACCAACAGTCACAGATACCATAAATGTATATACCTACAATGAAAATATCATGGGTGAAACGGTACATAATTCAACCGGATTCTTGGAAAAACCTTGTCCGATACCAAATGGATTGTAACAATAATGACAAATTGTATCTATCGAATGGATGTGCCCTCAATAGATATAAACGGAAAACTACCAATCCGTTCTGGATAGATGTTCTGGATGCATGGAATTATTCAAATTAAAGATGGCTCCAAAAACGCACAGTGATGTGCTCTCATCGACGATTGTAAATAACGATATTTTCAAAATAAACAAAGACGCAATTAATGACAGATCTTTGGCCCTTCGTGGCATATATTTTATGAACGATCTTATTTGTGATAATAACAAGTTAATGTCCTATAACAAAGCGGTTATATGACATTGAAACAGATTTGTGTACGTACAATGGTATAATCTCTTTAATAAAAAAATACCTAACTTAAATGGAATACTCTAGTAGCCATCAACAAAGTAACAACGATCGACTGAACAACCCAATACTACCGTATCAGATCGAACACTTACTCAAATCCAATTCGAAGTATATCTACAATTGCATTCAAGACCCCAAAAATGAACATAAACCTCGTCTCAAAATGAGAGGAGAAACTAAATATGTACCATGAATTAAACTGGTGGTCAGACTTTTTAAAACTCCCTTTGTTCAGTTTTGTGACATGAAATATGTATGGTTTCAATATTGGATATACAATAGAATATTAGGGACTAACAATGTACTAAAGAAAATGGGTCGATATGACTATGATACATGTTCCTTTTGTAAAATTGAAAAAGAGACCATTAGCCATCTTATGTTTCAATGTCACAGTATTTGCTTTGCTGTGGAACGAGATTCGTGTATGGATATTTAACACGACTTCAATAATTTAGAAATTAATTCAAACATTATATTATTTGGCAAAGCTGATACTGAGCAAATTGATCCACTCCTCCAAACGCTCTTGGTCAGGGTTGGCGCTGGACCCAAATTTTCTCTTGCCAAAATTTTTGCCAAATGAATTTTTTTTTTGCCAAATGAATTTTTTTTTTGCCAAATTAAATCGAAGGTCAAATTGGGGAAAAATAAGGAAAATTAGCGTTTTTATCTTTATTCATATAAAACGTAAATAGATACAGGTAAAATGACAACAAATCAATATTAAATGTTAATAGAAGACACAATACATTTAGACAAGCAATTGTCAAATACTAGTAAACATAAACCTATAGTATGGTAATGCACATTAATATTAAACATGAACAATTCTACGAGACTTAACATCAACCCACTTCAAAAATGCAGCAGCAAAATCAAACTCAGACACAGATGGTCCTTCGATAGAAATTTTCATTAGAGCATTGAGATAACGAACAGACAATCGATTGCGCGATTTTGTTTTAACAATGTTTTGAATGGAGAAGGCTCGCTCGCAGTCGACTGTTGATACGGGAACACAGACTAGCCGTTCGGCAAACTGACCAACAATCGTGAACAGTTCCTTGTGTTTCAGGGCGCACTGGCATCCATCATCGACGTCGTTGATGCTTTTCTTTGCTTTGATGAAGGATCGGAATGAGTTAATCTCGTCGATTATATCGTCGTCAGTAGTTGTGTCGTTGACAAGCTTGGCAAACTGCACTAGTGTTGGCTGATGTTTTTTCATGGTTTTCTCTGTCGTTGTGATGCAATAATTTGCAGAGGATAGAGCACTCCTTAAGAACATCCTTCAAGAAATGGGTCATGTAGATGAACTTATATGATGCTATGGTTTTATATAATCCAGTCGATTTGGCCGAAGAATCCTCGAATAGAACAGTTAACAAACTTGAATAGTTACTGAGTATGGCAGTTTTGTGGACTTCTTTCATGTTTTTTGATTCGTTGATCATTTGTACGGCAATGTTGTGAGAATTTATGCCTGAAAATTAAATATATCCACATATACACACAATCATTAATGGTGTTAATTCGTTTACAATCTTTGTGGCTCAATTGCCGTTAATTAATCTTGGATTATTTCATTTCAACATGAGACAATATATATATCAGAGCAGCTAATATTTATATTAAATCATTTTTGAACCATTACATTTAAAATAGTATCAGATAATGAGTTTTTCCATTCGAATATTAATCCACCTCGAATTTATAGAGTTATTGTTCTTGTTGCAGAACGTACATAATACGTTTCGTCGATTACCGCGAAATTCATAATTTTTTTCTTCTTCATAAAAATAGCCATAAAATATATGCGGCATATGCCTGATTCACATTTGGCTGATTAACCTATTGTCTTACACTTGGTGCTCATAAACCTTGACCGTCATAAATACAATGTCATCATAAATACGCATTGTGCAGTAGCCCCGTGAGTGACCAGACAAACAATGGGTGGGATTAGAGGATTAAATGTAAAATAATTACCTTTTGCTGTTTCGTGCAGAGTGACGTAATCTTTCTTCAGATTAAAACAGCCTGCTACGAACAAATTGCTTATACCTGCGTCGGTGCACACTTTACAAAACATACCTTTCTTCACATTGTCATAAATCAACCACGGTCGGTTTAATTTCCACGCGTCTTTGAAGGTCCGTTTTGTCAGTAATGTCGGTCTGTTAGTCAATTTCGAAGGCGTCGTCGGAGTCTGGTTACTAATGTCTGTCCGTCTATGTAAATCAATCACACGTTCGTCTGTTACATCGTCAACAACAGTTACATCTGCAGGTCGTACGTCGTCTTTTTGTATGTCAGTCAATACACAGTCAGACGTAGGTAACGTAGGCAAAACTGTTTTGCGTCCAAAGAAGTCCGTCAGTTTTTTACCTTTCGTCACGGTATCGTCGCACTCGGAACGTTTTCGTTTGAGACTCATTTTAGAAATGATTTGACGTTTGGTATCGCAGTCACTATTTAAGCAATCTAAAATAAACACAGTTTCTGTAACAACACCACCTGACACGCGAGCATTAATGTACTCCCATCAGTGAGTTTGATTATGTATGAAATAAGGTGTTACCGTCTTGTGAAAACTAAAGACGATTGCATCTCACTTTGTGATCGCTTGGTTAATAGTTGTCGACCGGGTTTCCCTTTGTAGTGTCCGCGATGTGGTTTCCCTTTGTACAGTCGGCGATATATTCCCACCTTCGATGTTTCCGGACTAGATATTTCACATCACAGAATTGAAAACCCACTTGCCAAAATTTTTGCCAACTGAGATTTTTTTTTGCCAAATGAGATTTTTTTTTGCCATTGGCAAATTTGGCAAGCGGCAGCGCGAACCCTGCTCTTGGTCATAATTAAGTATAGTATATACCGATCAAAGATGAGATCTGAATTACCAAAATTGCAAAATATCCAAGCAGAAATACGAATGTACGCAAAACCTGAAAGATGGATTTTTACAGCAAATGTAGATATACAGAGTTCGAATCCCGGTGGGATAAATGGAAACGTCTTTTACACCATTACAGTTAAACAGCACATGCATAATTATAAATATTTACATGCATGTTGAAAATGTAGTACATAACAGTACACATGTCTGGCATACACATATTCGGTAAATAGTATTTAGTAACGTAAACACTGTGTTTAAAACACGAATACTGACCAGATAAGTGTCGTGTTGTGTAACTTTCCGAATACTTTGCTTACTTATTTAAATCATATAGTGAGTACAATTAATTGTATACCACCAAATCCACACCGTTCATAATCACGTTAGGTAAATATACCAATGTTAAGATTGTAGCTCGATGCTAACACTAATTAATAATCCCTCAATTTTAATATATTGCATTGTGTAATTATCATTATATACCTAACATGAGGGACTCAGAAACAAATTATAAATAATACATATATCCAATATTTCATTTTCATTATATTTATTATTATAACTAATGGATATTTAATATAACTAAATAACACAACATTCATAAAACCATTCACTTCACACTTTTTTTTTCTCTTTTACCTTTCTATTGTCTCAACAAACAAAAAATAGACAACAAACTGTTGTATCACCAACCACGAACTGTAATATAAAAAAGATGTATATACGATTCACAGACAACCTGAATGGACATAATCATGACATAGTTTAAAGGAATCAATAGAATATAAAGCATATTTTATATCACCACAATTTCTTACTCATAGTATCACCAATCAAATGTCAGAGTGTTCTATGTTGGTTCGAGATACTTGTAAATTTAATAATGGGCATAATCCACCACATCGAATAACCATAGTTACCACACAGACACACCCACTGCATCGAGGTGGACAATCATATCCAGCAACAGGTATCAAAGATGGGTGGAACTCGTGTTCTCACTTTCATGTCCCGAGAGCATAAACACCGTTCGTAAAGTTTACTTATTAGAAGATAGATAAGAAGTCCGATCATATAGCTTCGATGAATCGAGGTTGGATATGGATATCACTATGCAGCGGCATATAAGTAGTATTGGCGGACACTCTGGCCCACCCCTCGCTGTCGGCCACTCTGGCCCATGGGCCAGAGTGTCGACGAGCGAGGGGGTGGACCAGAGTGCCGGGTTCGTCGGTCCAGAGGTTGTGTTAGATTCCAAAGAGTAAGGTGAGCTCTTCGAAGGTTTTTTTTTTGACAGAAAAGAGCATAATTTACTAATGTATGTTTTTTTTCTCGGATTCTAATGGCGGTGTGTAAGCAAAGGGCGTCCCCCTTCGCTGGACACACTGAACTTAGAATAATATCGAGATAAAAAATCGAAGTATTAGTAAATTGTGCCACTTTACCAGTGGATTTTTAACAAAAGCGAAAGTCTTCGATTAAATTCGAAGACGCTAGCATTGTAAAATGTACTCGTAGAAGTTACCTTTCAGTGAAATATGTTATGAGATAATGGCAAAATGGTACATATAAGACTTCTCCGTGTCAAATCGGTGTTTTATTCCTAGAAATATGAAACACACTTGATTTGACGGACGTTCGGGAAAATTGGTAGAAAAACGCAATGACGTCGTCAACGACGCTCGCGCATTCCACATAATTGATCCTCGAAGATGTTACCATTATTACATGCATAAATTGTAACGTCATTAACGTTAGCGTCATTTTGAAACATGGATCCAGTCACGGAATTTCTCAAGACGTACGATCATGTTTCTGCAACAACGCAGATGTCGACTTGCCAAATTTCTGTATCGTCAGCGCCTTTGGCTACAACGTTTATCACTTCTATCTGCGCTGCGAATCTTCCGTGTTTAGAATAGTGATTTCATCATTTGACAACTCGGTAGAGGCGTATAATTAACCACTCAGTTTTCACATCCGCGATCTCATTAATTTATGTCGCGGTTGAGTTGCATTGTTCCCCACTTTCAGCTTTCACATCTGCGATCTCGTTAGTTGATGTCTCAGGTTGATCAATGTTCACTAAAGTAGCATCATATGGTGTGAGATAATCGTTGTCTGATGTGTGCGTCCAAGTAGAATTCCCAGGAGTAGATTCACTCAGGATCAATGATGTTTTTTCATCTGATCAATCTTTTTTTGTAGCGCCATCACATTGAAAAATCCAATGTGAACTCGAATTACATCTAAAACAGTTACCATATGGTGGTATCCACTTTGTATTCTTTAAAACTTCTAATGCAATTTTTCGTAATTCTTGTATGTTGTTACTCTGCAATCGTGGATCCTTGGTGAGCGTCCGGTGCGTTCTGCAGTGGTGAGTGAAATGACGACGTGATGAAAAATCGCGTCGCTTTTATGCTCTGACACGGACGATGACTGTGCATGTCCGTGTCAGAGCATAAATTCGACGTGATATTTCATCACGTCGTCATTTCACGATGAAGCGCCTTGTGCCATATTCAGATAGCGAAAGCGAACGAGATAATAGAAAGAGAATGCGACTGGATGATGATTTTAAATATTATACCATAAAAAATCTAACTGTTAAATACTCGAGGAAATTTAAAACATCAAAGAAATACAACGTGACATTTCAAGAATTTCATCAACCATTTCAAACTGTTCACTGAATTTTCAAAGATCTGGTGAACAGTTTGAAAGATGAGTGTGACGCAGGACCAAAAGATCAATTGAGAATTTCCATCTTACATCCATGGCTAGATTTCCTTACAGTATTTGCACATCTTTGTTCCCGAACAGATATGTTTTTTCTCCTTTCGTGTGACGTTTTCAACACCGCATGTCTGGCATTTGTGTATCATATCACAAATAGTTTGGTCTTGGTTTGGTGATTTTTTCAAATGATTGTCGAGACATCGGTTACTTCTAAAAGTCCTCTTACATTTGATGCAGTGTATCCATCGTTCAAATGGACATATCTGACCTTCGAAACACGTACACTTGTATGGACATAAATGATCACCTCTGTGGCCCGAACCGACATCACAGTGTTCACAGTAATAAGCACACCAAAGGAATCCAGTGACAGTTGTGATCACATCGTAGTGGTTGTCATTGAAATATAGATGGACAACTTTACTTTCTTTCCCAACTGGTGGTGGTTGAAAAAGAAAGCCTTAGTCAGCAAATTGATTATGTATTTTTATAACATACTCCTGATATAGTTGTTCCTGAATAATTTTGTATTCCTCAACCCCGCAACTGGTGTCGTGTGATATCCCTACTTTATCCAACAATGTCTTTGCAGCTTTCGGTTGTGGAGCTCTTGCTGGTCTCGTAATCCGTTTCCATCGTTGCTTCCATTCAGCAGTATCTTTTTTGTCAACATTACACATACCAACAATGACAGCCCTCGCAAAACACATGTTATCTTCTGCGTTCTGAATCAGAACAATACTTTTCTTTACTGTTTTCATTTGATTTTTTTCATTGAATGCTCCATGTAGTAACATATGTCTTGCGGTCCCTGCAGGCATGTGCGTGACAGTGATATCAAATGTCATCTGTCCGTCATGAATTTTGAATTTTTTGTTCGATTGTGCAACTTTTTCTATGTTGTCAAGCAATAATTCACCCGTCATGTCTTTTGCTTCAGACCACAGATGTCATATTCAACAGTAGGAAAAGAAAGAAACACAGAAAGAAGTAAAGGTACCATTCATATTTTTTTATTTTGAATGTCACAAGATACTGGTGTTTATATACCCAATTGTTGCACAAATTGCTTGTGAAAATTGTGTATGTAAGCCCATTGATGAAATATGCAATTCATGTGATTCTGTATTGTCAAATAGAAAATATGTTTTTAAAGGTGAAAATGTATTGGAAAGATTTTGTAAGTGGTTGTTTTACACCAACGACCATAACGGCACAACGTGTATTGCTCACAATGCAAGAGGCTACGATAGTCAGTTCATCTTACATTACTTGGTGAACAATGGAAATTGAAAACCTATTGTTATTATGAATGGTAACAAAATACTGAGTTTTTACAATGTAATGGTGTTAGAGTAATCGATTCATTGAGTTTCATCCCAATGGCATTATCTAAATTTCCAAAAACATTCCAACTTGAAGAAATGGCTAAAGGTTATTTTCCACATTGGGCAAATACACAGGACTTTCAGAATTACGTAGGACCAAATCTAGACAAAAAATACTATAAACCTGAAATCATGTCTGAGGAAAATAGGGATTCATTTCTGAAATGGTACGAAGCTAGGGGTGAGGATATCTTTGATTTCCAAAAAGAAATTCAAAAGTATTGTTAATCAGATGTAGACATTTTAAGACGTGGATGTGGCAAATTCAGACTATGTGCAAAGGAAACTGATCAAATAGATCCATTCCGGGAAGCAATAACACTAGCTCAAACCTGTAACCTTGCATGGAGAAAACATTCATTACCAGATATTTCTCTAGGTATAATTTCAGACGCTGGATATCCAATACATTGCTACAAAACAAAATATAAACATAAAACATGCTTTAAATGGTGGTGAAGTTAAAATAGACATACATGTTGTTGATGGTTATCATGCAGAATAAAACACAGTGTATGAAATGTATGGGTGCTTTTTTCATGGCTGTCCTATTTGCTGTCTATATAGAAACCGCCGAAACCCATACAGTAATATAACAATGCATGAATTGTATGAAAAAACAATAAAAACTGAAACTGAAACCAAAAGCTTGGGATGCAAATTAATATGCATCTGGGAACATGACCTGGACAATAAATGTAAAGAAGACAAAAATTTAAAACAGCTATGGATCAATTCTATTTGCATGAAGACCCAATTAAACCAAGGGAAGCATTATTTGGTGGCAGGACTAATGCTCTAAAATTATATTATGAAATAAAACCAAAATCTAAACAGGAAATAAAATATATTGATATATGCAGTTTGTATCCTAGTGTGAATACCTATAGGGAGTACCCTCTAGGCCATCCTACAATTCTAAGTCAGGAACAAATAGGAAACATCAAATCTTACAAAGGACTCATTAAATGCAAAGTATTACTTCCAAATAAATTATACATTCCAGTGCTACCGATCCACTGTAATAACAAAATGATATATACATTGTGTAAATCTTGTGCAGAAAATGAAAGTGAACAGCGTGCTTTAGTTGGAGTTTGGGCGCATTTAGAATTATTCAAAGCAATATAATTGGGTTACCAAATTCTGGAAGTGTATCAAGTTTGGCATTGGACTGAGTGGTCGGACAAAGTATACAGGTATTACATTGATAAATACATCAAAATTAAACAAGCAAGAGGATATAACAATTCTGTTAAAAGTGAAGACAAAGATAAATACATAAAAGATTATTATGTGGTTGAAGGTATAAAACTTGAAAAAGAAAAAATCGAAAAAAAACCCAGGACTCCGCCAGTGCGCAAAATTAATGATAAATTGGATATGGGAAAAAAATGCACAAAATAATATTCTTACTAAAACGGAATATACATCAGAACCATTCAGATATTTTGAACTACTAACTGATAACAATATCACCGTCAAATCAGTTTAAAATTTTGAACATGATAAATTCATATTATTCAGATATGAAAATAAAACCGACATTATAGAACCACATCCATCTGCCAATGTAGTTGTCTTCGGTTTTGATATTTTCTTTTTCTGGATCGAAAATATACATGCAACTATCGATGTCGAAATACAACACCCTATCTTGGAGTTGTATACAGTTTAGAAAAACTCCAAGATAGGGTGTTGTATTTCGACACCGATAGCTGTATGTATATTTTCGATCCAGAAAAAGAAAATATCAAAACCGAAGACAGCTACCTTGGTAAATGGACTCATGAACATCTGGATGCTAAAATCATAAAATTTATGGATATCAGTACGTGGAAGATGGTGTCATAAAATCTGTATGTAAGGTCAATGGTATCACTCTGGATTATAAAACTAAATGGCAAGTAAATATTCATTCAATGGTTGAATGTGTTAACGACCGGTCAAACTTTCAACATGTCATAAACTATCCATGCAGAATTAAACGCACAAAGAACCGAGAAGTAATTAGTGAAGAGTAAACAAAAACATTCCGATCTGTGTACACCAAACGACTTGCTGTGGGTGAATACAACACAATGCCGTATGCATGGAATTGATGTGTTACCAGCAGAGATGGTTTTGAAAATTTATAATAACTTGATCGAAATGTCAAAAATGGATCAAGAAATCAAACGAGAACTTAAACAATCTTGGTTTTTTAGGGAAAATAAGATTATAATGCAGACATTGGTGAACGGTGGACAGAGCCGATTGAGATGTTTGATTGAGAGATCAGAATTTGAAACTGATTTCTTAACGGATATATTGGATCAACTGTTATCAGATTATTGGATATTTCATGGTGTTCCTAAAACAAAATTAGTTGAAATAACTTTGCTCGCTTTGCTGAATATCAAGACAGGATTCTCAAAGAAAAAACTTAGAAATTCGAAGAGATGACAAGAATATATGGTTACATTATTCTCCGAGAACAATGTGCAATTTTTATTGTTGAAAAGTTATTTGAAGAAAAGGTGTCTTTGGATATATTATAAAAACCACTAGACCTATTTCAGACTTAGATAATGAACTCATTTGGACATTTGGAATAATCTGCAGTTATGGTGATTCTTCATTAAAAATAAAAAAGGTTGATTCCGAACAATCCTGATCAGTCTTACATGATCTGTCTCAGGGTAAAGATGGACGAATCATTGTTGTTCAAACATCCCTGTAACATTTTCATATCGGGACCAAGCGGTTGTGGTAAAACAGAATTTGTTAAGAATTAATCGAATATAAAGATGATTTGTTCAAACTTGTTTCATACAAAGTCGTTTGGTGTTACAAAGAATGGCACAATACCTATAGTCAGATGCAAGAATTTCACAATATTCAATTTTTAAATGGAATACCGGATGATGACAATGAACTTGTCGATGAGTAAATTCTACAATTGCACAGCGAGCTAGTCCAGTTAGAGTAAATACTACAATTGCACAGCGGGCTACTCCAGATAGAGTAAATTCTACTGGATTAAATTCTACATTTGCTAGATTTCAACCACTCAACGATAATGGTCCGCAACCAATTCAATCGGTTCAAGAAGCAGAACATTACCCGTTGGTTCAACGATACTAAAAAATTATGAATCTTTCAAAACCATCAAAATTAGCTTTGCTGGCATTTGATCGTAATTTTAATAAACGTAAAAGTAAAAAGTAATTCAGTCATTTGACATTCAACTGTTGAAGAGTAAAGATGGCGAAAAAAACTCCACTGATTAAAAAATATGGTAATTTTGCAATGGCTATGAATCGGGCACCAACTCATTTTCGAAAAAAAATGATAAAAGATGCCCCAAAGAAAGTGATTGATTGCATGTCAGAATGCTGTCGAAATATTTTAAAAGGCAATGTAAAACTAACAGAAGCTCAGAAGCGCAAACTTCGTCCGAGGTGTAGACATCTCAAGGAACATGCAAGCAAATCAACATCTTTGAAACGAAAAAAACTAATTTTAAACCAAAAAGGAGGATTTTTACCACTTCTTATGCTAGCACCATTGCTGGTAAAGAAGTCGCTTGAATACTTCGCGGTTAAACATGAAACAAATGGTCGCTGTTCCCTTCAAAATGTTGGATGACATTAAAAAATTGAGAATAAGTCTAACTAATCCGAAATTACCACCTAATCCTGAAATTACAAATGTTTAAAAACTAAGCAGAGAATTGAATTCAGTTTCTGATCAAAATTTGTCAGAATCCGATAAGGTTCAATTATATGGTACAACTTTGCATAAATTGAAAACTTCTCAAAAATCAGTTAGAGCTATTTCAACCCCGAAAACAGAACTAACACTTAATCATCATAGGGATGTGCTAGAGAATATTCCGTTAAAGATGAGAAAAAAAGCTAAACAACTTTTACAACTGATTTCAAAACATCCGCAAATGAAGTTTGATGAACATGGACAATTAACATATGGTGAAAAAGTTATTAGAGGATCAAATATTGTTGATCTCCTCAATGATATTGTACGACAAAGAAAAGGTTTCGAACCAACAGGTTGGGAAACATTTTTACTTAATGTACCTCAAGATTTTGTAGGGAACAGAAAATGTTGGATTTGGATTAAAAAACATTTGAAAGATGATTCAGATGATGATTTTGAAACTCTGATACAAAGCATAAATCCAAAACGATTTGATTCTCATTGATTTACACCAGTGAAAGGTATAAAAGCAAGACATTCAAAAACTAAAATAGCAGATAGGTTGACACCTGGTCCAACGGGTATTAAAAACAGAAAAACACACTAGATGAAGAGTTATATAAAATTTTCTATAATCCAAAGAAAGTTGGAAGTTATGGCGGTGTAAAGAAGCTTTTTGATGAAGCGAAAAGGCAAAATAAAAAAAACCCCTCATAGATGTGAAGAAATGGTTGCAAGGCCAGTCGACATATACTTTACACAAACCAATAATTCGAAAATTCCAACGTAGAAAGACTGTTGTAGCTGGAATTGATATTCAATGGCAGGAAGATTTAGCTGATCTTCAGAATTTGAAAAAAACATAATGATAATTACAGATATATGTTGTATGTGATAGACGTTTTTTTCCAAATTTGCGTGGGTACTGCCAATCCACGATAAATCTTGACAAACTTTGATCGAATCATTCAGGAAATTTTTTGAAATCTTCAAAACGTAAACCAAAATCGTTTCAAGCTGATAAAGGCTCTGAATTCAAAAATGAAAAGTTTTTGAAATTTCTGTGATCAGAAAGAATTCATTTCTTCACAACTGAGAATCCAGAGACTAAAGCAAGTATTGTTGAGCGATTTCAAAGAACTTTAAAAACTCGTATGTGGACGTATTTCACACTCAATAAAACTTCAAGATATTTTGATGTTTTACAACCCCTAGTCGATTCTTACAACAATAGTTATCACCGTAGCATAAAATCTAAACCGTCGGAAGTTACTTTGAAAACTGAAGCTGAAATTTCCAAATATCTATATGGAACAGGAATTAAAAAAGGAAAATCTACACTGAAAGTGGATGACTTGATTCATATCAACAAAACTAAAAGAACATTTGAAAAGGGTTATTTACCAATATGGACTCGTGAAATTTTCAAAGTTGATAACATTTGTAAAACTAAACCAATCACATACAAAGTTTCTGATCTTGATGGTGAAGAGTTTGATGGATCATTCTACAAACATGAAATCCAACATATAAAAGACAGTAAGGTGTATGAAATAGAATCAGTTATTGATAGAAGAATGAGGAGAGCGGGTGGTAAAATAGTAAAAGAAATTAGAGTTCATTGGCTTGGATACCCAAAAACGTTTGACAGTTGGATCGCAGCTTCAAATTTAGTATAAAACAGAATTTATCATGTCGCAAAATCATTCAGATTCAATTAATTTCAATGAACCTTCACAATGTCAGTTATGTGGTGAAAAAGTTGCGAAGAACCAAGTCACCTACTTCACGCAGATAATCATTATTTATATCATAATAATTACATCTATCGTACACATTAGTATCCAGAGCGCAAACAAAGAATTGTGGCTTATTCTTCTAAGTAGCTCTCTAGGTTATATTCTACCGACACCTGGACTGAAATTATTGAAAAATACTGAGAAAAAATTAATTAATTCCACATAACTCTCATGAGTGATAGTTCAATGTCACTTTACCCAGCCAACTCACAATGTTGTTTCACAGTGAAATTACCAAAAACCATACATATATTGATAAAGAGCTTTGGGAAGTTGCAATGGTTGAACTAATTGTACCATCAGAAACATACAACATTATTGGAGATGCGTGCACAATAAAAATAAAAATTCTGTTCCAAGAAGTTTACAATACCTGCACAAGTTACCAATAGGTGATGTAGTATTTTCAAAACCAGAAAATGGTATAGAATTAAAAATACCAGAAAGAGCATATTCTGGTGCAGCACATTTGACAGATACAATTCAAGGTGTAATTGAGAGTACAGTAAGCAGATTGATTCCAGAACTGAAATTCGAATTCAGATATTCCAAAGCACAACAACGAGTTAAAATTTCAACCAATAGTTATACCAAAGTAGGTCTTGTACTCCCCAGAGCTCTTTTGGATAAACTTGGTTACATAACAAAATCAGGCAGTGTTACATTTGCTACTCCTTCGATAACATTTCCATATGGAGTTGATTTAAATGCGGAGCATAATCAATTGTTTGTTTATTCTGACATTGCTGATAATACAATTGTTGGTGATGTTGAGGCACCGATATTACGAGTGACATCATTCGAGAGTAAAATAATGCATGATGGTCAACATATTAAGCATGAATTCCAAAACTTACATTATGTACCAGTATCAAAGTCTAACTTTGACACCATAAATGTGTATATATCTGGTGATACTGGCAAACCAATTCAGTTTGTTCGTGGAAAGTCTATGGTAAAGTTACATTTCCGACGCCGAAGTAATTTGTATTTATGATGATCCCCGTGTATAGAGGCGTACCTAGACAGTATGGAAATGGAATTGGTTCACTATTCAAATCTGCAATGAGAACAGTAGTACAGTTTCTAAAACCTATTGGTCAGATTGCTAAACAACAAGTACTCAAGCATGGACTTGCTGCAGTCGATGATATCATTCATCATGGTAAAAGTCCGAAAGAAGTATTTTTGAAACAAGGTAAAGCAGCATTGAAATCTTTTGGAAGGGAAACAATAAAGAAAATATCAACACCAAAATGCATAAATAGATCATCGCGGTCTTTGAAAAATCAGTCTTCTTGAAACGAGTTAGAAGTAAGTCCATTAAAACACCTGTAAAGAAATCTCTCGATATATTTGATTAATCATGATGATGCAAAATGGATCATGCGAATGCAGCAAGTCCGAGTTAGATGCTTCTGATGTTCCACCAACAATGACAACGATGTTGGAATCCCAATGGATAGAACATCACCCGACTAGCTCTTTGAATAATTCCGCACCGATAGAATTTGTAATTCCGCCTCAAACAGAAAAATGGACAGATGGGAATCAATCCTATTTGTATCTGAAATTCAAAATCACAAAAGCAGATGGAACAAACTTGGTTGATGCTACTGATGAAATTGCGCCTATTAACTACTTTTTCCATAGCATGTTCAGTAGTATCGATATTTACCTAAATAACAAACTTGTAACGGCGAACGGAAATACATATTCTTATCGAGCCTATATGGAAAATCTCTTGGCTTATTCTGGTGAATGTAAAGAAAATCAAATTGCCGCACTAGAAATGTGGTATCCAGATACCGCTAAACAGTTCACCGAAAACACTAAAGCTGATCATAATGATGGATTGAAATCTCGCCAAGCAATCATAGCAGGTAGTAAAACGATAGAATTGTGCGGTCGTTTACACACTGATATATTTCTACGAGAGAAAATTATCTTTAATTGGTCAAAACGACGGAAAAAATGTGTTTGAAACGGCAGTTTTCAATGTTCGTACAATTACGCTTATGCCAGTAGTAGCAAATAACTTGAACCAAACAATAATACAGAGAAATATGAAAATACTGATTAAAAGAGTTGAAGTGAAAACATTCACTATTGTGGAGGGCTTAGATAAAAAATTGAAGATCACCTTTTTCAAGGACAATTGCCAAAGAGACTTTTCATAGGCTTGGTATCAAACAAAGATATGAATGCGGTATTGAAACGACCCATTCCATTTCCAACAGTTCAATCTGAAAAAGCTTGAAGTTAGTCAGGACGGGCATACAATTCATAACCGACCATTTGAACCAAACTTTGCATCAGAACAATGCCTAAGATCTTATTTATCCCTGTATCAGTCTTCGGGTATGTTTGGACAAAGCAAGTCCTTTTGTTTGAATCTCAAAAAATACACGAATGGTTATTGTTTCTGGGGGTACGACATCACACCTGACCAAGGAGCAGAGGAAGGACATTTGCATCCTATAAAACCGGTAACATAAGATTAGAGCTTCAGTTTGCTGTAGCTCTAGTTTCTGTGATCAACGAGATAGTCTATGCTGAGTTCGATAATCAAATTGAAATCAACAGTTTGCGAGAAATAATAACAGATTATTAAAAGCATGGATGGATTGCATTTGGAGGAAAAATTGAGACTGCAAGTTGGAGGACTCGATTTCATTCCATATTGTGTTCCTATCCTTGACAAAGTTCGGAAAACATTTGAGAAATGTTTCGTTCATGAAATATAAAATTAAATTTCAAAAGTAGTGACACTCAATTGTGAAGGATGTAAATAGATCATCCAAGTCAGACACCACATTTACTTTGTATTTGGACACCACCTATACAATGGGCAGATATGTTCATTGATATAGCACTACTTAAATTGAACATTTACTGAGCTATGGAACAATGGTATCCAGAAATAGAATCATTTACACCACAAGAGAAAGTTGAGGCATTCAAACTTTGGAAAGATATAAAGGAAGTTGTTCATGCAAACTGTAACCAATTTAATTCGGTTTTTGTTGACATGTGGTGTGAAAAAGTAAAAATATGAACACTAGCGAACTTCAGCATATACTAGACAAATCATACTACCTCTGTTCATTGTATGGTGTGGTGTGTGCAAAAGATCAGTTACCATACGAGAAACCGCATCATGTAAAAGCATACATAGTAAATACACACACGTCAGAAAAACCATGAGAACACTGGGTTGCAATTTTCTTCAATGGAAACATTGCAACATATTTTGATTCCTTTGGGATACCAGCTATTGATAAATATATCAAATAATTTATTCAAAGAAATTCGATCGAATGTAAAATAAACTTTGGGCGGTTTCAACATCACGGTACAAACGTGTGCGGTATCTACTGCCTATTTGCTCTACATTTCTTGAAAAGCGGATATGGTTTAAAAGTATTAGTTGAAATGAATTTTGATGGTGACTACTTCAAAAATGATAGAAAAGTATGTGATTGGTTTCATAGAAACTATGAGCCCTTACGAAAAGAATCAGAAACTATTACCCAAAACATGTATTTCACAAACGTGTAAGACTTACTGTGAATTTAATTATTGATGAAATGTGTTCATTGCCAATTATTGATTGTAAATATGTTAAAATCATAATCAATTGTAAATATGTTGATTGTTAATTATTGATGAAATGTATTACCAAATGTCAAATATGTTCATTGCATTACCAATTATTGATTGTAAATATATTAAATTCATGATCAGTTTTAAATATGTTGATTCTTAATTCAAAAATAAAAGTTATGTTGTTGAAAAGCAGTGTCTGTTTTTTAATGATCGTCTTCGGCAATGTCGATGAAGATCTTAATTCACCAAAAAAAACACATTTGAATTGACGTTCGGGGAAATTTTGTAGAAAAACACAATGACGTCGTCAACGACGCCCGCGCGTTTTACATATAATAAATCCCATTTAGAGTAAATTATTTATCCACGATGAAATACGCTGCTACTGATCTTGGATCCTATGTGAGAGTCATCCATGTATCGGCCCGATGGACATAAAGCATTGAAATCTACATCTTTCAAGAAACAGCTGCCTCGATATTTTGCCAAATATTGTTCTTCTTCACACCACACACATGTCTTTGTCGACAGGGAACACACCTTGGCTTTGACGAAGAGTATGTGGAGTTTATTGTTGCCGGTGGCAATGTCGAGAAGCAGACCGTGGAAAGTCTGTATTGTGATCATCCGGAGGCAGACACAATGTTTGTCTACAAATGGTGGATGTTGATCATGAAATACCAGTTGGTAACATCGTAGTTCGAGCTGCGGACACAGATATACTCGTATTTTTCTGTTGCATCACATACATACAGTTAAATCTATTATCTGTATGGATGTTGGTACAACTGGACGTGGTAGCAGACGCTACGTGAACGTTTCAGCTGTGTCTGAGGAAATAGGAGAAACCATCTGTTCTGCGCTGCCAGCATTTCACGCCTACAGGGGGTGCGATTATACAGCCTATTTTGCTCAGAAGGGCAATAAACGCCCTTTTGCTCTTCTTGATCCCGATGATCATTATTCTGAAGCATTTGCAGACTTGGCCTCATGATCTGTTTCAGAAGAAAGGTACGAGGCGCCTGAACAGTATACATGTACGCTATATGGTGCCTGCAAACCCATCCCAATTAACGAATACAGATTCAATGTGTTCGAGAAAGCTTTTGGGCCTAAGAATGAAAACCGACCGTTATCAAAGCTGAAAGGACTGGACAGTAGTAGTATTCCGCCTTGCAATTCTGTTTTGCGTCAGAAAATTGACAGGGCTATTTATCTGGTTCGACGGGCCACAGATGCCAGAGTCAGTAATCCCAGAACAACCGGAATGTGACAATGGTGATACGGACGATGAACGTGTACCTGGTTGTGCTGATGACTCCGACACTGATGACGAAATTGGCCCATAAATATACATTCATTGTCAATAGATGCCGAGCTCATTGCTTAATGAAGCTTTCCGTGTTTATGTTCTAAGATATTGACAATTAATACCAAGCGCAATTATTCCACAAAGCTTTAGTGTTCAAGGTGATTCATGTTTTTATTTTATTTTGAAACAAGAATATGTTTCAATTATGTATGCCATGTTTTAATCTTGAGTTACTACATGCTTATATATTGTCACACAAAGAACTACATATATGTCGGTTGTACCACACATGGACCTCATCTTATTTGAAAACGCCAGGAAATTTCCGTTCTTAAGTTGTGTTTTTATGATCAGTGAATACAGGAGACTATTCCAGGAAAAAATGGTGGACTTACGCGATTGTGTAATTAAAAGTGAAATTTTGACATTTCTGGGTCCCCATAGAAGACCCCTTCTTATTTGAAAACGCCAGGAAATTTCCGTTCTTAAGTTGTGTTTTTATGATCAGTGAATACAGTAGACTATTCCTGAAAAAAAATGGTGAACTTGCGCGATTGTGTAATTAAAAGTGAAATTTTGACATTTTTGTCCCCCCCCCCCCCACAGAAGACCCCTTCTTATTTGAAAACGCCAGGAAATTTGCTTTTTTAAGTTGTGCTTTTATGATCAGTGAACACAGTAGACTATTCCAGGAAAAAATGGTGGACTTACGCGATTGTGTAATTAAAAGTGAAATTTTGACATTTCTGGGTCCCCATAGAAGACCCCTTCTTATTTGAAAACGCCAGGAAATTTCCGTTCTTAAGTTGTGTTTTAATGATCAGTGAATACAGTAGACTATTCCTGAAAAAAAATGGTGAACTTGCGCGATTGTGTAATTAAAAGTGTAATTTTGACATTTTTGCCCCCCCCCCCCAGAAGACCCCTTCTTATTTGAAAACGCCAGGAAATTTGCTTTCTTAAGTTGTGTTTTTATGATCAGGAAATTTGCTTTCTTAAGTTGTGCTTTTATGATCAGTGAATACAGTAGACTATTCCAGGAAAAAATGGTGGACTTACGCGATTGTGTAATTAAAAGTGAAATTTTGACATTTCTGGGTTCCCCATAGAAGACCCCTTCTTATTTGAAAACGCCAGGAAATTTCCGTTCTTAAGTTGTGTTTTTATGATCAGTGAATACAGTAGACTATTCCTGAAAAAAATGGTGGACTTGAGCGATTGTGAAATTAAAAGTGAAATTTTGACATTTTTGGCCCCCCCCCCCCCCCTAGAGTACTGTTTTGGTGGATGCATAAGCACTGCGGTTAACTTAGTTTGCAACGAAGAACAACTCTTCAGATCCTGCATTCGATTTATCTTCGAATTATGGGCGAGTTGACTCAGTTGAGTATTCTCTAGAAAACTTTAATCTCCCGTCGATACGGTCTGGAGTGAATAGTTAACCTCTACATACACATATTCCGGCTTTCCCAAAGTCACTAAATTCCGTTTACTCATTTACGTGATTTCTCAGGAAAATAATTATACAGCTTATTACTATGATATAACCCGGGTGGGGGGGGGGGTCTGCAAAAAACAATCCCGTATATAGGGCCGGGGTGGGTGGGTGGTCCAGTGGCCGAAAAAATTTCATCAAACAAACTTCATGCAATTAATGTGGAATAGTTTCACTTCGGAGTCCGAACACTACCGGCACATTGTCTCCTGTGTTCTGAACGGTAATTCCATCATGACAACAAGGCGAAAATAACTTAAACAGCTGAAACAGTTTATTGTCACAACGAAGAATCTGTTTTATCAAGAAACACATTATCAGTATAAAACGTTCTCAAATTCGGACACAAAATGATATATCAATGCTGATATATAATGCAGACCCAAGTGAGCCGATTGTCAACGAACATTTGACTAATTATTCAACAGGAATATGTAACACCACAATCCATTCAATTAACTTTTAATTGAATGGTAATTGATAGGTAATCGTCGAATAGAATGTGGCTCAATTGTGTGTGCCTTGGGGTGTGAACCGTTTTATAAATATGTCATAACCCCCTTGGGTATCTGTACAAGAAATATAGACCGCGCCGCTTCGCGGCTTGGTCTATATTTCTTGTACAGATACCCAAGGGGGTTATAACCTATACGTGCAACATTACACATTACTCGCTGTAATTACTCTGAAACATTACTCGCTGTGTAATGTCGCACAGCCTCTTGAGGCCACGGTGGTCCAGTCGGTAGAGTGCTCAGTGCTTTACGCCGTCATATATAGGCTGTCCAGTCGGTAGAGTGCTCAGTGCATTACGCCGTCATATATAGGCTGTCCAGGTCGGTAGAGCGCTCAGTGCATTACGCCGTCATATGTAGGCCGTTCAGCGTTGGCAAGCGCGGATTCCTGATCATACACGCTAAGGGAGTGTAATCAGATCCTGTATCTGGGTAAGTTTGTCATTTGCTTTCCGAGAGTCAGTGGTTTCTACGTGCGGTAAATGACCATATTCGTGGTCTTTCCCGCACCCGTAAAACTGACTACGTCGTGATATGGCATACCGACTGTAACGACGATTACCCCCCCCCCCCCCGCAAATAACCAACCAATAAACGTAGTGAGTTTGTTAGTCGTCAGTGATAAACGAAAGGTGTCATAATAAAGTCAGCATTAAATAAGACTGTGTCTTGTGTGTAACACTTCACACTCGGTGTTATGTGGAGTTTATCAACATACTCTTAATGTAGTTGTTCCACCATTGACGATCTCACACCAAACCGTGGAGAAAAGTATCGTTTTATATTGCTGGACGGGCAAGCTTTTATATCTAAACCTCCCCATTGAAGCTGGACGTGGGACACGGTTACTCACAAACGAATCATACAATAACGGTTTATGAAGGTCATGTTGTCAGATTTCTTTTAAAATCGATTATCGACAATTTGGGAGATAAATATTACCTATATTTTATCAAGTTAATCGATAATTATATCTAAATAAATCTCAAATAATGATAGCAGTAAATTTCCTTTTTGCACAGATTTTATTTTACAAGCCGCGATAAATGTGTGAACTCTAAAACTAAGGTAAATGTTGGGGTAGGTTTAAAGGGACGGATGGCCCTCGTTACGGGTTATAATTTAGAAATAACAGTTACCACATTATGAAAAAAAAATCCCCAAGAATATAACAATAGTATTGTATAATGCTATAGTATGAATGCGATCATATCCACAAAACACTCCTTGCGTGAGTCGAGCGTTTGTTTATATACATCACGTAAATAGTGAGCGATAGGCAACACACTCAACACCGTGGTAATATTTAGGAGAGTGATTCACTGTGGTCCATTCAACATTGAAATTATGAGGGCGAACATTAGCGAGCGCTATACCGATATGTTGTAAACAACTTGGTGGCATTTCTAACTAAAGTTCAATAGTAGGGTCCCCGGTGTTGAGTGTTCTGCTTATCGAATACTCTTTACGCACTATTTGTTTACATAACATGGTGTTTGTTTACATAACATCGAGTACATACATGACAATAACAGGCACTTTACGCGATACTTATGATTGGTATAAGAACAAAATTTGTGACTTTTAACCGCAATACCCACAACCAACGCTTACCGTATATTTAAAGAAACATCCGCAGAGAGAATCGGCAAAACGCTTGTAAACTGTTATTATTGGCTTGCAATGTTTTTGTTTTTTTTAGTTTCTTTAAGAAATGGGAAAATCCATTTTTCAGCCTTTTCACAGATTTTCAGTCCAAAATTTATAAGATATCTCATAGTATCCGTATTTTTGAATCTTCTTTGTTTATTGTCGTTACTGGTATAACTACAGAAATATGGTGAATTTTACACGAACAAGACTCATCCGATCATCATAAAACTTCATACGGATGTTCGGGGTGACTTTTAGATGGCAGCTATAATTTTTTTCCCGAATTTCGTTTCAAAACATGACCGTCAGCAGCCATCTTTGATTTAAAATTTGAATCCTTCGGCCAACAGTGAGCTGATCGATGCTCCTTCGATAAAGAAGAAGATTTAGAATTGCGTGTGTGTAACTTTTATTCTAAACCACCGGAGTTCATTCTTGATTTCTGGCGAAAATCATCTATGAGCAGAAAAAATAAGCCCACACCTTCTCAGAGTCACAAAAACTCTGGATGTATGCACTAAACCAGAAATCGAACACAAACTACCAAGGGATTAAAAGAAAATTCTATAATGATGTGCATGTATATGTTGTAAAATCACAATTATAATCTGTCCCAATATATACATAAACTAGCATATTTGTTCTGTTGATGGTGTCTTTTTAAAATACTAACTCAGAGAAAAGAGCAGTCATTTGAAAGTACAACATATTTTAAATAAATATTTTTCTTCATTTAGTTCATTCATTGTTTGATATTCACGGTTAACGAGACACGAATCAGCATTTTGCGGCTCCAGTGTAATGTTTTTAGTAAAACAGATTTCAGTGTAATTCTATTAATCCTATAGCTTATACTCCCAAAAGCAAAGTTCGTTAATGGTTTGAAAAGACTTAATTTATGATAACACATATTGTAACTTACATCCATGAAAAGGGACCCAATCTTCAACCACCACAATGTATAATCTGTTTTGTTCTATGAGTTATCAATCGCAGGATATTATGCACAACAACTGGGTTGAAACTACTGGACTTGACGACGGAGAGGAATAAATAAATCCGATACGTAGGAATAATGTACACTAGAGTAGAAGTGGAGTGTGCTCTCTAGTTAATCCACGATTAACACAAAACTAAATTGAAATGTCATGATTCGGCATAAATGCAATTCGTTGAACAATCTGGGTGAAATAGCGACCATGGGGTAGTAATTGGTATTCATCGGACCATGTTTGTTAGACTGACCACACATTTAATTCGTAACAGAAACTCATCACTGATTGTAGGTTTCTCGGGCTGATTGGGTGTCATAATATGTTATAAGCACGGCGTCCGATTTATAAGTTAAATAAACTCCACGCGCGCCATCCGGGCGCTTGTGATATTTATTTCATTTATAAATCGGACGCCGTGCTTATAACGTATATATTTCTGGCAGGAGTCGAGCGTGACAGTCATAATTGCTTTGTCTTTCTGCTGTTCCTCTTGTCAGACATTAGCACGAGTGAGTTGTGTGGATTGTGACCTTCGGGAGTAGCCGCCCTCGTGCTAATGACGGCCTGAATGAGACGGTTTTGGATTAGGCTCAGGACGGATTATGGAGCTAATCCCGACGCCGCGTTAGCTGCAATGCAAAGAAGTCAGATAGTGGACACTGTTAGCTGGAATCTCCCGGCTAACAGGGGCTATCTGGTCCTTTGCATTGAATTCCGGACAGAGGATGCTGGTATCCAGAGGTCTTCTGCCCGGGACAGGAACGCCGAAACCCGCCGTACAGTGAAGAAGGGGCCTCCAAAAAAGAAGACGCCATCAAGAAGAAGAAGGGACGCCGCCAGACGGGCGAAATGGGGGTGACTGTTGATCTGCCGGTCACCCCTCCCCGTGTGGTTCAGCCGACGTCCAGTGTCACAGCCGGTAGGTCGGAGTTGTCTGAGAGACGCCCAGACGACCCGACCTGCATTGAGACAGACGACATCGTACCAGCTAGCAGGGACTCCGTTGATCTGCCGGATGTCCCTGCTGTCGTCATCGAGGCGAGCGGAGACAGGGACGTGGACACCACCTCAGATGTTCCTGCCGCCAGCTTCGACGTGGAGTTGGACAGTTTACCACCTCGGACACCGGAATTCCATCTCATCCCGGTGTCCCCATCTCCACTAGCATCAACAACAACAGCTGCGGTTCCAACTCTTCAGTGAGGGCCGAAGTCGTTCAGGAAGCTCTGGAGACGATGGCAGCAGCAAACAAAGTAGAAGAAATGGCAAAGTTAAAAGAAATGATACTAGCCAGGACCATCGCCTCCGACTCCGACTCTGAAACAACAACAACAACAACAACAACAACAACAACAGCAGCTACAACAACAGAACATCGAAACAAAAAGAAGGCCAAGAAAACTAAAAAAAAATAGATCATTTCCATTTCACCTTCACCACTTCATGTTTATGTAATACCATATCATGTTAGTATTAAAATTCAATAGTGGGTTGAAGGGAAGGGGTGCCGCCCCTTCCAAATCTTCCCGGGTCAAATCCCAAACCCCATATCAACAATCAACAACGTATATATAGAAACTAGATATTAAAATAATGATTGGCGCCGATATGAAGCAAGTTCAATCAATAAACAGTTCAATGTCAAATAATATAGTTTCTTTCATCATCTTTGAAATTCAGACTGTTTCAACTATAAAGAGTTGCCTGGGGAGACATACATTTGATTTGATGGCATTAATATTTTTTTTCTAACAAAATAATTTTGTGTTTTGCAAATTACACAGGTACCCGCCTAACACATACGCGGACGTTATCATTGATTTTAATTAATAAATTCGCCACTCAGTAATATCAGTATACATCGGAATGGTTTAGTATTCGCTTTGAGGGATGATCAGGAATCTGAAGCAGACAATAGACAGCATACATGATAATACAAGTACAGAAGGGTTCGTATTGATTGGCGAGATAACATGGTGAATATATTATCTGAACTACTTGTCAATGTGGTAAAGACATTGTTAAAATACTATATAAATACAGGCACAATATTTACAATTAGTCTGTGCAATTTGAGAATGAACTTTACATAGAACAATGACCCAAGTTAGTTCAACATTTCATCAACCGAAAATCAAAACCTTATCAAAATTACACTACCCACCTGTCCTTCATTTGTTACCATTGTTATTGGAAACTGTATTTTGAGTGCTTTTTTTTAAAGGAAAAGCTCGATGAATATGCAACATTCTAATTGACTAAACTATCACACCACACTGTGTGACTTTATTGGACCATAATGTCGGATGGGAAACTTTTCCATGTTTCGTTACTTCATACACCAAAAGTACACCTCCAACAAACAAGAGCATTGTTCCATTTATTTAATATGACAAATACGCTGATGTGGTAGTCAAATTTAATGGTAGTATGACATGTCTAAAACAATACACAAAACTAGTGTTTTCTGAAAGAAATACAGAAGAACAATATGTATCACAACTCCTCGTTTCGCCAACTCAAAAACTTAAAAGCGTTCCCAATTCAATTCAATTGTTTATTCTGATCGTCAAATTAAGACATTACAGATATATATGGATATAATATACAATATATTTCAGTACAGGTATACATGTATATATTATATATGGCATAATAATAGCAACCACCCAGTGGGTGTTTATACCTAAATGCATGTGAATTATGACGTCATATAATTTTTCTATATTTCTATATAGCCAAGAGCGAAAATAGCGTGTATGCTTTTTTGTAAATTTCACACGTGACTTCCGGGAGGTTATTGCGCAGAATCCAGCAGAAACTGATCGAAGAATTACGTTTTCTTCACTTCAACTTCAACACAATCGACTGTTTGTAACGGTACTGAGTTAGGAGAGCAGCGTGCTCCGAAGACAACCGCGACGGAGGAATTTACATACAAGTACAACAACAACAACGATTGCCGATGATCACTTTTTAATTGTCCTCACTGAGTCATTCAGAGACTCAATCAAATAATAGATTAATCGAGGATTATTACCACTTTAGAGGGCGTTCTCTAGTAGATTAACAGTATTTTACCCGAACGGTAAAAAGCCATAACGCCCGGCATCAAACCGGATGCGGGCCGTTAACGATATTAACGGCCCGCATCCGGTTTGCGATTTGCTAGAAATCCAATCGAACGCAACCTTATTTCGGATTTCGGAATTTCTGTTAAAACAAGTTTATAGTTTATTATTACGAATAAAACTGAAATTTTACTGTAGTAGATGTAAATGATGTAATAACAGACCAACAACAAGTAAGTGTTACCTAACAAGTGGAATAAATTAGATTTCTGACTGAATTTTCGTTAGATATGTCCCTATTTTCGTGGTAAATAATATAATTAGTCACGTGACAATTTGTTTGACAACGAACAGACGACACATGATTTGAATTGTGATCGTTTTGAAAAAAAGAGTTATTACATGTGTTTCATTTGACATATTGTTGCCTACTCACTCATCTATGTTCTAGTTGGGTTTCATTTCAGAAAGTGGTAATAATAGTAATAACTTGATTTTGTCAGGCGTTATGGTTTATTAACGGCCCTCCAGAAATGATTAACAGCCCTCGGGCCATTAAAGGCCCTCGACTTCGTCTCGGGCCTTTAATGAACCCTCGGGCTGTTAATCATTTCTGGAGGGCCGTTAATAAACCATAACGCCCTCCAAAATCAAGTTATTGGTATATTAATCACAGCCTTTCTAGTCTGATAACATGGCATTCGGTAAAATATTACCGTGGCACAGTTTGTGATTAGCCAAATCGATTGTAAACAAATCTTCTACTCGAAATTTGTAAATTAAAAAAACAAATCAAATGTGCATGTGCGATAATCAATATCATCCATGACCAACCCGGACACACATACCAAATCGCATTCACATCCACTGAGAAACAACGAAGAAGCGCGACATTACACTTTTATTTAGAGCCGACATCGGCGTCGACAAACACTTTATATACACCGATTTCTCCACTACAAGGTCAAGGCCCAAATGGCACGAAATTGAAAAATCAACGAGTGATTGATCTGTGTTTCATGTAATTTGCAACAATGAATGTTGTTTTGAGGATTTTATGAATTATTGTGTACCACAGATACACGAAGACTAGCCAATTCAATGTTAAGTGTATTCAATTTCATGACATCATGTGTAAACTGTGTTTGTGACATGATTATTGCACTTTCACTTTCGACAGGAGCTTGGAGGCATTGTTGAATTTGTTCTCTAATCATCAAAGGTTGCACAGGTATTTGCTTATCATTAATTTAATCATTTGATTTAGGACTGAAAAAGAATTGTTTCTGTTTTCAAATTGAAAAGATCAATCGTACTGCCCTGCTGGACAAAACAAATGTCCATTGGCACTGCGGTGTGTTTGCCGTTCGGCGGCGGCGTCAGAGTTTGTAACTGCCGTTGAGCACCGTGGCGGAGCAGCAAGTACACCATGGCCGACCGTCAAGTACACATGTACACCATGGCCGAAAAGCAACTACAATGGGGCCGAATGGCATGTACATGTACACCGTGGTTAGATTTCTGGTTTATATTGTCTTTTTTCAGTTTAATGAATGCACACAGTGGCAACTACCGCTATACTTAAAGTAATTGACCACCAATAACGTGGTGTCACCCCGTTAATATGGCTGTACTATACCGCGGTATCCTCCAATACCACGGTACTGATACCGCTTGTTAACGCGAACAAGTATGTGTGAGTAAATACTTCCCCTAAAAGAGTTCCATGAAAATCACTGCGGTATTCAACAAAATTAATGCGGTGCCCGCTAAAAGACCACGGTATCATTATCGCCCAATACCGTAACTCCACGCCATGACTGTCTCGATACCGCTACCGTTTATTACCGGTATCACCGCGGTTATGACCGGGGTATCACCCCTGTTTTTCTGGTCAATTACTTTGAGAATAGCGGTACACCATGGTCGAATGGCAAATACACCGCGGCCCAACTGTAGTTAGCTGGTGGAGACGCTGTGTACCCCGCTGGACAAAACAAGTGTCCATTGGCACCGCGGTGTATTTGCCGTTCGGCCGCGGTGTCAGAGTTTGTAACTGCAGTTGAGCACTGTACTTGCCGTTCCGCATGGTGTAGTTGCCGCGGTGTACCCTGCTGAACAAAACAAGTGTCCACTTAACCGCGGTGCGGTTAGCGTTGCCACCGCGGCCGAAATGCAACTACACTGCGGCTCCACCGGCTAACAACAGTTGGGCTGCGGTGTACTTGCCATTTGGCCATGGTGTAGTTGCCGCGGTGTACGTTCATTAAACTGAAAAAAGATGATACAAACCCGAAATCTAACCACGATGTACATGCCATTCGGCCGCGTTGTAGTTGCCTTTCGGCCATGGTGTACTTGCCGCTCGGCTGCAGTGTACTTGCCGTTCGGCCGCGGTGCTCAACTGCAGTTACAAACTCTGACACCGCGACCGAACGGCAAATACACCGCGGTGCCAATGGACACTTGTTTTGTCCAGCGGGGTACGTTAATTAAACTGAAAAAAGACGATACAAACCATAAATCTAACCATGGTGTACATGCCGTTCAGCTGCGGTGTAGTTGCCTTTCGGCTGCAGTGTACTTGCTGTTCGGCCGCGGTGTACTTGCCGTTCGGCCGCGGTGCTCAACTGCAGTTACAAACTCTGACACCGCGGCCGAACGGCAAATACACCGCGGTGCCAATGGACACTTGTTTTGTCCAGTGGGGTAGTTGCATTTCGGCCGCAGTGGCAATGCTAAGCGCACCGTGGTTAAGTGGACACTTGTTTTGCCCAGCAGGGTAGTACATGTGTATTCAGTTCAAATTCATACAGATATCTTTCAGATATGTAGGCGCGCATAGTCCCGCTCGCTGGGTTTTGGCCAGCCGCGCAGTTTCTATCAAGATAAAATAAACAGCGGAAATACATTCATAAATGCTGCGTAAATTGAATTAGTTTACTCACGATGGATGTCCATTGAAACTCTTTGATGGTTTAACACTGCTTAATCCACTATCCATAAGCACAAGTGAATGTTACACACTGTGTTTTCATATTGTACATGCTCCTATATTAATTGTAATTCATAATTATTAATAAGGAATTAATTTAATACTCCGATTCAATGCTGACGAAATAAATACGGTAACATCTCCCGGCCACGTGGTCTCGCTTTGATTTTCCAGGAATTTATGTGACGTCATAAGCCATACATAGAAATCGTTCAAATGTATTTTTAGCTTCGAATCATTGAGTCTCAGACAGATAGTGCATTTGACACTTCACATCGTGTGACCTCAAAAAACTTAAACTGCTAATCATCGTGGCACGAGGGATCACCTTTTGATGAATGCCGACAATGAATGTTGGTTTTGGAGAATTCATTTGATATTTTGCTACAACATTCAAGCTGTTTCTTTATACTTGTACGCTCTCCGTATTTGGCCCAGGCGCGCAATTGATCGCTCACTGGTTTTCAATTTTAGCCGCGCGATGGTGCGCAAGAGCGATCGCGCGCCTCAAAAATTAAAGTCTGATCTTTCTGTTGATTCCAACGTTAACACTATTACTTAATATTTTTACCACTTTAGAGGGCGTTCTTTATTAGATGAACATTATTTTACCCACACGTCATGATTCCATGATTTTAAGGTGAAGTTGAACAGAAGCGAGCGCTAAGCTTTGTTTTCATTAACGCATGCTCACACCAGGACGGTGTGGTAATAATAGTAATAGCATGATTTTGTCGGGCGCCTTGGTTTCTTTACAGCCCTCCAGGAATGATTAACTCCGTCTCGGGTCTATAAATAGGCCCTCGGGCTGTTAATCATTCCTGTCGGGTCCAGGTGCTACCACGGCCTAGTACTAGTAACTTTATAACCCTGTGGCGACTGCAGTAGCGTTCTTTAATGTGCACACACCAAGGCGGAATACAGGAGAAGTCGGCCCCAGAGTAGTCGGCCCATAACTCGGCCCCGTACGAAGTCGGCCCAGCTATTAACATCAGTTAGTGACATGTTTACTCAATTGAGTACCGGTAACATACATGTATATCAGGTGTCACGGAAACCTTGTTCAACACTACATTGTACATGTATATGACTTAGTGTTGATCTTTATCGGCGTTTCGCTGACTGCTTCCATGTGGAAATCCCTCTGGCGCGACGCCCATTATAATTATGACAGGACATTGTACACAACAAAATATTGGATAGATGTTCTAATGGGGGAAGTGGGTATTTTTGCATTTGGATCTTTATTCAGTGATCTCAAATGAGACTTTTCAGCTTTACAAACTTGGTATCTGACCGAGTTCTGATTTTTAGCTCACCTGAGACGAAGTCTCCGGTGGAGCTATAGTCATCACTCCTCGTCCGTCCGTGCGTGCGTCCGTCTGTCTGTCCGTCCGTCAACTTTTTTTTTAAACATCTTCTCCTCTGAAACCATCATACCAAATTGGTTCATATTTGGTGTGGATGTTCCCTAGGTGACTCTCATTCAGATTTGTTCAAATGAGGTCACTTGGTCAAATAGTTGCGAAACCAGGGCCATAATTCTATTCCTCCACAGTAATTCTTACAACAACTTCTTGTCCATAACCACTGTGCCGATTTAGCTAATATTTGGTATGGAGGGTCCTTGGGTGACTGGTATTCAGATTTGTTCAAATGAGGTCACCCGGTCAATTAGTTGAGAAACCAGGGCCATAACTCATAGTAATTCTTACAATGACTTCTTCCACAAAAATATTGGGCCGAATTAGCTTATATTCGGTACTGAGGGACCTTGGGTGACTGGGAATCAGATTTGTTCAAATTGGGTCACTGGGTCAATTAGGGGCAGAGCCAGGGACATAACTCTAAAAACCAAAAAATTACATTTTTGCATTTCGATCATATTTGGGGTGGATGTTCCCTTGGTGACTGTCATTAATATTTGTTCAAATGAGGTCACTGTGTCAAACAGTTGCGAAACCAGGGCCATAACTATATTCCTCCTTGGTAATTCTTATAACGACTTCTTGTCAATAACCATTAAGCCGATTTAGTTTATATTTGGTATGTGGGGTCATTGAATGACTGGGGTTCAGATTTGTTCAAATGGGGTCACTGGGTCAAATAGTGGTGGAGCCAGGGCCATAATTCCCCAAAAAATAATAAAAAATTCAGGAACTCCTTGATCAATTTAACATACAAACAAAAAATATCACCCCACATGACCCAGAACCCCACCCCAACCAACAGCATTCCACCCTATCTCATATCCTAATTCACAGGTAAATAAAGTATATTTATTTAAATTCCCATTACAAGGCAACTCTCCTATGAACTGATAGACATGGCAAGGCAGATAGAGAGATAAAGATTCTGCAGCCTTAGACAGAGTCCCCAGGGAGTGTATTCATGTCATCCATAATTTAAATGAGATTAATGGTGTTATCAATGAAGCACCCTTGTTGTTTATATTATCACTCAGTGGTCATTAAAATCAGATTCATTTCATTTTTTCAAAGAGTGCCTGGCTGAGCCAGAATGAGGTTCCCAGAGGGTGAATTTAGTGACGCTATCCTACACAGCAGGCTAGCATAACCAAATACACCCTCTGAGAACCTTATTCCGCTTAGGCCTCATCTTCTGGGAAGTATCTAGAGTCTCAAGATCTCATTCCGCTTAGGCCTCATCTTCTGGGAAGTATCTATAGTATCAAATTTACATTGTTGTTTGTTAAATTTCCCTTCTAGGAAGTTTCTGTATCCCTTAATTTGCAGAAGATAAAATTCATGATTGAGGTGCCCAATGGATGAACATCACCAATTTCAACTGGGGAACTTCAATCTTATTCTAGGTCTTCCATAGCAGTTGAGGGCCTTATCAGAATGAGGTCCCCAGAGGGTGAATTTAGTGATACTAGCCCGCTGTGCAGGATAGCCTAACTAAATTCACCCTCTGGGTACCTCATTCTGCAAATAACAGACATACTATTTCAAAGCTTGATTCAAGGCTAGCATCACCAAATTCACCATTTGGGGACCTCATTCTGCTTAGGCCTCATCTTCTGGGAAGTATCTATAGTATCAAATTTACATTGTTGTTAGTTAAATTTCCCTTCTAGGAAGTTTCTATATTCCCTAATTTGCAGAAGATAAAATTCATAATTGATGGGCCCAATGGGTGAACATCACCAACTTCAACTGGGGAAATTCAATTTTATTCTAGGTCTTCCATAGCAGTTGAGGACTTTATCAGAATGAGGTCCCCAGAGGGTGAATCTAGCGTCACTAAATTCACCCTCTGGGGACCTCACTCTGCAAATGACAGACACACTATCACACTATTTCAAGGCTTGTTGTATAATACATTGTGTTGCTTGAGGCCAGGCATACACAATGTAGGAACAGACACGCTTTTTGTGATGCTATCCGGCACAGCAGGCTAGCATCACCAAATTCACCCTCTGCCGACCTCATTCTGCTTAGGCCTCATCTTCTGGGAAGTATCTATAGTATCAAATTTACATTGTTGTTAGTTAAATTTCCCTTCTAGGAAGTTTCTATATCCCCTAATTTGCAGAAGATAAAATTCATAAATGAGGTGCCCAATGGGTGAATATCACCAACTTCAACTGGGGAACTTAATTTTTATCATTATCAGATTTGTGAAAATGGGATCACAAAGTCAAATAAGGGCAGAGCAAGAGACTTAACTATTTCACTACATAGTAATTCTTAAAATATGTTTGCAAGAACTAGTTGGCTTATATAGAATGGAATGTTCTTCCTTGACTGCAATTCAGATTTTTTTGATGGGGTCACCTGGTCAAATAGCCTTGAAATAGGGGCCAAGCGAAGGACAGTTTCCCTCTTAATATGCTTCCTTCACAAGGACCATCAGGTCTATTTGACTGATATTTATGATATGTATGAAGGGTTCTTTGGTGTCTGGGATTCAAATTTATTCAGATGGGGTCACCAGGTTAAAAGGGTGGGACCAGGGACATAACTATATGTCTCTATAGTAATTCTTAAAATGTCTTCTCAAGGGATTTTGGACTATTTAGCTTACATATAGTATGGAGGAATCAGGAAGATCCTTTAGTGACTGAGATACAGATTTGTTAAAATGAGGTCAACCTGTCAAGAAATGGCAGTCTATGGGGAGTTACCACTTTTGTGTTCAATAAAATCATAGAAATACCAAATTCATTAAAACATCTACCTTGGAACCACCTGACTGATTGGTCTGACATACATGTATTGTGTTTTGGGTCCATGTATAATTGGGCTTCAAACATGTTTAAATGGTTTTAGAAAAAGGCGCTTGTGAGATTGGAAATTTCCAACAATTGAGAAAGTTTGAGGTGTCGGTTGTGAAATTCCAACCTAAGACTTGGGAGTCTGGATCCCGGTCGGGAGGGGACTTGTTGAGCTGGAGGAGGGGGGTGTTCAGTAGTGTACAGTTGGCAATTTCAAGGTGGTTTTTTACCAAGCTACATACTTGAAGTCTCTCTAGCCACATATCCTGTTTAAATCTACTTCTTTTAAAGTGATTATGAAAAGTGCTCACTGTTTTGGTCTCCAGAGTCCCAGTCTTATCAGTCTTTGCAGTCTGGTGAGCGACCCCACAGTCATTGACTGTCTTGTTGTCAGAATACCCTGACCAGGTTGCGATCCCCGGCCCGCTAGCACGAGAGACCAGTACACTACAGTATCTCTCGGCTATCGACTTCCCTAGATTTAAGTAATTGACCCCCTCTATAGTGGTGTCACCCCATGTAATACTGCTGTATTATATAAGAAATGAACGGCGGGTTCAATGTGGTCATCGGATTTTGACCGCAAGAAAAATTCAGCAAACTGCATGAACCCCGAAGTAGTAAAGCCAAAAAAATATATACCTGTGTTTCCGGTGACCCGGCCACCCCTATTTCGGAGCTCCCGACGGTTTTCATTTTATTCATTTTGCAAAATTCCAACGCATCCCGTTTTATTAGCTCAACTTACTTTGTAAGTTTGAGCTATTGCCATGGGTTGGCATCCGTCATCCGTGTGTCTGTGTGTCCGTCAACAATTTACTTTGTCGCGGGCTACAGGTTGTGCCTTTAGTCTGATCTCTTTGAAATTTGTCATGAATGTTGACATTGACATGTACATGTATCCTGCTGGACAAAACAAGTGTCCATTGGCACCGCGGTGTATTTGCCATTCGGCCGCAGTGTCAGAGTTTGTAACTGCAGTTGAGCGCCGCAGCCGAGCGGCAAGTACATGTACACCGCGGCCATCTTTGATTTCAAAATTCAATCCATTGGCGCAGGTTACAGGTCGTGCTGTTCATCTGATCATCATGAAATTTGTCATGGATGTTAATATTGACATGTAGATGGGAACGAGTGATTTTGGGGTCGTTCAGCCAAAAATCATGGCCGCCAGCAGCCATCTTGGATTTTACTCTTTGCATTTCTAAATTCTTTGTCGCGGGCTACAGGTTGTAACTTTGGTCAGAACTTCATGAAATTTGTCATGGATGTTAACAATGACATGTAGATGGGAACGAGTGATTTTGGGGTCGTTCGGCCAAAAAAAATGGCCACCAGCAGCCATCTTGGATTTTACTCTTTGCATGACTAAATCCTTTGGCGCGGGCTACAGGTCGTACCTTTGGTCTGATCTTTATTAAATTTGTCATGAATGTTGATATTGACATGTAGATGGGAACGAGTCATTTTGGGGTCATCTGGCCAAAAAACATGGCTGCTGGCGGCCATCTTGGATTTCAAAATTCAATCCAATGGCGCGGTCTACAGGTCGTGCTGTTCGTCTGATCATCATGAAATTTGTCATGGATGTTAATATTGACATGTAGATGGGAACGAGTGATTTTGGGGTCGTTCAGCCAAAACACATGGCCGCCAGCAGCCATCTTGGATTTTACTCTTTGCATGACTAAATTCTTTGGCGCGGGCTACAGGTTGTACGGTAGCTTTGGTCAGAACTTCATGAAATTTGTCATGGATGTTAACAATGACATGTAGATGGGAACGAGTGATTATGGGGTCGTTCGGTCAAAAAACATGGCCGCCAGCAGCCATCTTGGATTTTACTCTTTGCATGACTAAATCCTTTGGCGCGGGCTACAGGTCGTACCTTTGGTCTGATCTTTATGAAATTTGTTATGAATGTTGATATTGACATGGGAACGAGTCATTTTGGGGTGATACGACCAAAAAACATGGCCACTGGCGGCCATCTTGGATTTCAAAATTCAATCCATTGGAACGGGCTACAGGTCGTACTGTTCGTCTGATCATCATGATATTTATCATGGATGTTAATATTAACATGTAGATGGGAACGAGTGTTTTTGGGGTCGTTTGGCTAAAAAACATGTCCGCCAGCAGCCATATTGGATTTTACTCTTTGCATGACTAAATCCTTTGGTGGGGGCTACAGGTCGTACCTTTGATCAGATCATTATGAGATTTGTAAAGGCTGTAGATGGGAACAGGTCATTTTGGGGTAATTCGGAAAAAAACATGGCTGCCATTGGCCATTTTAGAATTTACTCTTTGCATCAATAAATCCTTTGGCACACCATAATCACCACATCCCTGATCCGATCATTATGAAACCTGTCATGCATGTTGATATTGACATGTACATCTGGTCTTACTTAGACATTTCAATTTAGCACCTTTCCTATTCCTCCATTTACTGTCAACCATTAAATCATTCCCCTACTAAGTTGAGCTACAGTGTCATTGACACTTTCATTACATTTGTCATGGATGTTAAAATTGACATGTAGATGGGAAACGAGTAATTTTGGGGTTGTTCGGCCAAAAACATGGCCGCCAGCAGCCATCTTGGATTATACTTTTTGCATGACTAAATTCTTTGTCAAGGGCTATAAGTCGAATCTTTGGTCCAATTATCATGAGATTTGTCATGGATGTTAACACATGTAGATGGGAAAAGATTCATTTTAAATTCAACCAAAAAACCTGGTCGCCAGCAGCCATCTTGTATTTTACTCTTTACACAACTAAATCCTTTGACACGGGCTACATGTCGTATCTTTTGTCGGATCATCATGAAATTTGTGAGGGATGTTAACAATGACATGTAAATAGGAAGGAGTCTTTTTTGGGTCATTTGCCAAAAAACATGGCTGTCGCGGCCATCTTTGATTTTAATCTTTGCATAACTAGGCCTTTCAACTTTCCACATTCCTAATCGCTCCATTAACTGTAACACATGAAATTATTCCCTTTCCATGTTAGCTACAGTGCCATTGACACTTTCATAATTACATTTCAGTCAATTCACATTTTCAGCTGCATATACATGTACCGGTATATGTAAACCAATTTCATCATTAAAGAAATTGCAAATTCATCGTTGATTCCATCATCTCAATATTTCATTAAAGTGAGACTTTATGTTCACACATTGATTCATTCAGGCAACATTTTCTCCATTTCTACACTGTTCATTGCATTGATCGTCATCAATGGGGATAATCTATAATTCTATATGTACTATATCATCGTTAACTATTAAAGTGACATTTCTCTTCCACCCAATCGATATTGCATTAAAATGACACTTCATATTCATTACACTTCATTCAATAATTTCTGTTTCTACATCACTTATTCTAAGGAAACTTCTGCTGTGATATACATGTATATATGTATATATGCATACAGGGTACTACACCACTCGGATAAATGTCTGTGTCATCACACTAAAATACCATGTTATAACTTGAATTGATATATTCGTAATCGTATATAGTCACCAATAGCTGGGTTACTACCGTAGTACCTGACATTGCCCATCTAGTGAACTATTCAAATTCATCGTTGATTCCATCATCTCAATATTTCATTAAAGTGAGACTTTATGTTCACACATTGATTCATTCAGGCAACATTTTCTCCATTTCTACACTGTTCATTGCATTGATCGTCATCAATGGGGATAATCTATAATTCTATATGTACTATATCATCGTTAACTATTAAAGTGACATTTCTCTTCCACCCAATCGATATTGCATTAAAATGACGCTTCATATTCATTACACTTCATTCAATAATTTCTGTTTCTACATCACTTATTGCATTGATTACCTTCAGGTAAGATAAGCTATGTCTGACTCAAATATTAAAGTGACGCATCATATTCACTACACTTCATTCAATAATGTCTTTTTCTACATAGTTTACATATATTGCATTGATTGCCTGCAGCTAAGGTAATCTATGTCCGACTCAAATAATACAAATATTAAAGGCATTCCATTTCCATCCATTAATTCTAAGGAAACTTCTGCTGTGATATACATGTATATATGTATATATGCATACAGGGTACTACACCACTCGGATAAATGTCTGTGTCATCACACTAAAATACCATGTTATAACTTGAATTGATATATTCGTAATCGTATATAGTCACCAATAGCTGGGTTACTACCGTAGTACCTGACATTGCCCATCTAGTGAACTATTCAAACCCAACAGGCCTGGTTGATTTCGCTGTGGGATGATGGTTCACTTCCATCCTCAAGCTAATTATGCCATTTCATGGCATAATTTTGTTCTGACGTGCAGGGGTAGATATGCTTGAGGCCCCACCACAGTTCAATTCACACCAGGTTCTCAGCTATTATTATCTTATGTTCGAACTTTACTCATATGTTTGGACTGATCATAACCATGATTTTAATGCTGGGTTTGAATAGTTCACTATATGGGCAATGTCCGTTACTACGGTGGTAACCCGGCTATTGGTGACTATATACGATTACGAATATATCAATCCAAGTTCTAGCATGGTATTTGTGTGACGACACAGACATTTCTCCGAGTGGTGTAGCACATGAAGTACCCTGTACGGAACATCCTATAATTATTGTAACATTGAACTTAATGATCAACTTGGTGGTTGCTCCATTACGTGTCACGTACGATCATATTAGAATATAGAAATGTTGGACGGTATTCGGTTGTTTCAATATGTCAGGCGGGTGGTAATAAGCCTCAGGCGGACCTGAATATTTCTAGGATCTTCTTAATAAAAACTGATAGATATTTAACTGTCTTTTGATTTCGGGAGTTGAAAAGAGCGGCTAGTTTGTGAGTGTTAGGTCTCTGGTAGTAGTAGGGTTTCAGGTATTTTATTCTAAGTTCATTAAGTTCCCTACATTTCATTACCATGTGATATTCGTCGCCGATTTCAAGATTACATAGTGTGCAAATTCTGTCTGAGTAATCCGTATTTGTCAAAGTACCATGTTCTATAGGGAGTTTGTGGTTTCTTGTCCGGAAGGCCATAATATAGTTAACTGATTTTTTATCATCTAGGGTTAGATAATTCTCTGTTTCAAAGTTTGGCTTTATAATCCGGTAAAATGCGTACTTGCTTGATTTAGATATTGTGGTCCACCATTCTTGTATGTATACGTCGCTTAGTTTGACAGAAATTGTGCGGTTAAAGCTTTTTATGCTTAGAACTTGTTGGTTGGTCCAGACAATACTCATACCGAGGCAATTAAGGGTATCTCGAATACCAATAATCAATGAATTATTAAAAACATTTTCACAATATAAACAATACATAACATAATACAACATAAGAGGTAATCTATTAGTCGGCATTGAGATTCCCGGAAATAGAGGATTCGAGTTTTTTTAGTGAATCAATTACGTCTTGGCGCAGTGCTGAAAAAGTAATAAAAGAACGGCGTGTAATAACAGGGTCACACTTCAAGGGCTGAATACCGATATTTACATGTATAAGTATATTTGCATTTTCATATACGCTCGAGGCTAGCACCACAGTCATTAAGTAATCTTCGGTATTGACAAATACATGTATTCCATTTAGACCTGCATTATTATTCAACACTTTATAAATATAGATATATACATCGTTGGCGCGGGACCTTATTAATGTCAGTATATGTCCAATGTCAGAAGATTATGAGTAAAGCTATTACATGTATCGAGACAACATGTGACCAATATATTTACGCTTGTTGACGATGAGATAATTCACTATCTGATTGTGACGCGGCCACCTGTTGTTTGTGTAATACATTAAGTGATGGACGTTTGGAATATAGGATGAAGTTATCTCCACAATTCCAATTTAGTTTACACCAGATCGTACATATAACATACGGAGAATTAGATTACATCAGATCGTAAGTATAATATACGGAAAATTAGCTAACACTCTGCTTCCAGTTGGCCTTTGATGATTTCTGATTTTCTGATTTCTGGCAGGCCTCCATGTCGGAAATCATCAACGGCCAACTGGAAGCTGATTATTAATAAACGGAGAATTGTATTATATCGATAATATTTAGAGTTTCGGTTGCATTTTATCACCCCTGATCAAGTTGTCCTGAATACCGATATTTACATGTATAAGTATATTTGCATTTTCATATACGCTCGAGGCTAGCACCACAGTCATTAAGTAATCTTCGGTATTGACAAATACATGTATTCCATTTAGACCTGCATTATTATTCAACACTTTATAAATATAGATATATACATCGTTGGCGCGGGACCTTATTAATGTCAGTATATGTCCAATGTCAGAAGATTATGAGTAAAGCTATTACATGTATCGAGACAACATGTGACCAATATATTTACGCTTGTTGACGATGAGATAATTCACTATCTGATTGTGACGCGGCCACCTGTTGTTTGTGTAATACATTAAGTGATGGACGTTTGGAATATAGGATGAAGTTATCTCCACAATTCCAATTTAGTTTACACCAGATCGTACATATAACATACGGAGAATTAGATTACATCAGATCGTAAGTATAATATACGGAAAATTAGCTAACACTCTGCTTCCAGTTGGCCTTTGATGATTTCTGATTTTCTGATTTCTGGCAGGCCTCCATGTCGGAAATCATCAACGGCCAACTGGAAGCTGATTATTAATAAACGGAGAATTGTATTATATCGATAATATTTAGAGTTTCGGTTGCATTTTATCACCCCTGATCAAGTTGTCCTGCTAACTTGCTATGAAGTTGGTATGGCAAAGCGGAGCTGTTCAGAAAAAACACCATTATTTTATATAAAGTTGTTATTATCACGATGTTTGGCTGATCTGTACAAATTAGAGAAACCATTCAAAACATGCATCACGTGTATTATGAAATATATTTAAAATTAAATAATAGCTGTGTTAGTTGTCGCAAACCATTATTAAAATATTTAAAACTATATTATGTCTTCAATGTTTCCCATAGACACTGGCTTTTGCTCAAATGGCTCGGATAGCCAAGCACCGCAAAATGACTACTTGACCGAAGGGTATTTATTTAACCAGCAGAAGGAAATATCAAGATTATTCAAAAGTTGCTATGGTTGCCAACCGAGGGTCATCTCGTCGATTTTTGGTCCAAAAGAGTAACTCTGTCAGAAAAGGACTTCAAATTGGTTGATATTTGTTATTGATCTATCGATCTTACAAGTAAATTAATTGGATGTTATTGGTTGAGCTAGACAATTTGCCGATGTTACTTGTCTCATGAACACTAAGGCCCGTTCCAAACGACGGATTTTTGTCGACTCGAATCTAATTGTATTAAATCCGTCGGTGATGCGACTGCGGTCAATTTTGTTTCAGACGGACGCATCTACGTCGCGTCGAATCTAATACATTGGTCAATTTATTTAAAAGTGGATTCCATGTTACCGTCACAAAATGGTCACTCGTATTTATAGAGGCCTATATATACCGGTATGTTATACATATATATATACTAAAATAAAGGATAAATTATGTATATATATGCGCGATTGCGGCGCGAATATTTGTGCACATGTATATGAGGATGTATATAGTACATATAGTTATATAATATACTATAATAGGCGCTATAAATAAAAAACTTTTTGGGCCCTATATGTGCAATTTTTCCCCAGACCCCCCCCTGTATAACCCACATATATTATATGATGTTACATTTGAATATTTTGTAATCGATACTACATATCTTCTGTACCACCTATACCTACCATTGTACATGTATATTGTTTGTATATACTTCATATCCAATAATGGAGGAATAAAATCATATGTCTGTCTGTCTGACGGTAACGTTAGAAGTTTTTAATCTAAACCTCCACATTGAAGCGCGCGTGGAACACGATTTCTCACATATACGAAGCACCAACTCTGTGCATTGTGTATCCAGATCTGTGTTGGGCTATCGCGCATGGCGACATTGGGTTTTGGTCTGTGATGCCCCCCGCCCCCACAACTATGGTCAGAATTTTCAAGTTGAAAATAATAGGTTTTATTTATTTAACCAGCAGTTAGTGCGAACTTTGTTGTTTTGGACAAAATGTGGCATGTTTTCTTACTTCCGGTCAAATATTTGTACTGACAGGGCCGTCAATGAGGGTGTGTTTTGACGTTCTAAGTTGGACACCCCAAAACGGAAACCCTCTAGTCGCGTCCCAGCTTAGAAGATGAAATTGTAGTTACTCACAGATGGAACGAGTAACCCATATTACGGTATATATCAATATTTCAATTGGCGTCAAGTCGATGAAATTAATGGCCAACTTATCATATATTAAAGATGCCCTGCCAATTTGACAGCATAAAAAGACAATTTCTACTTCTTCAACATCAGATAAAAGGCCGCTTAACCACACTTCTCTCGAATACGGTGGCTTTATTTGTCCAGTGACTTTTTAGAAATGAAAAATTTGATTCTGGGAAAAACCATTGAATCAAGCTTTGTTTCTAACTGTCTATGTTGATAACACGCATAGTTTTATTATATTAGACATCAGAATAATCAGTAAATTCTAAGTCGAGAAGGGCCACAACTCCGCTAATAATATCAAACTTGACCTTTATTGTCATGTGAGACATCCATATACCAAATTTGCAAACAATCAGATAACTAAAACTAATGTTATCATGCGGGAAATCATTCGGAAACCATATGGGGCGGATGTACACATGGACGGGCGGACACCGGTGATTTATATAGTCCCCCAAAAAAGTGACAAAACTATCGACTTTCACATGAGAAACATTCGTTTTGAACTTTTGTCAGCTTAGCAAAAATTCCAATAATCGCCTCGTGTAAAAAGCAACAATTTTTCCGTCGTCCAAAAGAGGTAGGTAATAAAGAGCGTTTTGAATTATGATTTTGTTTATATTAAATACGTTCCAACCTAAAACTGACGGATGCTTTTGTAGATTTTCGCGACGCTTGGGTCATACAAATGATGATGATTGCAAGTTGGTGTTTTCTACATTATAGCCTGGTGAGCAGAAAATAAACTCTGGAAAGTTTTACTAATTTGGTGTCAAATAGGACCGTAGATCTTTAAACTGTTCTAAACATATTTCTCAATATATAATGTAACAGATTATCGTATGGGATGGCACGTATATCAATAATTATGTTTGGCGATATTGTGAGCTGTATGAGACTATAAATAGATGCTGGCTGTAAAAGCCGTTCGCAACAGGCTGTGCAACATTACACATTACTCGCTGTAATTACTCTGAAACATTACTGGCTGTGTAATGTCACACATCCTCTTGAGTCCACGGTGGTCCAGTCGGTAGAGTGCTCAGTGCTTTACGCCGTCATATATAGGCTGTCCAGTCGGTAGAGTGCTCAGTGCATTACGCCGTCATATATAGGCTGTCCAGTCGGTAGAGTGCTCAGTGCTTTACGCCGTCATATATAGGCTGTCCAGTCGGTAGAGCGCTCAGTGCATTACGCCGTCATAGCTATGCCGTTCAGCGTTGACGAAGCTGGTCCTAACCCCGACAAGCGCGGATTCGTGATCCACGCTAAGGGATGGTAATCAGATTCCTGTATCTGGGTATGTTTGTCATTTGCTTTCCGAGAGTCAGTGGTTTCTACGCGCGGTGAATGACCATATTCGTGGTCTTTCCTGCACCCGTAAAACTGACTACGTCGTGATATGGCATACCGACTGTAACGACGATACCCCCCCCCCCGCAAATAACCAACCAACAAACTAGTGAGTTTGTTAGTTGTCAGTGATAAACGAAACGTGTAATATTAAAGTCATCATTAAATAAGGCTGTGTCTCGTGTGTAACACTTCACACTCGGTGTTATGTGGAGTTTATCAACATACTCTTAATGTAGTTGTTCCACCATTGACGATCTCACACCAAACGGTGGATAAAAGTATCGTCTTATATCGCTGGACGGGCAAGCTTTTATATCTAAACCTCCCTATTGAAGCTGGGCGTGGGACACGGTTACTCACAAACGAATCATACGATAACGGTTTATGAAGGTCATGTCGTCAGATTTCTTTTAAAATCGATTGTCGACAATTTGGGAGATAAATATTACCTATATTTTATCAAGTTAATCGTTAATTATATCTAAATAAATCTCAAATAATGATAGCAGTAAATTTCCTTTCGCACAGATTTTATTTTACAAGCAGCGATAATGTGGGAACTCTAAAACTAAGGTAAATGTTGGGGTAGGTTTAAAGGGACGGATGGCCCTCGTTACAGATTATAATTTAGAAATAACAGTTACCACATTATGAAAAATTTCCCCAAGAATATAACAATAGTATTGTATAATGCTATAGTATGAATGCGATCATATCCACAAAACACTCCTTGTGTGAGCCGAGCGTTTGTTTATATACATCACGTACATGATGAGCGATAGGCAACACACTCAAGACCGTGGTAATATTTAGGAGAGTGATTCACGGTGGTCCATTCAACATTGAAATTATGAGGGCGAAGATTAGCGAGCGCTATACCGGTATGTTGTAAACAACTTGGTGGCATTTTAAACCAAAGTTCAATAGTAGGGTCCCCGGTGTTGTGTGTTCTGCTTATCGAATACTCTTTACGCACTATTTGTTTACATAACATGGTGTTTGTTTACATAACATCGACTACAAACATGACAATAACATGCAATTTACGCGATACTTATGATTGGTATAAGAACAAAATTTGTGACTTTTAACAGCAATACCCACCACCAACGCTTACCGTATATTTAAAGAAACATCCGCAGAGAGAGTCGACAAAACGCTTGTAAACCGTTATTATTGGCTTGCAATGTTTTAGTTTTTTTTTAGTTTCTTTTTAAATGGGAAAATCCATTTTTCAGCCTTTTCACAGATTTTCAGTCCAAAATTTATAAGAAATCTCATAGTATCCGTGTTTTTAGAATCATCTTTGTTTATTGTCGTTAATGGTATAACTACAGCAATATGGTGAATTTTACACGAACAGACTCATCCGATCACCATAAAACGTTTTATGTTCGGGGTGACTTTTAGATGACAGCTATCATTTTTTTCCCGAAATTCGTTTCAAAACATGACCGTCAGCATCCATCTTTGATTTCAAATTTGAATCCTTCGGCCAACAGTGAGCTGATTGATGCTCCTTCGATAAAAAAAAAGAAGAGTTAGAATTGCGTGTGTGTAACTTTTATTCTAAACCACCGTATTTCATTCTTGATTTCTGGCGAAAACCATCTATGAGCAGAAAAAATAAGCCCAAACAGTCTCAGAGTCACAACATCTCAGTTGAATAATTGAATGACTTCACTAAACCAGAAATCGAACACAAACTACCAAGGGATTAAAAGAAAATTATATAATGATGTGCATGTATATGTTGTAAAATCACAATTGGAATCTGTCCCATTATATACATAAACTAGCATATTTGTTCTGTTGATGGTGTCTTTTAAAAATACTAACTCAGAGAAAAGAGCAGTCATTTGAAAGTACAACATATTTTAAATAAATATTTTTCTTCATTTAGTTCATTCATTGTTTGATATTCACGGTTAACGAGACACGAATAAGCATTTTGAGGCTCCAGTGTAATGTTTTGAGTAAAACAGATTTCAGTGTCATTCTATTAATCCTATAGCTTATACTCCCAAAAGCAAAGTTCGTTAATGGTTTGAAAAGACTTAATTTATGATAACACATATTGTAACTTGCATCCATGAAAAGGGACCCACTCTTCAACCACCACAATGTACAATCTGTTCTGTTCTATTAGTTATCAATCGCAGGATATTATGCATAACAACTGGGTTGAAACTACTGTACTTGGCGACGGAGAGGAATAAATAAATCCGATACGTAGGAATAATGCACAATAGAGTAGAAGTGGAGTGTGCTCTCTAGTTAATCCACGATTAACACAAAACTAAATTGAAATCTCATGATTCGGCATAAATGCAATTCGTTGAACAATCTGGGTGAAATACCGACCATGAGGTAGTGATTGGTATTCACCGGACCATGTTTGTTAGACTGACCACACATTTAATTGGTTACAGAAACTAATCACTGATTGTAAGTTTCTCGGGCTGATTGGGTATCATAATATGTTTTTAGCACGGCGTCCGATTTATAAGTGAAATAAACTCCACGCGCGCCATCCGGACGCTTGTGATATTTATTTCATTTATAAATCGGACGCCGTGCTTATAACGTAAATATTTCTGGCAGGAGTCGAGCGGGACAGTCATAATTGCTTTGTCTGTCTGCTGTTCCTCTTGTCAGACATTAGCACGAGTGAGTTGTGTGGATTGTGACCTTCGGGGAGCAGCCGCCCTCGTGCTAATGCCGGCCTGAGTGAGACGGTTTTGGATTAGGCTCAGGACGGATTATGGAGCTAATCCCCGACGCCGCGTTAGCTGCAATGCAAAGAAGTCAGATAGTGGACACTGTTAGCTGGAATCTCCAGGATAACAGGGGCTATCTGGTCCTTTGCATTGAATTCCTGACAGAGGATGCTGGTATCCAGAGGTCTTCTGCCCGGGACAGGAACGCCGAAACCCGCCGTACAGTGAAGAAGGGGCCTCCAGAAAAGAAGACGCCATCAAGAAGAAGAAGGGACGCCGCCAGGCGGGCGAAATGGAAGAAGAAGATGGGGGTGACTGTTGATCTGCCGGTCACCCCTCCCCGTGTGGTTCAGCCGACGTCCAGTGTCACAGCCGGTAGGTCGGAGTTGTCCGAGAGACAACCAGACGACCCGACCTGCATGGAGACAGACGACATCGTACCAGCTAGCAGGGACTCCGTTGATCTGCCGGAGGTCCCTGCTGTCGTCATCGAGGCGAGCGGAGACAGGGACGTGGACACCACCCCATATGTTCCTGCCGCCAGCTTCGATGTGGAGTTGGACAGTTTACCACTACACCTCGGACACCGGAATTCCATCTCATCCCGGTGTCCCCCATATCCACTAGCATCAACAACAACAGCTGTGGTTCCAACTCTTCAGTGAGGGCCGAAGACGTTCAGGAAGCTCTGGAGACGATGGCAGCAGCAAACAAAGTAGCAGAAGAAATGGCAAAGTTAAAAGAAATGATACTAGCCAGGACCATCGCATCCGATTCCGACTCTGAAACAACAACAACAACAACAGCAGCAGCTACAACAACAGAACATCGAAACAAAAAGAAGGCCAAGAAAACTAAAAAAAAATAGATCATTTCCATTTCACCTTCACCACTTCATGTTTATGTAATACCATATCATGTTAGTATTAAAATTCAACAGTGGGTTGAAGGGAAGGGGTGCCGCCCCTTCCAAATCTTCCCGGGTCAAATCCCAAACCCCATATCAACAATCAACAACGTATATATAGAAACTAGATATTAAAATAATGATTGGCGTCGATATGAAGCAAGTTCAATCAATAAACAGTTCAATGTCAAATAATATAGTTTCTTTCATCATCTTTGAAATTCAGACTGTTTCAACTATAAAGAGTTGCCTGGGGAGACATACATTTGATTTGATGGCATTAATATTTTTTTTCTAACAAAATAATTTTGTGTTTTGCAAATTACACAGGTACCCACCTAACACATACGCGGACGTTATCATTGATTTTAATTAATAAATTCGCCACTCAGTAATATCAGTATACATCGGAATGGTTTAGTATTCGCTTTGAGGGATGATCAGGAAAGTGAAGCAGACAATAGACAGCATACATGATAATACAAGTACAGAAGGGTTCGTATTGGTTGCTGAGAAATGTCCAGATAACATGGTGAATATATTATCTGAACTACTTGTCAATGTGGTAAAGAAATTGTTAAAAAACTATATAAATACAGGCACGATATTTACAATTAGTCTGTGCAATTTGAGAAAGAACTTTACATAGAACAATGGCCCAAGTTAGCTCAACATTTCATCAACCGAAAATCAAAACCTTATCAAAATTACACTGCATACCTATACTTCATTTGTGACCATTGTTATTGGAAACAGTATTTTGAGGGCTTATATATAAGGAAAAGCTCTATGAATATGCAACATTCTAATTGACTAAACTATCACACCACACTGTGTGACTTTATTGGACCATAATGTCGGATGGGAAACTTTTCCATGTTTCGTTACTTCATACACCAAAAGTACACCTCCAACAAACAAGAGCATTGGTTCCATTTATTTAATATGACAAATACGCTGATGTGGTAGTCAAATTTAATGGTAGTATGACATGTCTAAAACAATACACAAAACTAGTGTTTTCTGAAAGAAATACAGAAGAACAATATGTATCACAACTCCTCGTTTCGCCAACTCAAAAACTTAAAAGCGTTCCCAATTCAATTCAATTGTTTATTCTGATCGTCAAATTAAGACATTACAGATATATATGGATATAATATACAATATATTTCAGTACAGGTATACATGTATATATTATATATGGCATAATAATAGAATATAGAAATGTTGGACGGTATTCGGTTGTTTCAATATGTCAGGCGGGTGGTAATAAGCCTCAGGCGGACCTGAATATTTCTAGGATCTTCTTAATAAAAACTGATAGATATTTAACTGTCTTTTGATTTCGGGAGTTGAAAAGAGCGGCTAGTTTGTGAGTGTTAGGTCTCTGGTGGTAGTAGGGTTTCAGGTATTTTATTCTAAGTTCATTAAGTTCCCTACATTTCATTACCATGTGATATTCGTCGCCGATTTCAAGATTACATAGTGTGCAAATTCTGTCTGAGTAATCCGTATTTGTCCAAGTACCATGTTCTATAGGGAGTTTGTGGTTTCTTGTCCGGAAGGCCATAATATAGTTAACTGATTTTTTATCATCTAGGGTTAGATAATTCTCTGTTTCAAAGTTTGGCTTTATAATCCGGTAAAATGCGTACTTGCTTGATTTAGATATTGTGGTCCACCATTCTTGTATGTATACGTCGCGTAGTTTGACAGAAATTGTGCGGTTAAAGCTTTTTATGCTTAGAACTTGTTGGTTGGTCCAGACAATACTCATACCGAGGCAATTAAGGGTATCTCGAATACCAATAATCAATGAATTATTAAAAACATTTTCACAATATAAACAATACATAACATAATACAACATAAGAGGTAATCTATTAGTCGGCATTGAGATTCCCGGAAATAGAGGATTCGAGTTTTTTTAGTGAATCAATTACGTCTTGGCGCACTGCTGAAAAAGTAATAAAAGAACGGCGTGTAATAACAGGGTCACACTTCAAGGGCTGAATACCGATATTTACATGTATAAGTATATTTGCATTTTCATATACGCTCGAGGCTAGCACCACAGTCATTAAGTAATCTTCGGTATTGACAAATACATGTATTCCATTTAGACCTGCATTATTATTCAACACTTTATAAATATAGATATATACATCGTTGGCGCGGGACCTTATTAATGTCAGTATATGTCCAATGTCAGAAGATTATGAGTAAAGCTATTACATGTATCTAGACAACATGTGACCAATATATTTACGCTTGTTGACGATGAGATAATTCACTATCTGATTGTGACGCGGCCACCTGTTGTTTGTGTAATACATTAAGTGATGGACGTTTGGAATATAGGATGAAGTTATCTCCACAATTCCAATTTAGTTTACACCAGATCGTACATATAACATACGGAGAATTAGATTACATCGGGGGTCAATACTATGAAACTTTTTCTTTGTAAGAATCTACAATTGTTTGTAAGAAATAACAATTTATCATTCCGCCAATACTATGAACCAACGATTACAAACATAAATCACAAATAGTACGTGTTCTTTGTATTTACAAATATCTCCAATCACAAAGAATGTTCGAGTACTATGAAACATAATTTTTCAGTTTTCGCACCCTTAACACGGATAATATATATATCTATGATACGCAGGGACGTGGCGACAAGGGGTCGATTCACCCCATCGGGAAAATATTTTGTCAGCTGGAAATTTCAAGTACAACCCACAGGGACGTCGCGACAAGGGGGTTGGGTTATGTTTCTCGCTCCAAACATTTTATCAACACGTTCAACAGCTGGAAATTTGATACCCGAAACAACATGAATTGGAAATTTTACAACAATAGGTTGAACTTGTTCTGTTATTTTGTTTTCTCCAACAATTTATTAGGGGGTATGTTTTGTTTTAGACCAACATTTGCATATTTACCTCCTTTGGTCAAAAGTTTGGATTGAAATGGCCTATATTTAGAAATTGTCAAACCTTATGGGGTGTCAGCTTGGATGTGATGTAGCAGTATGTGTTCTTTGTAACTACTGAAATTACCCAATTTATTGAAAGTTACAACGTTAAGAACTTGTCTAGAATGTCTATATAGGGTGTCAAACATAAATTGTCGATTTTCACATCCTTAAACCAGAGCATATAACCATCTGATTCGCAGGGATGTAGCCCCCTTATGAAAATGTGTTATCAATGGAAATCTCATAAACAGGGACATGGCGATAGTGGTCTTGGGAACACGATGCCTGGCACATTACAGCTGTTCAGAATAGGATGGGGCGAGTAGCCGCCAAATCGTATGAGTCACAACATCTCTGACAAAAGTTAGTGATTAATACAAATAGTGAGTGATACTTGCGGATTATAGCCAACATTAGCATGTAACATGTACTTACCATAATCAATGATATATCCAAGAATGGATAAAAATGACGCGTGTTCCCAATGTGAGTATGATTTTTCGCTCAAGAATGCATTGCGGATTATCCTTTGAGTTTCAATCGTCGACGCGAATGCATTTGGTCACGGTAAAGGACGCGAATACGAAGATGCAAGCACAGTTTTCATAAATGACTAGAGCATAAATGCAGTGACGTGGCAAGATGCTCTCTTTTTTTTCGAAACGTCGATATCCAACTGTATCCCCACCCCTCAATTATAAACAATTATAAAATTGTTTACCCCGGTTGGCTTCTGATTTTCAAGCTGTAACAGTAAGTTGTGCACCCCCGCCCCTTGGATTGGACATATTGACTAAATATGACTAACTTAGTGTTAGTCACAAACGTTTTGAGTAACTTTGGTCAATTATTGGAATTATTTGCACATAATTCAGCAACTTTAATTTACGCCTTCCAATTGACTAAGAAAAGTCCCCATTTCTTAGTCGTTATGACTAACATCACCCTAATAATTTTGATTAATGTTATGCCTCAGTCATGTTGGCTGAACTAAGTCAGTCATCCTGAGGAAAAACGTTTGACTAACATATGTTAGTCATATTGACTAAGTTTTGTTATCAGCGTAGAAAAATTAAAATACTTTCCTCTTGATATACGATTCCATCGTTATGTGGAATTTATAGGCATTTTTTTGTTCAAAGGGTGCATATGGAAATTTAGGATGGACACCCCGTCGCCAAACTGAGCCCATATAGCCACGTCCCTATCTAGATATATTATAAGATATCGGAGCAGTTTGAAATTATAAAATGACACTCCTATTGGTTTGGTTTGGTTTATTAGGGTTTATCGATGTTCTAGCCGCTATGCCACACACGACGTTGTCAATTTTACGGGTGGAGGAAAGACCACGCAGAGGCTCGATTTCACCGAGAAATCGTCCCACTGCGTGTAGAAACCACCGACCCCCGGAAAGCAACTGACAAACTTGCCCAGATACACGATTCCGGTCACCCTCCATATGACGGGGTTAGAGCCAGCTTCGTCGGCACTGGACGGCATGTAACGGTGTAGTGCACCCGTCATTCTACCGACTGGCACTCTACCGCACCACTCCTATAACCGAGACCATTAGCACGTCCCTGCTTCGATACACCCCTCCCGATAAAATGGAGCCACGTTACTGCCTCGATGTGTTATGATAAGAGTAGCGGATCAGTTTGAAATAATAGGATGGTCAGAATATATATAATGCTATACCATCAAAATAATATTTTATTTTCAAACTGAATGGTTGTAAATTTGTAATTTGTAAAAACAATGATACCAAAATGTTTGTAGTACTCGGTATTACACTGACTTGTACTTACATACACACACTACAAACGAACCGTTTAATTGTTAACTTGCGCAGACAAGTGGTCATCAACTTAGCAATCCGTGAACCGATTGGATAGCTCTGATAAGCGTTCACCTCTCAACTTATGATTGGTTATTTCTTTTGTAACTTTGGCCCGCCGTGATTCAATATATTGTTAATCACTCACAGGCAAAGGGTTGTCCGTAAGTAATCTACAATAATCAACAGTAGATCTTTGTGAAATTTTGTTAGCTCATCGTTTCATAGTACCGGCGTTCTCACTAATCACAATATGATAGCACGCATTGTAACTTCCCCATATAAATTGTTGTCAGTTATTTTAGCTCTATATACATGTCCGTCTAATTTGAACTGGTATTCAGATAACACTGATAACATGTGCATGGGAGCAGAGTGGGGAGTTAGTTTTTTCTAAGTTTTACAGCTGCCTTTTAGGGGTTTCACCTCTCGCCCAGTCTAAGGTATTACAATAATACGGCTAAATTTTCCCTGTACTATGAAACCACTGTGATAGTTAACACAAATTTGTAATTACAAATTAATAAATACAATTTGTATTTACAGGTATAAAATTGTTCATAGTATTGACCCCAGATCGTAAGTATAATATACGGAAAATTAGCTAACACTCTGCTTCCAGTTGGCCTTTGATGATTTCTGATTTTCTGATTTCTGGCAGGCCTCCATGTCGGAAATCATCAACGGCCAACTGGAAGCTGATTATTAATAAACGGAGAATTGTATTATATCGATAATATTTAGAGTTTCGGTTGCATTTTATCACCCCTGATCAAGTTGTCCTGCTAACTTGCTATGACGTTGGTATGGCAAAGCGGAGCTGTTCAGAAAAAACACCATTTATTTTATATAAAGTTGTTATTATCACGATGTTTGGCTGATCTGTACAAATTAGAGAAACCATTCAAAACATGCATCACGTGTATTATGAAATATATTTAAAATTAAATAATAGCTGTGTTAGTTGTCGCAAACCGGCCATAGTTAAGATGTAATTCCCTGTCGTTTTATACAGACACCAGCGCCACCATTATTAAAATATTTAAAACTATATTATGTCTTCAATGTTTCCCATAGACACTGGCTTTTGCTCAAATGGCTCGGATAGCCAAGCACCGCAAAATGACTACTTGACCGAAGGGTATTTATTTAACCAGCAGAAGGAAATATCAAGATTATTCAAAAGTTGCTATGGTTGCCAACCGAGGGTCATCTCGTCGATTTTTGGTCCAAAAGAGTAACTCTGTCAGAAAAGGACTTCAAATTGGTTGATATTTGTTATTGATCTATCGATCTTACAAGTAAATTAATTGGATGTTATTGGTTGAGCTAGACAATTTGCCGATGTTACTTGTCTCATGAACACTAAGGCCCGTTCCAAACGACGGATTTTTGTCGACTCGAATCTAATTGTATTAAATCCGTCGGTGATGCGACTGCGGTCAATTTTGTTTCAGACGGACGCATCTACGTCGCGTCGAATCTAATACATTGGTCAATTTATTTAAAAGTGGATTCCATGTTACCGTCACAAAATGGTCACTCGTATTTATAGAGGCCTATATATACCGGTATGTTATACATATATATATACTAAAATAAAGGATAAATTATGTATATATATGCGCGATTGCGGCGCGAATATTTGTGCACATGTATATGAGGATGTATATAGTACATATAGTTATATAATATACTATAATAGGCGCTATAAATAAAAAACTTTTTGGGCCCTATATGTGCAATTTTTCCCCAGACCCCCCCCCTGTATAACCCACATATATTATATGATGTTACATTTGAATATTTTGTAATCGATACTACATATCTTCTGTACCACCTATACCTACCATTGTACATGTATATTGTTTGTATATACTTCATATCCAATAATGGAGGAATAAAATCATATGTCTGTCTGTCTGACGGTAACGTTAGAAGTTTTTAATCTAAACCTCCACATTGAAGCGCGCGTGGAACACGATTTCTCACATATACGAAGCACCAACTCTGTGCATTGTGTATCCAGATCTGTGTTGGGCTATCGCGCACGGCGACATTGGGTTTTGGGCTGTGATGCCCCCCGCTCCCATAACTATATATGGTCAGAATTTTCAAGTTGAAAATAATAGGTTTTATTTATTTAACCAGCAGTTAGTGCGAACTTTGTTGTTTTGGACAAAATGTGGCATGTTTTCTTACTTTCGGTCAATATTTATACTGACAGGGCCGTCAATGAGGGTGTGTTTTGACGTTCTAAGTTGGACACCCCCAAACGGAAACCCTCTAGTCGCGTCCCAGCTTAGAAGATGAAATTGTAGTTACTCACAGATGGAACGAGTAACCCATATTACGGTATATATCAATATTTCAATTGGCGCCAAGTCGATGAAATTAATGGCCAACTTATCATATATTAAAGTTGCCCTGCCAATTTGACAGCATAAAAAGACAATTTCTACTTCTTCAACATCAGATAAAAGGCCGCCTAACCACACGTCTCTCGAATACGGTGGCTTTATTTGTCCAGTGACTTTTTAGAAATGAAAAATTTGATTCTGGGAAAAACCATTGAATCAAGCTTTGTTTCTAACTGTCTATGTTGATAACACGCATAGTTTTATTATATTAGACATCAGAATAATCAGTAAATTCTAAGTCGAGAAGGGCCACAACTCCGCTAATAATATCAAACTTGACCTTTATTGTCATGTGAGACATCCATATACCAAATTTGCAAACAATCAGATAACTAAAACTAATGTTATCATCCGGGAAATCATTCGGAAACCATATGGGGCGGATGTACACATGGACGGGCGGACACCGGTGATTTATATAGTCCACCGAAAAGTGACAAAACTATCGACTTTCAAATGAGAAACATTCGTTTTGAACTTTTGTCAGCTTAGCAAAAATTCCAATAATCGCCTCGTGTAAAAAGCAACCATTTTTCCGTCGTCCAAAAGAGGTAGGTAATAAAGAGCGTTTTGAATTATGATTTTGTTTATATTAAATATGTTCCAACGTTAAACTGACGGATGCTTTTGTAGATTTTCGCGACGCTTGGGTCATACAAATGATGATGATTGCAAGTTGGTGTTTTCTACATTATAGCCTGGTGAGCAGAAAATAAACTTTGGAAAGTTTGACCAATTTGGTGTCAAATAGGACCGTAGATCTTTAAACTTTTCTTAACAGATTTCTTAATATATAATGTAACAGATTATCGTATGGGATGGTACGTATATCAATATATAATGTAACAGATTCTCGTATGGGTTGGCACCTATATCAATAATTATGTTTGGCTATATTGTGAGCTGTATGTGACTATAAATAGATGCTGGCTGTAAAAGCCGTTCGCAACAGACTGTGCAACATTACACATTACTCGCTGTCATTACTCTGAAACATTACTGGCTGTGTAATGTCGCACAGCATCTTGAGACCAAGGTGGTCCACTCGGTAGAGTGCTCAGTGCATTACGCCGTCATATATAGGCTGTCGAGTCGGTAGAGTGCTCAGTGCTTACGCCGTCATACATAGGATGTCCAGTCGGTAGAGCGCTCAGTGCATTACGCCGTCATATACAGGCTGTCCAGTCGGTAGAGCGCTCAGTGCATTACGCCGTCATATATAGGATGTCCAGTCGGTAGAGCGATCAGGGCATTACGCCGTCATATATAGGCCGTCTAGTCGGTAGAGCGCTCAGCGCATTACGCCGTCATATATAGGCCGTCCAGTCGGTAGAGCGCTCAGTGCATTACGCCGTCATATATAGACCGTCCAGTCGGTAGAGCGCTCAGTGCATTACGCCGTCATATATAGGCTGTCCAGTCGGTAGAGCGATCAGTGCATTACGCCGTCATATATAGGCCGTCCAGTCGGTAGAGCGCTCAGTGCATTACGCCGTCATATATAGGCCGTCCAGTCGGTAGAGCACTCAGTGCATTACGCCGTCACATATAGGCCGTCCAGTCGGTAGAGCGCTCAGTGCATTACGCCGTCATATATAGGCCGTCCAGTCGGTAGAGCGCTCAGTGCATTAGGCCGTTCAGCGTTGACGAAGCTGGTACTAACCCCGACAAGCGCGGATTCCTGATCCACGCTAAGGGAGTGTAATCAGATTCCTGTATCTGGGTAAGTTTGTCATTTGCTTTCCGAGAGTCAGTGGTTTCTACTCGCGGTGAATGCCCATATTCGTGGTCTTTCCTGCACCCGTAAAACTGACTATATACGTCGTGATATGGCATACCGACTGTAACGAAGATACCCCCCCCCCCCGCAAACAACCAACCAATAAACGTAGTGAGTTTGTTAGTCGTCAGTGATAAACGAAACGTGTCATAATAAAGTCGGCATTAAAAATTTACATACAAAGTGTGATTATCACTAAATACTGCATTCTGATTGGTCGGCGCCCACGTGGCTAGTTGCAATTATTTCTCGGTGAACGCGCAACAGCTCATAACTGCAGCCTCATAATTACATCGACGCGTCATAGGTTTTGGAAAGTCGAACGCGTAATGTTTTGGGCGCATTTGGACTCGCGCAGGAATGACTTAATACATCATCGGGTTTCAATATAAAGAGAAATTGTTCCTGTTAACTTTTGCCAAGGGTGCTATGGGATATTTTGGGCTGGTTTTGTCACGATACACTTTTCGATTTAAATACATTTACAAAAGTGGCTTTTTCGCTAAATGTTTATAAATATAAGGATTAACTGTCATGTGGACTGTTTTTATGGAGATGTAACCGTGAGGTAAGTGGTCATAACTTGTATGTAAAACCCTTCGGGTTTTACACAAGTTATGACCACTTACCTCACGGTTACATCTCCATAAAACAGTCCACATGCCAGCTTATCCTTATATAAGGCTGTGTCTCGTGTGTACACTTCACACTCGGTGTTATGTGGAGTTTATCAACATACTCTTAATGTAGTTGTTCCACCATTGACGATCTCACACCAAACGGTGGAGAAAAGTATCGTTTTATATTGCTGGACGGGCAAGCTTTTATATCTAAACCTCCCCATTGAAGCTGGACGTGGGACACGGTTACTCACAAACGAATCATACAATAACGGTTTATGAAGGTCATGTCGTCAGATTTCTTTTAAAATCGATTATCGACAATTTGGGAGATAAATATTACCTATATTTTATCAAGTTAATCGATAATTATATCTAAATAAATCTCAAATAATGATAGCAGTAAATTTCCTTTTTGCACAGATTTTATTTTACAAGCCGCGATAAATGTGTGAACTCTAAAACTAAGGTAAATGTTGGGGTAGGTTTAATGGGACGGATGTCCCTCGTTACGGGTTATAATTTAGAAATAACAGTTACCACATTATGAAAAATTTCCCCAACAATATAACAATAGTATTGTATAATGCTACAGTATGAATGCGATCATATCCACAAAACACTCCTTGTGTGAGCCGAGCGTTTGTTTATATACATCACGTACATGATGAGTGATAAGCAACACACTCAACACCGTGGTCATATTTAGGAGAGTGATTCACGGTGGTCCATTCAACATTGAAATTATGAGAGGCGAAGATAAGCAAGCGCTATACCGGTATGTTGTAAACAACTTGGTGGCATTTTTTAACCAAAGTTCATTAGTAGAGTCCCCGGTGTTGGGTGTTCTGCTTATCGAATACTCTTTACGCACTATTTGTTTACATAACATGGTGTTTGTTTACATAACATCGAGTACAAACATGACAATAACATGCAATTTACCCGATACTTATGATTGGTATAAGAACAAAATTTGTGACTTTTAACAGCAGTACCCACCACCAACGCTTACCGTATATTTAAAGAAACATCCGCAGAGAGAGAGAGTCGACAAAACGCTTGTAAACTGTTATTATTGGCTTGCAATGTTTTAGTTTTTTTTTAGTTTCTTTTTAAATGGGAAAATCCATTTTTCAGCCTTTTCACAGATTTTCAGTCCAAAATTTATAAGAAATCTCATAGTATCCGTATTTTTAGAATCATCTTTGTTTATTGTCGTTAATGGTATAACTACAGCAATATGGTGAATTTTACACGAACAGACTCATCCGATCACCATAAAACGTTTTATGTTCGGGGTGACTTTTAGATGACAGCTATCATTTTTTTCCCCAAATTCGTTTCAAAACATGACCGTCAGCATCCATCTTTGATTTCAAATTTGAATCCTTCGGCCAACAGTGAGCTGATTGGTGCTCCTTCGATAAAAAAAAAGAGTTAGAATTGCGTGTGTGTAACTTTTATTCTAAACCACCGTATTTCATTCTTGATTTCTGGCGAAAACCATCTATGAGCAGAAAAAATAAGCCCAAACAGTCTCAGAGTCACAACATCTCAGTTGAATAATTGAATGACTTCACTAAACCAGAAATCGAACACAAACTACCAAGGGATTAAAAGAAAATTCTATAATGATGTGCATGTATATGTTGTAAAATCACAATTGGAATCTGTCCCAATATATACATAAACTAGCATATTTGTTCTGTTGATGGTGTCTTTTTAAAATACTAACTCACAGAAAAGAGCAGTCATTTGAAAGTACAACATATGTTAAATAAATATTTGTCTTCATTTAGTTCATTCATTGTTTGACATTTACGTTTAACGAGACACGAATCAGCGGCTCCAGTGTAAATGTTTTGAGTAAAACAGATTTCAGTGTCATTCTATTAATCCTATAGCTTATACTCCTAAAAGAAAAGTTCGTTAATGGTTTGAAAAGACTTAATTTATGATAACACATATTGTAACTTGCATCCATGAAAAGGGACCCAATCTTCAACCACCACAATGTATAATCTGTTTTGTTCTATGAGTTATCAATCGCAGGATATTATGCACAACAACTGGGTTGAAACTACTGTACTTGGCGACGGAGAGGAATAAATAAATCCGATACGTAGGAATAATGCACAATAGAGTAGAAGTGGAGTGTGCTCTCTAGTTAATCCACGATTAACACAAAACTAAATTGAAATCTCATGATTCGGCATAAATGCAATTCGTTGAACAATCTGGGTGAAATACCGACCATGAGGTAGTGATTGGTATTCACCGGACCATGTTTGTTAGATTGACCACACATTTAATTGGTTACAGAAACTAATCACTGATTGTAAGTTTCTCGGGCTGATTGGGTATCATAATATGTTTTTAGCACGGCGTCCGATTTATAAGTGAAATAAACTCCACGCGCGCCATCCGGGCGCTTGTGATATTTATTTCATTTATAAATCGGACGCCGTGCTTATAACGTAAATATTTCTGGCAGGAGTCGAGCGGGACAGTCATAATTGCTTTGTCTGTCTGCTGTTCCTCTTGTCAGACATTAGCACGAGTGAGTTGTGTGGATTGTGACCTTCGGGGAGCAGCCGCCCTCGTGCTAATGCCGGCCTGAGTGAGACGGTTTTGGATTAGGCTCAGGACGGATTATGGAGCTAATCCCCGACGCCGCGTTAGCTGCAATGCAAAGAAGTCAGATAGTGGACACTGTTAGCTGGAATCTCCAGGATAACAGGGGCTATCTGGTCCTTTGCATTGAATTCCTGACAGAGGATGCTGGTATCCAGAGGTCTTCTGCCCGGGACAGGAACGCCGAAACCCGCCGTACAGTGAAGAAGGGGCCTCCAGAAAAGAAGACGCCATCAAGAAGAAGAAGGGACGCCGCCAGGCGGGCGAAATGGAAGAAGAAGATGGGGGTGACTGTTGATCTGCCGGTCACCCCTCCCCGTGTGGTTCAGCCGACGTCCAGTGTCACAGCCGGTAGGTCGGAGTTGTCCGAGAGACAACCAGACGACCCGACCTGCATGGAGACAGACGACATCGTACCAGCTAGCAGGGACTCCGTTGATCTGCCGGAGGTCCCTGCTGTCGTCATCGAGGCGAGCGGAGACAGGGACGTGGACACCACCCCATATGTTCCTGCCGCCAGCTTCGACGTGGAGTTGGACAGTTTACCACCTCGGACACCGGAATTCCATCTCATCCCGGTGTCCCCATCTCCACTAGCATCAACAACAACAGCTGTGGTTCCAACTCTTCAGTGAGGGCCGAAGACGTTCAGGAAGCTCTGGAGACGATGGCAGCAGCAAACAAAGTAGCAGAAGAAATGGCAAAGTTAAAAGAAATGATACTAGCCAGGACCATCGCATCCGATTCCGACTCTGAAACAACAACAACAACAACAACAGCAGCAGCTACAACAACAGAACATCGAAACAAAAAGAAGGCCAAGAAAACTAAAAAACAAATAGATCATTTCCATTTCACCTTCACCACTTCATGTTTATGTAATACCATATCATGTTAGTATTAAAATTCAACAGTGGGTTGAAGGGAATGGGTGCCGCCCCTTCCAAATCTTCCCGGGTCAAATCCCAAACCCCATATCAACAATCAACAACGTATATATAGAAACTAGATATTAAAATAATGATTGGCGTCGATATGAAGCAAGTTCAATCAATAAACAGTTCAATGTCAAATAATATAGTTTCTTTCATCATCTTTGAAATTCAGACTGTTTCAACTATAAAGAGTTGCCTGGGGAGACATACATTTGATTTGATGGCATTAATATTTTTTTTCTAACAAAATAATTTTGTGTTTTGCAAATTACACAGGTACCCGCCTAACACATACGCGGACGTTATCATTGATTTTAATTAATAAATTCGCCACTCAGTAATATCAGTATACATCGGAATGGTTTAGTATTCGCTTTGAGGGATGATCAGGAATCTGAAGCAGACAATAGACAGCATACATGATAATACAAGTACAGAAGGGTTCGTATTGATTGGCGAGAAATGTCCAGATAACATGGTGAATATATTATCTGAACTACTTGTCAATGTGGTAAAGAAATTGTTAAAAAACTATATAAATACAGGCACAATATTTACAATTAGTCTGTGCAATTTCAGAAAGAACTTTACATAGAACAATGGCCCAAGTTAGCTCAACATTTCATCAACCGAAAATCAAAACCTTATCAAAATTACACTACCCACCTGTCCTTCATTTGTGACCATTGTTAGTGGAAACAGTATTTTGAGGGCTTATATATAAGGAAAAGCTCTATGAATATGCAACATTCTAATTGACTAAACTATCACACCACACTGTGTGACTTTATTGGACCATAATGTCGGATGGGAAACTTTTCCATGTTTCGTGACTTCATACACCAAAAGTACACCTCCAACTAACAAGAGCATTGGTTCCATTTATTTAATATGACAAATACGCTGATGTGGTAGTCAATATTTAATGGTAGTATGGCACGTCTATAAAAATACACAAAACTAGTGTTTTCTGAAACAAAATACAAAAGAACAATAGGTATCACAACTCATGGTTTGACCAACTCACAAACTTAAAAGCGTTCCCGGAAATAGAGGATTCGAGTTTTTTAGTGAATCAATTACGTCATGGCGCAGTGCTGAACATATAATAACATCACGGCAGAGCTGAATACCGATATGTACATGCATATGTCTGTTTGCGTTTCCATGTACGTTCGTGGCTAGCAATGCAGTCATTACGTAATCTTCGGTATTGACACATATACATTTATTTGATTTAGACCTGCATAATTATTCAACACTTTATAAATCTAGATATATACATCGTTGGCGTGACCTTATTAATGCCGGTGTATGTCCAATGTCAAAAGCTTATTATGAGTAAATTTAGCTACTACATGTACATGTCGATAGAGATAACATGGGACCAATATATTTACGCTTGTTGACAATGAGATAAATCACTATCTGATTGTGACGTGGCCACCTGTTGTGTGTGTAATACATTAAGTGATAACGCGGCCACCTGTTGTGTGTGTAATATATTAAGTGATAGACGTTTGGAATATAGGATGAAGTTATCTCCAAATTTCCAATTTAGATTACATCAGATCGTAATTATAATATACGGAAAATTAGATTACATCAGATCGTAAGTAAAATATACGGAGAATTAGCTAATACTCAGCTTCCAGTTGGCCTTTGATTATTTCTGATTTTCTTATTTCTTATTTCATCAAAGTCCAACTGTTAACAGAGAAATGAATTATATCGATAGTATTTAGTGTTTCGTTTGCATTTTATCACCCCTGATCAAGTGGTCCTGCTAATTTGCTATGATGTTTGTATGGCAAAGCGGGGCTGTTGAGAAACAGCACCGTTATTTTATATAAAGTTGTCATTATCACGATGTTTGGCTGTTTTGTACAAATTAGAGAAACCATTCAAAACATGCATCATGTGTATTGTGAAATATATTTAAATTTAAATAATAGCTGTGTTGGTTGTCGCAAACCGGCAATAGTTAAGATGTTAATCCCTGTTGTTTTATACAGACAACAGTCCACAATTATAAAAATATTAAAAATATATTATATCTTCAACGTTTCGCATAGACACTGGCTTTTGCTCAAATCACTCGGATAGCCAAGCACCGCAAAATGACTACTTGACCGAATGTTTTATTTAACCAGCAGAAGGAAAGATCAAGAATATTATAAAGTTGCTATGGATACGAATCGAGGGTAGTTTCGTCGATATTTAGTCCAAAAGAGTAACTCTGTCAGAAAAGGACTTCAAACTGGTTGACATTTGTTATTGATCTATCTATATTACAAGTAAATTAATCGGATGTTATTGGTTGAGCTAGACAATTTGCCGATGATACGTGTCACATGAACACTAACTCTGATCTACACACATCAGAATCGTCGGTATATTACGACTTGCTGAAAATCAGCGAATGGGTTGATAAGTGGATAGTTAAATTCAATAACATCTAAAAGCCCAACATACGTCTCCCCTGTTTCGGAAATGTGGGAGGGGCACTCAATTTTATAAGAATGGGTTTAGTCGCCGATTGCCACCACACTTGTACAATATTATCCCCATGGTATGAGGAGTCTAATGGTGTAGCTTAAATCTGTCAAAAGTGGCGTCATTCGAGTCAGGGGTGAAATGAAAGGCAGAGGGGCACAGAAATTGATACGCAATCATTTTAGCGCCAATTTCCACCAAAGTGATACACATTCTTATCCATAATACGGGGAGTCTGTTCGTGCGATTTAAAGAAGCCAGGTTGGTGCTGTTTTGGTGAGAGATGGGTTTGGGTGGGCACTAAATTTTATAAAAAATTATTTAGTCGCCGATTAGTACCAAACTTATCAATAATCATATCCATGATATCAAGAGTCTAATTGTGTCGTTTAATGATGGCACAAGCTGTCACAGGTAGGGTCATTCGAGTCAGGATGCTTAGAGAGTGAGAGGAACATACACAGACATATGAACAATATGTTTAACGCATATTTCCACCAGATTGATACACATTCTTCTCTGTGGTACGAGAAACTAATCGTGTGGTATAGATACGCCAATTTGTTGGCGTTTTGATGAGAGATATGGGGTTACAATAATAACACTATAATGGGGGCCCTAAGTTTGATACGAATTTGTATTCTCGCCATTTTTTACCAATGTTATATATTTTTTTATTATATTTCCATAATGAGTCTAAGTATGCTGTTTAATGATGACAAAAGAGGCACCACTTCCGTCTGAAATAGGGACGGGAGGGTCACTAAACTGATAAAAAATATGTTTACTGCCAATAACCATCAAATTCATACACGTTCTTCTCAAACGATATGAGGAATCAAATCGTGCGTGTTAAAACGTATTCTGAGCTAGCAAAACAGATACATAGAAGAAAGCATTAAAGGCATATTTATCATTTTATTTAACACTTGCAAACGGAGATACCTCGAACCGTCAGGGGATTGCATATTAGATCGGATCATATGTATATATTATAACACAATTGAGTCTGTTACATTCAATATAGTTTCCAAGCAAAAGATATAAAATAAACCACTCAAAATCACGCTCCGTGTCGGGCACATGTAGCTGTTATACATGCATATCAACATTCCTATTAAACTGAGAATATTTCGCCAATAGATAGCGCCATGAACCGAGGAGCACCTGGGCATTTCTTTAACACATCTATATCTTCATGGAGATATGATAACCAGGTGTCCTAAAAAACTTAGTCTAACCAACTAGATTGATTGATACATCTCTATATAAGTATATCCTAATTGTCGTCTTTAAATTTTGCGAAATAATGTGTTTATGATGTTCATGTTTCATGTTATAACGTCTGAAGTATACTCAGAAATTAAATAAATACTTCTTTATTGGTGGAATGGATTAATCATGATAAACAAAATGACAATTCACAAGGTGAGCCACTTCTTACATTCCATGTTTAAAAATAATGTTTTTTGATGCTATTGAATATACAATTTATGAGAATACGTGTAACAATTTGAGCAAGAGTAACCTCTATTCCCACCAATATCCACAACATGCAGAGGGTTTCACATCACTTTAACCTGGGCAATGCCGGGTAACCCCGCTAGTACAATGTATATAGAGAAAATGATATTCGCATTCGCTTTATTGGCCGACATTATACTTACCGTTATGGAGACAATAAATTATTGGCCTCTGGATAATCAGTTACGTTCGTCAAGGACGAGGCGACAATGTATGCTTAGGGGTTGGGGGGATGGTTTCTTTCACTCATTGTGGTCACATTTTCAATTGAATTTCACTAATGATTTCATTTCATCGATTGGTGACTAAAATTATTGGAATATTCTGACTGACAGAAGAGTCGCTTATGTCCGATTTTGGGCTCCCGTTGGAAAATCATGAACAAATATAGAGACCATATTCATGAGCCAGTATATGGTCTCCCCCTGATGTCACGACTGGGTGGTCTGATGACGTCACAAATATGGCCGCCATTCTCATTTTCTTAAGTTCGCTATTATTGGATTTTATGATAAAAATATAATTGTGATATAAAATAAATGACAATCCTTTTGTGCAGCGTATGGTGTGACGCCATGATATAATTTTATATGAAAATGAATCTCTCGATTAAAGATGGCCGCCAAAATGGCGACTGGAGGTGGGAAATTGATGATTTTCAATACATGTCACCTACATCATTGTCGATTATATGGAACTGGTGATGATTAGGAATATACTTCTCTTCAATCTTGATAACAAATCACTTAAGCATCAAATTAGTTGATTACTTGGCTCATAGCCTTGATTTTCTTCTCCAAATGCGATGTTTTAAAGAAGTGGTATAAATTTTCGCCAAAATATATTTTTTTATTTTCTAACTATTTTCTTAAAGATAATTAGAATTAATCGGTGATGGAAATGCGTAAGATCATTACATAATGTATTTACATCTAGCTGGATCCAGTAACTGTCACATTAATCAAAGGTGGCTTCCAAGATAGCAGCCAAAATACAATACACAAATGTTTTCCTCTTTCACCGAATTACGTTTCTGTCATGTAGAAGGTGAATATAGTAGACTAGTTTGCTTCTTCCAAATAAATAATCGCCATGCTATGACACAATCATATCAGTTGCCTTACCACAATGACTCAAACGGCGAGTTCATTTGATAATTATTTTCCAAATAATCATCGTGAAAATTCGCCAAATATTATATTTGTGTTAAATGTCAAACAACATGTCCACCACAGTGGAACGGTATCTCGGTGTTAGATATAAGGATTAACTGTCATGTGGACTGTTTTATGGAGATGTAACCGTGAGGTAAGTGGACATAACTTGTGTAAAACCCGAAGGGTTTTACATATACAAGTTATGACCACTTACCTCACGGTTACATCTCCATAAAAATAGTCCACATGACAGTTAATCCTTATATTTATATACATTTAGCGAAAAAGCCACTTTTGTAAATGTATTTAAATCGAAAAGTGTATCGTGACAAGATCAGCCCAAAATACCCAATAGCGCCCTTGGCAAAAGTTAATAGGAACAATTTTTCTTCGTATTGAAACCCGATGATGTATTAAGTCAATCCTGCACGAGTCCAAATGCGTCCAAAACATATTACGCGTTCGTCTTTCCAAACCCAATGACGTATCGATGGTGTTATGAGCTTGGTGTTATGAGGCGTTGCACATTCACCGATAAATAACTGCAACTAGCCACGTGGGCGCCGACCAATCAGAATGCTGGATTTAGTGATGACTACACTTAGTGTGTAAATATATATGAATGAATTTACTCAGATTTAAATACTCTGAAGTTATTAATATCTTGTTGTAATCGAGATGGCCGCCAATTTAAATTTAATTTAATTTGATATGTCTGCAATATACCAGCGTGTAAGAATGAAACGTATGCATATCATTATAAACCGGTTCACACCCCTCGTCCAATCAAATTGCTCCAATTCACGAACAATATTTCTTGTATGAATCTGTATTTCGACGGGTCTAAAATATAGAATTGAGCTAAATATCACAAATAAATTGACATTAATTGGATAGTAAGCTGAAAGGAGATCGGAGTGGAATGTGTGAAATTCTTTACCAATATGCCATAACGATAGCACCAGTCACTCGGGAAGTTAAAACACGGTCAGTAATGGTCATAGAGGTGGTGGGCTGCATCGGTGGGGGCCCAACGCTTTCGATTGAATATTTTTGTTTTGGTTTGTCGGGAGCGGCGGGATGATTGGAAGTAAACTGAACGAAATCCAAACTTATTTGGCATGTATAATCCACAATAATCACGAGCTTTGGAATGATACCATTGAGAATATTCCACAAACTGTTCACATATACATGCATGAACGCCGAAAATGCAGGCAATATTATGCAGGTTTGGTTAAATCTTTTGTCATGAATATTAATGCTGGTGATATTTCAGCACACACACTTCATGCAATGTGTAATAGTTTCACGTCGGAGTCCGAACATTACCGGAACTTTGATTGCCTCCTGTATACTGAACGATAATCCCAGTATTACAACAAGACGAAAAATAACATTAACAGCCAAAACAGTTAATTATCACAAGGAAGAATCCGTTTTATCCAGAAACACGTCATCAGTATAAAAACGTTTTTAAATTCGGAGACAAAATGGTTTATCAACGCTGATAAATAATGCTGACCCAAGTGATCCGATTGTCAACGAGCATTTGACTAATTGTTCAACAGGAAAATGTAACACCACACACCATTCAATTAACTTTTGATTGAATGGTAATCAGGCTTGGGGCAATTACTTGTGAATGTAATTAATTACAATTACAATTACTTCAAAAATTTTCAATTACAATTCCAATTCCCATTACATCTATTTCACAATGTAATTAATTACAATTACAATTACTTTGAAATGTAATTCAATTACAATTACAATTACATTTCAGCACATAATTGAAGTAGGAACACTTTTTATTTATATAAAATTTAGTTTATAACAAAACATAAATGTAACACAAGCAAGATAAAATACACGGTGAAGCACACTTGGTGCAAAGCAGCCAATGTACTGAGTCCAGTATAGGTGTTCGTAGAACTGAGCGAATCATGATTTATAGCTGACAATTCCAGCGTGTTGCATTGGCAGTCGGGGTTGATCTTCTAGAAATTGGAATGATATCAGAGATTTATGAACTTTGCTAACTATCTTCAATGCTTTGGTATTCTTGAACGATGTTTTAGCATACTTCAAGATCATAGGTTGTTGATCACTTGCTGATGGTGCTTGTGTGACTGTGAATTCATAGACATATTGATGCTTTCGCTATAAAATGAAAATAATAGAGTACTTTAGTAACACACATATCTCCATCATTTAATTATTAAGGGAATAAGACTATCTCAGTAAGTCAGACACACAGCCAGGCCAATTGTAAATGAGATAATCACACTCTGATTGTTAATTAGAGTCATAAACTTAATTAGCCTTTGTGGCCATCAGCTTACTGGTAACACAATGCCTCCACTAGACAGTGCTAATTGGGGGATTATTGAGGCAGATATTTGTCCCACTTCGTCATTCAGTTGCAAATTATAAGGGACAAGAAACAATGCATATACCAATACCACCATATGATTAAAGTTATATGTCAATGGAATTAAACAAAACTAATACATAGAAATGGAAACTTACCTTCAGATGTGTCACAAAATTGGAGGTAACTTTTTTGATCTGGATATTGTAGTTGGGCAAAGTTTGCACTTCGCTTTCATAGGACACGATGTGTCTTTCTGTAAATTAAAATGCTGCCAGATTTTATGTAGACATGTTGATAGCATTAGCAATGGTTGGTATGAATTTCTACCATAGAATATATACCATATCAGATGGAGATAATGGAACATGATCATAAGAGTGATATATTATAGTGATCTATTGTCAATTATTTGAAGTTGGTTTCTCATTGTATTTATCAAAACAAGCCTTCTACCTCAAAGGTTAAACAATGCTTAAGCAAACAAACAGGAGGTGTCAACAGAATTCACCATTGAGACACAGCGGATAAAAACTCAGTGTTGTGACAACATAGTGATAGCCATTCACTAGTCTTACACTTTGAAATTTGGAAAAAAAACATTTGAAGAAACCATTGGATGAATAATGAAAGAGAACTTTGAGAAGAAACAAGTACCTGTGATTTTGAAGTAATTGAAATTAGATCCTAATTACAATTACAATTACATCATAACCAATTACAATTGCAATTACATGTAATTGAGAATAAACTCAATTACCAATTACATGCAATTACTTGAAAAAATGTAATTAATTACAATAAATTAGAATTACAAATTACAATTACCCCATCCCTGATGGTAATTGATAGCTAATCGTCGTATAGAATGTGGTTAAATTTTGTTTGCCTTAAATTGGGGTGTGAATCGTTTTATAAATATGTCATAACCCGTTAGGGTATCTGTACAAGAAATACAGACCGCGGTCGCTTCGCGGCCTAGGTCTATATTTCTTCTACAGATACCCAAGCGGGTTATAACCTATACTTATCACGCATGGGCTTTCGATAAGAACATACCATTCACTATATAAAACCGAAATATATGTTCAAGCGCGTTAAGTATATGGTCTTGTGCTAAATTCAATTATGATATTATATAAATACTTTAGTAGAGACCAACATGGTATGTGAAGAGATTAGTGAAGTTGCCTACCTTTGCCTACCTTAGGCGCTGTCAGTTACCCGCGTTCAAATGATGCATGTGATCGCCATACGTTCTCGAATATCGATAACGATTGAGTATATCTTCTCGTATACTATAAAGGTCTAGCGATAGATTCAATCAGATTACTGTACATACATGTAGCTAACAGTGACAGGCTTTTGAAGCCTGAAATTTAAACTACAAATCAGGAGATTACCCGGGGCCTTGTTCAGATATCATAGCTAAACTTTAGTCTTGTCAATTGCACCATGGCAGATGTATACCGCCGGAATAGGATTGGTTCACGAACGAGGTTGGATAGCCCGTCGAAGTTTCTCGGGAATTCTCTGACATAATATCCATAGTAATCTTCGTAAATTGAATCATTGTGCGGGAACTCATGGTGATTGGAATGGAAAATCGACCCAAACTGATCAGACACCGCTTCTACCATTCTGGCAAACATATGTGTGTTGGAAGAAATGTTGATGATTGCCTCATGCTTAAACTGCTTCTAGTCACCAGTACATACTAAGTACCGGTGCATTTCCACGGGTTCATTAATATGTCGACCAAGATGGGATCGTGACAAATTTGAACTAGAACTCAAGCAATATATTTACTTGTATCACAGCGATATTAGCATATTTTTGTATTAAATGTATATAATTAGTTTGTCTCATATTCAAGTAGCGCTAATGTGTATCTGGACCACCACACTCTCGTTAGGTGGGGTGAGTATAGCATGATTTCTGAAATTGACTCACATAATCCTGCACAGTAGATGTCGAATCCGGTCCACGATGAAACGTATACTTTTTATTCATGAAATAAATTCTGTTTAAACTAAGGTATATATGATCAAACTGGATTGTTTATCAAGTGAACATATATGGAACTCTTCGTACAATAGCCTCCCCAAGAACATTTACATTTCTGCTAACGTTGATCAATATATCCTATTTAGTTGGGTAGATTGTCATGATGCATGAATACAGAATGATATACACAATTTATGGGATATAGCATCTGGTAACTCCTAGTCGAACATAATTAGAACAGTTTGAGGCATTAGGATATAGATGGACCGGCCTATATAATATGATTTAAAGGATGCCATTATTATTATTATAGTGAACCATGGCCACCTCCATATTTATGCGAATCACTCTGTGTGGCTAGCACCAATTAACTGAACACGTGTGAAGCCAATAACCAGACACACCACTTCATCTGGTGTCGGAGATCTAGCCTGGTGTATAATAATGTTCATATCAACTAAATAAACATGCCCTGCGAGGTCAATAGCTTATAGTAACTTCACAAAAGGATTCCACATATGCTATGAAAGTGGTTGGACTACTTTGTTGAATATCATCATCCAGATTGAGAACATGGTATCCACAATATATTACTTTAATCTTGATAGGGATGCTACCCCATATACAAATATATTATCCACATGTGGGGATGCTGTCTATTCTATTTTTATCTGCCGTGACTATCAATACGATTGGCACCTGCTAAGTTCAGCTAAACGAGGTTCAAATTGTGTTACCATACAGATTTAATTCAATGTAACAGCGCAACTAAATGACAAATGCCAAATGGCAGCCATATATTTAATTCTACTATATTGTTTGTGTTTTATAAACAAGGATGTGTTGTTTCTTGTTTGCTAAATATCATGTTATATAGAAGTACAATCCCCACATCATAGCTATCACAATAAAAAGTTGTGTATTGCTACGTTATATCATACACTATATAAATATTCTACTGATGCGATGAGATGTCATGAAAAGAATTAAAACCAACGCTTATCTGCATCAGGAATTGCCTTTTAATATGGTAACCACCGGCTTAGAGTATAGCAGAGAAGGCTAGACATTGGGATGGTAACAGTTGTCCCTCTAACTAAGATGGTAGTCTACACATACTTTCAACTTTCGCATAGAAAGTTGGATTTTCTCTTCAACTCCACATTCACATAATATCAAGACATTTGAAGAGACATGATACATATGCAGTATGGACATCCGTTTATGTGTATATAGGACATTAAAAGCTATGAGCATATACTTAAAAGTAGCCAGTTAACCTAATTTCCCATGATAGAATGCCTGGGCGACATATGGTGGTGAACAAATACTGACCTTTGTATTTTGACTGCCATTTCGCTATATACAATTTTGGCAGCCATCTTGGATGACGCTGCACAGCTCTGTTGAAGTGTGGTAATAATTTCGTATATTTCTTTCCCCTCACTGAATTCCGTTCATTTTTTTGAATATATTGCTAGAATATCATAATTGATTTTTGACAAAATTATATAATTTGGTTGTCTGAAGTGGATTTTTGACAGATCGAACATGTTTTGTACAAGACAATTGGTCACCGCATTGCTGAAGCCATATATAAACACTGAATGGCCACAATGCACAGTCGCTACCAAACGTAAGGTCATTTACTTGACATTCTTGAAAATCGCAAAATTGGTTATTTTCTGGTTCCATTTTGGCATCCATTTGACTGGAATAACATTTTCCTTTGAATTTTGGTACTGTACTTTGAGAACTACTATTGATGAATTGTCCTTACTTAAAAATGTATAACAATTAAGAAATATGCGCATAATTCGTCAGTTTTTAGGACAACCCTACATCTGAACTGAACTGACAATGACGTCATTTTTGTGACGTCATAATTCCCTCCAGTCGCGGACCGACGAAGTCTAATAAACCCTTTCCGACAAAGTGAGTGATACCCTATCATAATATCATAGTCTCTACCATGTGTTCAAACATTCACACGAAAGTACATAAGCGGCACTACTATTACGATATATCTTGAAGAGTATTGTTTTAGACCCAGTGTCCAAAACATTTAGATCTAGGTCTAATATAAGACCGAATTTCCACTGATATTAGTCGAAGAATATTTTTTCATATTAACTGTTGGGTTAGACTTTTACAACATCTATATTATTATATCGGTACTTCGTGTTCTTGGTGCATGCCTGAAAACAGTGAAGTTAAAAATATGTTCATGTTAACAAAGTTTAGACAATGGAGTTATAATTTCCAACATGTTGATGGTTCTTCAATATCGTGTCACAATAATCGATAGTATTAAATTACAAGAATAAATTACAGACATATCTGATATGTATTGATTATCCCACCTGATTTATAATAGACCATCGTTAACACACCCTTAAAGGTGGATTATCTCTTTGTAAACATGCATTATATAGTTACCGGGTATAATATATTATATTTGAATCGAAGCCTCCTGTCCGGAAATGCTTCTATCGATTAATATTCATTTTATTTCGAATATTTTCTGGTCTAAAGATGTGTGTTTGTTCAGCTAACGAACAATAGTGGTTACTGTTAACAGAGACCAGAAATTTTATTGAACAATTTTGTCACAAATAAACGTTAATTATACTCATTATCGCTTATATCTGTGGAACAAAACAATACAACAAATCAATCTGGAACATTTGACTTTCGGTGCGTAGCCATGGAAACAGCCCAGTGCTCTGTATCGCAATATGGTATCATCCGAATGGTCTGTTTTAAAAATAGTAACATAAACGGTCCCGATTTAATATTCGAAATAAAACAATACTAATTGATAGAAGCTTTTCCGGACAGGGGGTCTTCAGTTCATATCTATTATTTTATACCCACGCAACTATTTAACATTTGTTATTTAAAGAGATAATCCATCTTTAAGTAATCTCCGTTATATTCACATACGCTATATATTCTACCCGTCATATCAAAACCTGATAAAATCCAAATTACATTGTTATATTCATTTGTTTTCAGAAAGACGACATGTTATTTATTTCGCTCTCGTGAACTGAATACAGTCTGGGATGTCCAACAATGAACATTGTATGTGGATTAATAATGACACATCGTCTTAAAATCATTACACCAATGGTTTGTCAGAGTAAGGTATCCCTTTATTAATTATGGCGTCCTCATCACGAAGTCGGTGCAGTGAGGACTCACAAGAGCTATCTCCGCGTTATAATCAGATTCTGCTGCAAAAGTATATCAGTAGACAAATAGCACTTATGTCGACTGATCGTTATAAAATGACATTAGTAGGGAGTGTCACGAGCGGAGTTTATATTACAGGAAGTGATTCAGATATTCTGATCGAACCTCGAAACATAATAATAGATGAATCCAGCTTGATATACCGACATGACCTCCCGTGTTATGTCCGGGTATCTACTGGGGCGTTAGTAGGGCTCGTACCAAACGTCATCCTGGGTGACGGGAAATACGTGCTGGCTGATCCTGTTAGAGACATGTGTGAAGATATTTTTGGAAAAACTAAGGTTGCCGACGGATTATCAAAGGTTGGCAAGATATACAATACATGTAGTCTACATAACACCATCGACTTAGTTCCACAACTAAGAATCAGTAAAATACCACAGACAGCACGCTTATTTTCCGCACGCGGCCGATCATGGCCATCAGACGACATTATATCGCTAATAATATCCGGGGAATTTCACATTGCAGCTCGACCTGCTCCATTAGACCCGGACTGTGAGCACGATTTCTGTCTGTCGTTCGCTAAAGCAGAGGTCGTGCTGTTCAGAACAATGTTGGCTAACCAGAGACTCAGTATTGTAATTTTGAAGGGAATCGGACGCGTCATCGATTCTAACCGGGGAGTGTTGACGTCCTACCATATGAAGACGTCAGCTCTTTGGTATTTCGAGCAGACGGACACTCGATTCTGGGAAAATGACTCCCCAGTAGTGGATATATTAAAGAGACTTGATCGGTATTTAAAAGAAAGATTCCTTCCTCATTATTTTGTTCCTGAAATGAACTTGTTGACTGATGTCTCGGAATCTGATCTGATATATCTCCGCAGGCGACTGTGGGCTCTGATCGGGTTGATTATAATCACTGATGATATCGCGACAATGACATCACACACAACGATGTTGCTGGCTCGAAATATAATTACAATGATCAGTAAACAACAACTCTCTGAAACCAACGAGATCAGTACGCGGACGGATCATACATCTAACATCGGGAACATCCTAGAAGAAGCAGAGGTCATGTATGGAACCGGGATTGTATCTCATGACATGAAACAACGAATATCCACATCTGTAATGATGAGGTGGCCAATCCATGTGCTCAGACGTTATCATTTAGACGAAGTTAAACCAGTTCATGCGTCACTTAATATGATGGCTGATCTTTGGATGCATTCTAGACAACTTTGCTATGTTACTTATGACTGCTTTGTTATTCATATGTCTCATATTGTCGATGCTGCTACGGAAACTTTAGAAGAATACTTCGTGATCAGATCGACAGGTAAAACTAAAGGGGGCCGTCGTGCTATCAGAAGAGCATCGCAAAAATCAGAAAAATTAATGAATAAATGGTTATCTTTCATCGATAAAATAATTACCAAGTTACAAACATACGGGAACATTGTTGCCGACCAAGAATTACTTGGTACCTCACATAATTCACGTGGTGACAGCCGAGTACGCAGGAATCGGTGCGAGGAAAATATCCACATACTTCCCAATAAAGTTACCAAAGAGTTGCTTACGTTTGCAGTCAATCATATTGAAACATTCAGTTATTCTATCGATAGGGAGACACAATCCTTCAGACCGGTGCCAGTCGTCGACTTTGATGCAAACATTCACATATTGATGGACGTTATCGAGAGAATGTTCTTTAACGTCGAGTACGCTCTCGCTACGAGCGCTCGGATCAAGGCATCACGTGGGTCAGGTGATAAGGTGGAAAGAATAATGCGAAGGCTACGTCCGGAGAGTATAGAATATCGATGCTACTTGGCATACTTAGCTTTCTTGGATGCGATTCGTCCATTCGACAAATTGTGTTCGGCGTCAGATGTGTACCAAGGATGGATGGAATTCATGGCCGCCACATTCCGCCGAAGGCATTGTTCGTGTAATGTTACGTCATTGAAACTGAATGCGAGTCATAATCACACATAAACTCGAGGAAGATACCATGCATGTGAATACGATTCATAGACAACCTGAATGGACAGAATCACGAACATCGTTAAAATGAATTACTAGAACTGCAAAGCATTTTATTTTTCACCACAAAGTTCTTACTCATAGTATCACCCAATCACAGGACATAGTTCTATGTTGGTTCGACATACCCTGTAAATATAAAAGGTGCATATGCCACCATATTTAGTTGCCTCTAACCTCCAGCGTGTAACCATAGTTACCAAACACACTGTATATGGAGGTGGTTAACCATTTTCACCAACACGTATCAAATATGGATGGAACATAATCTCCAACTCCCGCAAACATAACAACCGTTCGTATATTTTACTTTTTAGAACATGGATATGAATCGCGATAACTAATAAACGAAGCGAGTAAACACAAATTCGATGTGTCGAGGTGGATATCACAATTCAGCGACACATATCACAGATGGATGGAACTCAGGGTTTCCAAGTTGCGACACCCGCGATCATAAACGTCGTTCGTGAACGTTATACGTCAATAGGGAGGTTTAGATTGAAAAAAAAAGAATTCAAACTTCACACGTAAAGCATAACATACTATAATTCGAGAGAGCTAGAGTCAGCTGTATATTATTTTCAAACGAAGTTTCGTTAGTTATCAATGAGACACGAAACGAGTCATACTATAGTCAGCATTAAATAGGGCCGCTACTCACACCTAACAATTAACACACGGTGTTATGCAGAGTTTATCAGCAGACTGTATATAGTCTACCACTGGCCACCATCTCCCACCGCGAGGAACAGTATAATCTGATATTGCTTGACGGGTAAAGTTAGAATTTTTCAATCTAAACCTCCATATTGAAGCCTACCATTGACTAAGACCTGATACCACACAATTAAGTATAAATTAATCACACCAAACGTAATCATATCACCTTACTGCGAGTGTCAAACATATTTTAAACAGCACTATTTTCTCACAAACGGACTCGTAGTCGTCAATTCTGCGAACAAGGTTTCTGGAAAAAAATATACGACTTCTATAAGTTATTCTTAAGTCTATCAGTGGTAATTTATTGTGAAAAATGTGTCAATTAACTATTGACCGCTACTCGCACATAACAGTTCACACTCGAGCAGTGCTATACGGACGTTATCAACAGACTATAGTTGGTCTATCATTGTCCACCGTCTCCAAACGTGGGGAATATTATTGTCTGATATTGCTTGACGCGTGAGTTTTCAATCTAAACATCCATATTTAAGCTCGCGTGGGACCCGATTTATAACACACGAAGCAGTAGGTCTATTATATACATGGTATATATATTTGGCTAGGTCATTGTTTGACTCTGATTACGTCCGTAGAGATCATAATCCACCAGCTCAAATCATAGGAACATGTTCATGTTCTGACAGGGAAGGTTATAACATTGACAAAACGTTGCAGCTATAATATATTTCCAAACGTGGACAAAACATGCAATCTGGAGTTGGTAACATAGCCTCCTACTGTGAAATAGATTATTAATGAAAATGTATACTGACAAATAAATATATTCCATGCTTTGTGTGTTGAATGCTTCCCCGTCAGCACCTCAACAAGTTCAACAAGTTCCCATATTTTAAACGGATAAAATATAATCTCTACGTGCGTAGTCAGAGTACAAATTCACGACATGATCTAATACTTGTCGACCCATTCGCTTTGGAAACAGACAATCATACATTTTACAACATATATAGGCTTGTAATACAAAGGTATCTCAACATAGTTATTTATTATTATATTATTAACAACATGTAGAGACCATTGTACTCACAGGGACAAATAAGAACGTATCACGCATTGTAAAAGATAGCGACGCTGGAAAAGCTTGCGGGACAAGTACGTCATATCAAAATTGCGGCGCTTCGGGTCGCGATGGGCGAGTCACTTATTGTGTGGCTATTGCGGATTGATTTTTCTAGAATTGACTTCATTACATGATCCTATCGTTATTCGATTCAATAAACCCATTCTATAAAGTGTGATATTAAACGTTCGTTTAATAACAGGAAATGGTGCCAGGTGACCTTTGACTTCCGGTGTGTTGTCTTTTTACATTCCGTACGATACGTCTCAAAATCTATGTCTTGCAATATGTATTCCAACAAACTATAATGAATGAAGAGTTTGAAAAGTTGTGTCTTTAAATATACGATATTAAATACGCCAAAGAGACTTTATTTATCTGGGACTATTTCTTTACGTTCCCAGTATGGAAATAGGTCGATACATATCTGAACTACGTTTCTTCGAGCATTCTGTTAATAAAAAAATACGCATTGCAGTTATGAAAAATACAACTATAAACACGGTGTTTGGGTCCCAAACAAAAACAGCCATTTGCACGACATAGAACAGAAAAGAACGTTATTTGTTAGTCTATTCCTGATCTGGTAGAAATAAAGAGAGTTTATCTGACTTCTGGCGAAAATTTTAGAACAGCATTGAAAATTGGATGTGACCATATACGAATCCTGTATATCAATAATTGGTGCATTGATCTACTTCTGGTAACCGCCCCTTCGAATTACGTAGACACAATTTGGCGGTTCAAATGAGCCATGTCCGTTTAATTAATAGCATGAACATAAATAAACATACAACCCATTAACATATTATTCTGATAAGACATGCGGGTGCAGACGGGTTCCAAATTTACCGAAACAAGAAGAGGATTCTGGTGATAGAGAAGTTTCGCACCTGACGAACAGATAGAGTGACGGATGCGAACAGCTATTCGAATCTGCAAGATTTACGTGGGACAAAAAACAAAACAAAAACAATTCGCAGGCTTTCGCAGGCTTTCGCAGGCTTTCGCACGACTACGATCAAAGGTACTCAATCCGATCAGGCCCTCATATATTACTATTTCTTTGGCTTCGGGGATAAAAAATAATTGATTCGAGTCGAGGAACCTACCTGTCAACGCTCAGAGTGACCAGATATCAATTTTTAAAGTTTTGTTATTCCTATTGTTTCTGGCCCAGAAACACGCCGTCAAAAGGATGGTCTCAGTCAAAATTGCGCTATTAATATACTTGATTTTAGAGTTATCCATCTTCATATGTTTGAATAAGTGTTTCTGGGGAAATTATTAGTACACATCTCGAGAAAATCACAAACTCAGGGGCAATTATTAGTACACATCTCGAGAAAATTACAAACTTCAAAAATCAATATCTAATAACTCTGAGCTTTGGTCGGTGGGTTCCTCGACTCGAATCAAATATTTTTTATCCCTGAAGCCAAAGAAATAGTAATTTAGGGGTGCTTAATCGATTTGCGTATCGTTAAGCTTATTGAACAGTTTGGGACTTAAAAATAACATACCGATCGAGATTGCACGACACGCTAAATGAGTTAGCGATAATATCGTCATGTATACAGCAGACGGATAACATGCTGATACAGGGACTCACACCCTCAACTTTGGTTAAAATTTTCAACAGTTGGAAATCTCATACCTGACACAACATTAGCTGGAACATTCACACCAGCAATACATTGAAATTGTTCTTGTAGTTTGATATTCAGACAGTTAATTAGCGAGGATTATCTATGGAACTCGCTTAAAAGAAGGTGTGCATGGGTATTCTTAGGATAGCCACATAATTCGTGTTTTAAATAATTGGTGTGTTAAAGAAACACTTTCCTTTACAACGCCGTTAAAAGAAAACTTTGTTATTATTAACTTATATTTAGCTATATTTAGTAAATACTAGCAGGGTTACCCGGCGTTGCCCGGGTTAATGTATGCTGTGGATATTTGTTGGGAATAGAGAATGCTCTTGCTTAAAGTGTTATACGTTTTCTCATAAATTGTATATTCAAATAGCATCACAAAACATGATTATTACAGTCATGGAATATAAGTAGTGGCTCACCTTGTCAATTGTCATTCTGTTTATCGCGATTAATCCGTTCCACCAATAATGAAGTATTTATTTATTTACAACTGCGTATACATTAGACGTTATAATATGATACATGAACATCATAAACACATTAGTTCGATAAAAGATGATAATTGGGTTTTACATATTGAGATGTATCAATCAATCTAGTGGGTTGGACTAAGATCTCGAGGACACCTGGCTATCATATCTCCATGAAGATACAGATGTTTCAAAGAAATTTCCAGGTGCTCCTCTGTTCATGGTGCTATATATTGGCTAAATATTCTTAGTTTAAACGAAATATTGCTGCGCTTATATATCAGCTACATGTGCCAGGCACAGCGCGAGATTTTGAGTTGTTTATGTCAGTCGATGAGTCTGTTCTAAAAACCCTTGTCAGATGTCAGTATTGGTAGGATCCTGAAAAGTCTTGTGCTACTAACTGCATTTTCTTGTATATCAGAAGAAACTATATTTGACTGCACACTGTGACCACTATTTTTTAACAGGCCTACCATATCTCTTGACAAATTGTAACTTTTTGTGGAAACTGTATCGAATGGAACAGACTCAATTTTGTTATTATAAATGTATATATGCAATCCTCTGACGGTTCGAGGTCTCTCAGTTTGCACGAATATATGTATCTCTTCAATAGAATGATAAATATACGTTTAATGCTTCTTCTAGTTATCTCTTTTTGCTAGCTCATTGTGTGAATGCCTTGATTGCCATTCGCATATAAATACGACTGTTAAGAAGATATAATTGTTCAAGTGACTTATGTGGGTCACCATATGTCGGGATTGTGAAATGTGAACGCCCAACTACTTAAAATGATATGGAGATGGCCTGGTGACTGTATATAACTTATATGTGGATATCGGCGAATAGCAATCTTATCAATGATAGTGCATATCCGCTCGCCATCCGTGACGCAAACGACACCAAATGTGATTTAATTCATGGTATATCATTAGAGAAAAACGTGTATGAATTTGGTGGAATTTGGTTTATTAAATCAATTGTTGATGCAACGCTGACTCGAACAACGCCATATTGCGAAGGTGATTATGTATTCGTTTGGTGGAAATCAGCGACAAAACTATTTCACCATATTTTTTAAATTTCCCCTCCCACCAACAGCGTCATTTTAGAAAATTTTAACCCGCACCATTATCTTCCTTGTAAAAAGTTACCCCTCTTAGAACGCCTTGGTGCCACCTCGATTGTACCGCGTGAAGTTTTATATAGAACGCACACAGACAGACAAAAAGACAGACAGACAGCACGATTTTATTTCTTGTATCATTTGAGAAGAACGTGTCTGAATTTGATGGTAATTGTTACTAAAAATATTTTGTATCAGTTTTGGTGACCCTCCCGTCCCTATTTCGGACTCAAGCTGCACACACTAAGACTCATTAGAGATTAGAGATGCATATATATGAAAATGGTGAAAATTGGCGAGTATACAAATTCGTATCAAATTTAAGGTCCCCACATCTCTCACCCATAGGGCACCAATTTGGTGTATCTAAACCACACGATAAGATTCCTCGTATCACGGAGAAGAATATGTATCAATCTGGTGGAAATCGGCACTAAACATATAGATATGTTTTGTGTCCCTCTCATCTCTATGCACCACTGACTCGAATGGCCCCACTTGTGACATCCTTAAACCACACGATTACACTCCTGATATCATGGAGATGATTGTTTATAAGTTTGGTGATAATCGGCGACTAAACAATTTTTTTATCAAATTTGGTGCCAATCCCTCCCCTCTCCATCTCTCACCCAAACAGCACCACTATGGCGTCTTTAAATCACGATTAGATTCCTCGTATCATGGATAAGAACGTGTATCAATTTGGTGGAAATTGGCGCTAAAAAAAAGTGTGCATCAATTTTGGTGCCCCTGTCCCTTTCAATGCAACCCTGACTCGAATGAGGCCACATTTGACAGATAAAAGCCACACCATTAGACTCCTCATACCATGGGGATGATTTTGTATAAGTGTGGTGGCAATCGGCGACTTATTATCAAATTTAGTGCCCACCCCCTCCCAATTTCTCATCCAAAAACAACAATTTGGCGTTGTTAAATCGCACAATTAGATTCCTTGTATCATGAAGAAGAATATATATCAATTTGGTGGAAATCGGCGCTAAAAGTTTTATCAATTTTGGTGCCCCTCTCCCCTTCCGTTCATCCCTGACTCAAACGACGCCACTTTTTACATATTTAAACCACACCGTTGGATTATTCATATCATGGGGATGATTATATGTAAGTTTCGTGGCAATTGGCGACAGAAAAAAATTCTGCCCCCCCCCCCCTTCCGGGCACCCCTGACGCGAACGGCGCATCTTTTGCCATATTTAAACCACGCCATTAGATTCCTCATATTATGGGATGATTATATATAAGTTTGGTGGCAATCGGCAAATTTTTTTTCTGCCCCTCCCCCTTTTGTGCCCCTGACAACAACGGCGTCACTTTAGAAAATTCTAACCCCGACCATTATCTTTCTCGTAAAAGGCGACAATTTTTTTCTTCTGCCCCTCCCCCTTTTGTGCCCCTGACAACAACGGCGTCACTTTAGAAAATTCTAACCCCGACCATTATCTCTCTCGTAAAAAGCTACTCCTAGTAGACCCCTTTGGCATCATCTAGATGGTCCCCTGTGAATTTCTATAGAACACAGACAGACAGACAGACAGACATTCGCAAATATAGATATAGATAATCATTCCAAAGGGAAGTTTATTTAGTATTGTATAGTCAGCTCCGGTTATTTCCCTTCCGAATAAATAAGGATAAACATTTTGACCACGTGTTACTCAGATTGAATACAATAGCTATCTAATCGTGAATCCCTGTTAGATAATGTTTTAAATACTGACTTCAGTGCGCCACGTTTCGTGAGTCATTTACGAGATCGCTACTGAAGAAATAGTCGCGCGGCGATGATTAAATTGCATTTTTTCCGCGATAAAACACCGACAACTGATTCTAACTGATCGCCGCGGGTCGAATATTAGTGACGAAATATTCACTTACCTTAAACTGTTCAAAATTGGTGTCTAAATGTGTTACTCAAAACTATATTCAATGCCGCTTTGTTTGCATTTTGTACAGTTGCTGTTATAGTTGAACAGATTGGTTGTATAGCTTTGAAAGTATTATTTTGTTTATTTGCATGCTGATAGTATGGCTGAAGGGGTCACTCTCACCAAAAAAAAGTGCCGAAGGGTACACAGGATTTTCAAAATGTGCTGAAGGGTACACAGGGTTTGAAATGTCGTTCTATAACGGCATTCAGTTTTCGTATCTGCTATGATTTCTGTTAGAGAATAATTGTTTACGTTCCAATAATATTAAAATGTACTGAAAACAAACTTTCATAAACACAATTTAAAGGTACTCAATCCGATAAAACTCCTCTCAATTACTATTTCAATGGCTTCGGGGGTCAAAAATATTTTATTCGAGTCGAGGAAGTCACCCATCAAAGCTCAGATTTGTTAGATATCGATTTTAGAAATCTATTATTTTTCATTATCGGGAATACTTTCTGGCCCAGAACTCAGTCAAAATTGCGTTATTATTACCACTTGATTTTAGAGTTATCCATCCTTGTCTGTTTGAATAGATTTTGGTGTACACATCCCGAGCAGATTACGGCAGTTGAAGGCAACTATTAGTACTCATCTCGAGTAAATAACAAATTTCAAAAATCAATATCTAATAACTCTGAGTGTTGTTTGATGGGTTCCTCGTATCGAATCAAATATATTTTACCCCCAAAGCCAAAGAAATAGTAATATAGGACCCTCTGATCGGATTGTTGCTGTTGGAATATGTTGAGATGAGGACCCTCTGTTCGGATTGAGTACCTTTAAGTAATGGTGTTCGTGCCGATCACAAATCCTGATTACCCTTCAGCACATTTTCAAACCCTGTGTACCTTTCAGCAACAGTTAACGGGACGTTACTCTATACTCAAGTATGCCTGGTTTCTTCTATTCAATGTCGCCTTGTTTGCATTCTGTTTGCTGGTTGTTAAAGTTGAAAAGATTCGTTTATTTGTCCAACAATGTATTGTGAAGACGTGTAGTCAAAACAGTGTAAACTAAAAGCTAATCGCGGTATCAACACAGGATTCCAGGCGTTAAATTGTGGCCATAACTCTGTGAACCAAAAACATACATTGGAAAGTACATGCGAAGGTAAGTAAGTATTGCGAATTTGCTATCATTGAAACAAAAATCCAGTGTTGTTTATGTTCACATTCGTTGTATACACCGCGGTATGATTTCGTATATATATATAAGTACATGTTCCTTAAATATGACATTGCTTTTTGGGACTCCGTGAATTCCCATCGACCCCAACATACGTGCCCGGATCTCATTTGTTTTACCCCATCCCTTAAGGGGACAGTCATTATATATATATATATATATATATATATATATATATATAGCTATATATATATATATATATATATATATATATATATATATAAATCCACTCTCATTCTCAAGACGAAGTAAATTAATTAAAACCTAGTTAGAACGTATATTTGAATTAGATTATCGGAGTTTTAACTCGGTGTATGGTGCGTTGAATGGGAATGTTGGGTCGTCACATATGAATTCAACGATTATTGCCTGGAAAACTGGTCAAAACTCGTTTTGAATAAGTTCGTGTGTTGTTGACATTGTAATTGAATATTGTCAACAGCGGGAATTCTCAGCCTGATGATACAAGGAGCCGAGTGACTCGGGTCTCAATGGGACCTGTTGGAGAACCAATCGTTCAAACACGCAGATTAAAAAAAAAACAGTGTGGGTAGATAGCGTCAGACAAATGTACATGTAGCAAGTGCAATTTGACACTGAAATGTACTAAGCTATATATGCATGTATGGCTTTGGATTGGACTGGCTGCATTAGGCCTACACTGACTACATACAGGCCCTGCAGATTCAAATTCAACAAGTCTCAACAGTGACCCGTATAGTATTAAAATGACTAATTTCAAAATGTGTGCCCCAATATTAGATATATTTTTTTGTTGGGGAAGTGTAGATCATGCCATGAATGATCTCTACTCTGGGTAATATGATTATGAGAGGCCACATTCACATTTATAAGTGCAATTGAATGCGCTTAAGCAAAATTTATTGCACTTAAGGGCAAACGATTGTGCATAAGTGCGATAAAATATTGTGCTTAAGTACAAATAGGGCATTCATGCTTGAGCATTATGCGTTGCACTTAAGCATGATTAATTGCTCTCAAGTGCAATTAATTGTAACTACTATCTAACCTACCCATAAAATATTAATTGTCATAACCTGGAGTATCGCCTAGCATCACAAGAAGAGCATGTGCTAATTTTAACCTTTTTAAATAAACCTAGTACAGTTACCTCTAATGATAAGTTCAAGTAATTCTGCTTAAGTGTAATTATTTGTGCTTAAGTGCAATTAATTGCGCTCAAGTGCAATTAATTGCGCTTAAGCGCACTTCATTACTAAATGGCAATTTGGCCTCCCAGAGGCTAATGCCCGTAGAAATCATATTGTACCAGTGAAAAACCTGGGAACTTTTTGAGGTTTTGATAGGGAACCTTATAAAGCTAAAACAAATAACACGGGAATATATTTCTTTGTTAATACCTGTCGCTTAACAGTTTATTCATAAGTAGGCGAAAGTGCCAGCTCGAGATGACATTATTTAACAGACTTGATGGGTGAGTTTGCTATGCGCACTTACAATCATGGAATTTCTCCAGGGTAATTAATTCAGTTTTTTGTGATATCAGCTCACTAAAGCCACAAAAAGCATGCATTTTCGAGCTGGGACCACCCCATACTTTGAAGTTGATTATCGAGGAACAATTATAAACAAAGAAATATGTTCCCTGCCTTGTTTGTTCAATGTTATAAAGTTCCCTATCAAAACATAAAAAAAGTTCCCAAGTTTTGTACTGATGGAATAAGATCTCTACAGGCGTTAAGCAGAGTAAAGATTCATGGCATGATCTAGGGGAGGGGGTTTATTCAATTTCAACTAGATAGCTCCAGGCTGTTGACCCAACATTCAACAATAATTTAAACAAGGACTAAATCATGCCAGAAGCTGGGGTTTGTCCCACAAAAATATTCATGATTGCCAATTACTCAAATAATAAATTCAATTGCAAGTCTATCACAGCTAGTGACAGTCAATTGTGATATTCAGATATTAAAAGACTTTTTAATTATATTAAATTTAATTCATTAGTGAAAATTCATACATGTGTTAAGTACCTTATTAATAAATCATTTAAAATAAGTCTTCTTAAATATATCTCTTCATGATATTGATGATGTCCCTCCCTCCCATGGCAGACCCCAGACTCCTATTCTGAATACTAATAACAAATAGGTGATTTTTCTGTGTACCAGCAGGTACCAGATAAGAAAATATGGATAGTGACAATGGAGTGAAATCTCCTGGAACTGTATGATATATCTCACTGAGAATAATTGTCATTGAGCATCAAATTGATTATTTTGTTGTCAAAATGACATATTTTGATATAATTCAGTCTCATACTTCTTGATGAGCTGGAGTTATGGACAAAACTTCAGCAGCAAAAATGTATTATTTTCATATTTATAATAGTGTGAAATAACCATGGCTTCTATCCTATATTTTTTGTATCCGGTACTCATGAGTCATGATTCACCACTGTTATTCATGATTTATGGCAGGTGCTAGTACATGTATACCATCAGTAGTCAGAGTAATCAAAACTACAGTAATGCCCTAATTAGTCGACTCCATAACCACAGCAGAATTATGGGTAACTTTTCAGGATTTAGTCGGAAATATGGCTTGTTGCCATTCATCGGAAATCTCTCCCATATAATAATGAAGTGTCAGTGTCTCAGAAACAGAACATTAATTTGATTTGGCCTTACTAAACTCAACAGAACCACCACCATCATAGTACAGTAATGCCCTAAATAATTGACTCCTTAACCACAGCAGAATTATGGGTAACTTTTCAGCATTTAGTCGAAAATATGGCTTTCCGTTGAATGGCAACAAGCCATATTTCCAACTAAATCCTGAAAAGTTACCCATAATTCTGCTGTGGTTAAGCAGTCAATTCATTAGGGCATTACTGTATGTGGTTCATTAATGAGACAAAATACCAAACCTGGAGGGTCGGAACTAAAACTAATTACAACAAAAAATGTCTATTTAGGAATAAAATCAATTAACCCTTTCATTATGGGAGCAGCATTCACCCTTCCATGATTGGAGCATTGGAAATATTGCAAAAAAAACCATGTGCTAATGCATTCTCTTATATATGGTAGTTTCCAGTAGGGATCCTAGAATATGTAAGAGAATACATTACATTGGCCTAACAATATTTACATTGACCTTGTAAGTCAGTGCATTCTCTTATATATGTGAGGCTACCTAGTATGGTATCTGTAAATATAAGGGAATGCACTGGCACATGATTCATTGCTCCACCAGCGCAGTTCCCATCAAGAAATGGTTATCTCATATATATTTTGAAGATCTCTGTCTGTTTGTCTGTCTGTTTGTCTGTTTGTTTGTTTGTCATTTATAAAAATCTACGATTCTCGACCGATCGGGACGAAACTTGGTACGTGTGTGTAGTTTGACCAGGCGGTGGACGTTGTCGTATTGGCGAGCCCGTGAGGCGCCCGCTTCGCGCATGCGCAGACGAGATCTCGGAAACGGGTGGAGCTATCGACTTGAAATTTGCTATGTGAATGTATCTTGTCCCGGATACGAATTTTATCGAGTCGCCGAGCCCGTGCGACGCCAGCTTCGCGCATGCGCAGACCAGATCTCGGAAACGGGTGGGGCTATCGACTTGATATTTGGTTTTTGAATAGCCCGGAAAACGTCGGGCTGGGTAGAGCTATCGACTTGAAATTTGGTTTTTGAATAGCCCGGACAACGTCGGGCTCATCGGCTAGTCTCATATATATTTTGAAGACCTCTGTCTGTCTGTATGTCTGTCTGTCTGTCTGTATGTCATTAATACAAATCTATGATTCTCGACCGATCGGGACGAAACTTGGTACGTGTGTGTAGTTTGACCAGGCGGTGGACGTTGTCGTATTGGCGAGCCCGGGCGGCGCCCGCTTCGCGCATGCGCAGACGAGATCTCGGAAACGGGTGGAGCTATCGACTTTAAATTTGCTATGTGAATGTATCTTGCCCCGGATACGAATTTTATCGGGTCGCCGAGCCCGTGCGACACCAGCTTCGCGCATGCGCAGACGAGATATCGGAAACGGGTGGAGCTATCGACTTGAAATTTGGTATGTGAATGTACCTTGCCCCGGATACGAATTTTATCGGGTCGCCGAGCCCGTGCGACATCAGCTTCGCGCATGCGCAGACCAGATCTCGGAAACGGGTAGAGCTATCGACTTGAAATTTGGTTTTTGAATAGCCCAGATGAATAGCCCGGACAACGTCGGGCTCATCGGCTAGTCTCATATATATTTTTAAGACCTCTGTTTGTCTGTATGTATTGTTTGTTTGTCTGTATGTCTGTCTGTATGTCATTTATACAAATCTACGATTCTCGACCGATCGGGACGAAACTTGGTACGTGTGTGTAGTTTGACCAGGCGGTGGACGTTGTCATATTGGCGAGCCCGGGCGGCGCCCGCTTCGCGCATGCGCAGACGAGATCTCGGAAACGGGTGGAGCTATCGACTTTAAATTTGCTATGTGAATGTATCTTGCCCCGGATACGAATTTTATCGGGTCGCCGAGCCCGTGCGACACCAGCTTCGCGCATGCGCAGACGAGATATCGGAAACGGGTGGAGCTATCGACTTGAAATTTGGTATGTGAATGTACCTTGCCCCGGATACGAATTTTATCGGGTCGCCGAGCCCGTGCGACATCAGCTTCGCGCATGCGCAGACCAGATCTCGGAAACGGGTAGAGCTATCGACTTGAAATTTGGTTTTTGAATAGCCCAGATGAATAGCCCGGACAACGTCGGGCTCATCGGCTAGTCTCATATATATTTTTAAGACCTCTGTTTGTCTGTATGTATTGTTTGTTTGTCTGTATGTCTGTCTGTATGTCATTTATACAAATCTACGATTCTCGACCGATCGGGACGAAACTTGGTACGTGTGTGTAGTTTGACCAGGCGGTGGACGTTGTCATATTGGCGAGCCCGTGCGGCGCCCGCTTCGCGCATGCGCAGACGAGATCTCGGAAACGGGTGGAGCTATCGACTTGAAATTTTCTATGTGAATGTATCTTGCCCCGGATACGAATTTTATCGGGTCGCCGAGCCCGTGCGACGCCAGCTTCGCGCATGCGCAGACGAGATATCGGAAACGGGTGCAGCTATCGACTTGAAATTTGCTATGTGAATGTATCTTGCCCCGGATACGAATTTTATCGGGTCGCCGAGCCCGTGCGACGCCAGCGTCGCGCATGCGCAGACCAGATCTCGGAAACGGGTGGAGCTATCGACTTGAAATTTGGTATGTGAATGTGTCTTGCCCCGGATACGAATTTTATCTGGTCGCCGAGCTCGTGCGACGCCAGCTTCGCGCATGCGCAGACCAGATCTCGGAAACGGGTAGAGCTATCGACTTGAAATTTGGTTTTTGAATAGCCCGGACAACGTCGGGCTCATCGGCTAGTATTATATAGTCGAGTCTCCCAAGTCCTTCCAACTGCATGTTTTGTAGATTTTATTTTCCTGCTTTACAGAAGAAATTTAATCATTTACAAATTTCCGGATTCACTAAAGATGGATTATCTCTTCCTCTAACATGTGTTCTATAGTTTACTGGTTATAAAATAATAAAAATAAGCCGGAGATACCATTAAAATTGATTGTATAATATTATAATACTAATTGATAGAAGTGTTTCCAGGCAAGGGTCTTCGGTTCATATTTATTTTGTTATACACAGGAAACTATAAAATAATTGTTACAGAAAGAGATAATTATTAATCCATCTGTAAGAGTAAGGATTTTTCAAGTTGTGTGTTTTCAAGAATGGGAGTGTATCACACTGAGCCAAATTCAATATATGATGGTCAGATATTTCAAAAACTAGAAAAAAAATTAACAGCTTTTTTCATTGTTTTAGTAATTTTCTGACTACAATGTACATGTAGATTGTGTACAAAACATGATTTCTTTATTAGTCTATGATGAAGACAAAACTAGTTTTGAACAAATTGTGTGTTAGACTTACAAACTGAAGGGATTTCCAAACACCTTGTGATGCTATCTTTTTACAATTTAAAGTGTTCTAAGAGGAAAGTTCAAATAATTTTGCACATTTCATAACTGGAGCTTCCTGAAATTTTGCAAAAACACTATACCAATGCATTCTCTTATATATGCCAGTCTCCCATAGGCAGACTCACATATTTAAGAGAATTCATTGACCTAACAAAATTTATCTTGACCATGCAAGCCAGTGCATTCTTTTATATATATACAAGGTGCCATATGGGAGACCATTACCTTCGATAACTGGAGCTTCATGGATTTTTTTGAAAACTTGTGCCAATGCATTCTCTTATATATGCGAGTCTCCCATAGGAAGCCTTGCATATATAAGAGAATGCATTAAGCTAACAATACTTGTATTGAACTTCTAAGCCAGTGCACTCTCTACTGATTGTTTTTTTCTATTTATGCCCCAACATTTGTTAAACAGACAAAAATACCAAAAAATGTCATTTTTGGAAAAGTATCAAGACTGAAGGATTAATCTCAGTCATAAGTTAATTTTATTCAACAAAACAAAAAAATGCCATGAGAAAAGCAGGGTATATGGATTTAAATTATTTCAATTTGCTCTGGTGGGGGGGGGGGGTGTTAATATGTATTCAGACACGTATGTTACTTTTTTACCTTTGACCATTTCTGCAATTCACCCAGCCCCGCAACCAATTTCTTTCCCTCTTTACAACTGTTTCCCCCCAAGCATTTTTCAACGCCCCTCCCCATCTCTCTGTCTGAATATATATGTGGAGATTCTATGAGGAAAAAACTATTTTTGTCCTCACAGAAACCCCACTGCGAAAATATTTCAGTGAATTTTGTGTTAACTAAAGCTATTGTTCTTGTTTAATATTACAGTTTTCACCACTTTTACATGAAATATTAAAGGGACCAATGCACTCGCAGTGCGGCAGTGGGTAAAATGTGCAAATATATTCGATAAAAACATCACGTATTAGAAGAACATGGAGAAATAGATCAACTTTGCTCGATTGTCTTAAAGATGGATCATCTCTTCCTAAAATGTTTTCTATAATTTCTAGGGTATAAAATAATAATGATAAGTCAAGTTGCCAAAGACACCAGTCCAGAAACGCTTCTATCATTTAATATTACAACTGATTGATAATCAGTTGGGACAATTTTTTTTTTTACTATTTTCCTGCTTGCTATGCTCCGAACTTTTCCTCAAGCAGTAAAATGTCACAAATTATTTGTAGGTATACATGTACTAGTATATATACCAGAAAATTCAAAATAGAATGAACAGTAATTGATAGAAGCATTTCCAGACATTATTTTATACCCAGGAAAATATATAAAACTTGTAATAAGAATATATAGACCATCTTTAAACTGTAATCAAAATATGAAACAGATTATTCCTTAAGAAATAATTTCAAGAGAGGGCACTGATTTTCTAACCTTTCAACTCAATCAACCTATATAATTAGGAGGCACAAGTTTGAAGTCAGAATCATTGAGTGCATTCTATTTACAACCTAAGGGGTTCAGAAACTCTTTTTAAAAACTCAATATACATGTGATTGGTATATACACATGTATGTACTGATAACCTATTTTAGTATGAAATTTTCTCCAGTCTTCATATACGCTTGTGTATATATGCATTTTGTTATGAGAGGCCAAAAGTAACAATTATCGGTGAATCACTCATCCATAGAGAAACCAGGTTCATTCTAACTTCAGACTGTCAGCTAGGGAGGTGGCGACGATGTCACAGTGGGGTTGTCTCCCCCCCCCCATAAATGTTTCCTTCCAAGTGGCCAGTTTCATACCGGTATAATCTGGATGAATCGTATCAGGTATAAGGTATATTGCAGTCTGATAGATATCCAGACTCGTAAGAAAGAAATGAAACACGGTCTAATTTTATTTGGACTGGGTCTATTGGTATGTTTTTTTTTTAAATAACGTGAACTTTGTTGTAACAATTTGGGATTTAAAAAAAAAATGTGTCCAATTGGCGCGTTGTCATCAGATAACTTAATACAGTAATGCCCAAAGTAATTGACCACTTAACCACAGCAGAATTATGGGTAATTTTTCAGGATTTAGTTGGAAATATGGCTTGTTGCCATTCATCGGAAAGCTCTCGACGAGAGCTTTCCAACGAATAGCAACAAGCCATATTTCCAACTAAATCCTGAATTATTTTCCATAATCCTGGTGTGGTTAAGGGGTCAATTACTTTGGGCATTACTGTATGTTCTTTTTCAAAGTATTTATTCAAAAGGAACGCATGACAGTTGTGGGAAACGACAAAACATGTGGTGAGAAATGGCCAAATATATGGTGCGAAACAACCAAACACGTGGGGCAAAGTGTACGAAACAACAATAGTACACATATGGGAGGCCAAATTCACATTTAATTGCTAATCACGCTTAAGTGTAATTCATTATGCTTAAGCATAAATTTAAGCTTAATGCGCAATGCCTAAGTGTAATTTAGATTTCCATTATACCATACTTAAGCGTATTACATTATGCGATGCGAAATTCATTTACGATCACACATAATGCGTTTACGCTAAAGTAAAGCGTTATAGAATTGGAAAAACTCCCCTGAAGCTGAAATTGATGCAGTCAATTACGATGCTAGTAATCTTACCATCCGCCCAGAACATTAAACCTTACTAAGTTAGATACATGTAGGCCTACCATTACATATACCGTTGTAATGCAATACAAACCAATTATGCTTAAGCGTAATGGAGTTACGCTTAAGTGTAATCAGCCATTAAATGTTTGATTAATCTCCCATATAGTACTTAATATATGCAATGATAATGTTGTTGTTTGAGCCATCCAAAATTATTTTGGAGTATAAATATAAGCAGCAAGCGAAATAATTGAAAAATAATTTATTATATATGATAAACAAGCATAAATTTTAAATATTTAAGCAATAGCTCCTTGTTAGCATTGTTGAAAACACTCCATACTGTTGTTCCCCTCGCAGAGCAGATAGAAAACCGTCAATATCACCGATATCAACAACCCACTGTTCCAGGTAGTTCCATTCCACAGTTGTTTTAACAAAGAAGGAGTGTTCGTATTGTGAGCTGATGGTACGCAGAAGTTGGAACGATTCTGTGTTGTTACACACATCCTTCTCCACCAGATTTTGACTGACACAGTCCTCAAATTTTGTTGGCTGTATTTCCCTTGTGTCTTTCTTCTCGTGTTCTAGATAATCAGGCTTAGGCAGGGCTGAAACCAAACCCTTGACTATTTTGTGGTATTGAACCAGTCACTGTTCTTTCCTTCATTCTTCGAGGGGTGGGAGCTTTACCCCAAACAGCATGCCTGTGACTGATCCATCATCTCGTCTGTATTTGTTCTTTTCTGTATTTGTTCTTTAAGTTTAAGAGGGATGTCAAGTGACCAATTTTGAATGGGGATTTCCATGCAAATCTGCAGAGCAACATTTAGAGTTGCACCATGGACGTAAATATATACATCGCTGGTTGCACTAGGTCAACATGACCGCTTTCGCAGATTGCTGCTTCCAGCAAGGAAGGATACGCACTACGTATCGTGGCCACTATGTTTCGTGGCGATGTTACAAATGTGACCACTCAAATGTATCATCCTTCACATTCCATATGTATGAACTAGAAACATCGAATTACTACCAACCACTGACATCAACTATACTCACAGATTCAGTCACATCCAGTATAGGGAGCTTCAGCCCACTAAAAACAAGCAGCCCAATGCTGTGCGAAACAACACCACCCGGCCAGCCCAGTCAAAGGGAGTCAGACACTAACAGCAATGTCTTTTCCCTACCAGAAAAGAAAAACCTACGGCTCTTGACTGTAAATTGTCGCAGCATCAATGACAAAAAATAGGATTTCAAAGCAGCACTGGAATACATGAAACCTGATATAGTCTGTGGTACAGAGTCCTGGCTGCAGGGGATAAAACCCGGCAAAACACCAGCCGACAATGCCATCCTGACCAGTGAAGTATTCCCAACAAACTACGAAGTGTACCGAAACGACAGACAAACAACGGGAGGAGGCGTCTTCGTCATGGTGAGAAATGACATCACCTCATCGGAGCAGACATCTCTGGTAACTGACTGTGAAATAGTCTGGGCCAAAATAAAACTACAAGGCCACAAGGACCTCCTTGTATGAGCCTGCTACATGGCCCACAGAAATGAGAAGGACGCTGACCAACTGAATGAGTCACTGAAAAACATCACTGACAACTACCACAAGGACATGATCTTAGCGGGAGACTTCAACTGCCCAGATATCAACTGTGGCAACTCTCACATCCAACAAGGTTGCCAAGACTATGACATCCAACACAAAGTCATGACAATTTCATCGACCAACGAACTAACCCAAATACACCGGGAACCAACAAGAGAAAAGAACACCTTAGACCTCGTTTTCGTCTCCAACCCATCACTGGTGAAGTCATCGCATAGTATTCCTGGTATATCAGACCACGACATGGTAGTCACTGACATTGACACAAGACCACACTACAACAAGATACCATCCAGAAAGTGCTACATCTACAGCAAAGCATCGTGGGGAGACATGAAACTAGATGCACCATTGGTATCAGCAAATGTTGCACATATGAAAGCACAGAAAGAAAACATTGATGAAATATGGACAACATTCAAGACTGAACTGAAAACATCAATGGATAAACACATCCCTTCCAAACACTTTCAACCAAGAAATAAACCGCCTTGGCTAACTGGGAAAGAAAAAAGATTGCTGAGGAAAAAACCACGTCTATATAAGAAAGCCAGAAAAACCAACTGAGTTGAATTACACGAACACCACCATCGCCGAGCAGCTTGGAAAAAAGAACAGCAAGCCGTTCTGGAAATACATCAAGGCGAAAAAGCAGGATTCCATCGGGGTGGCACCACTATTAGCAAATGGAACGTTGACGGACGACAGTAAAGGGAAAGCAGAAATCCTCCTAAACCAATTAAAGTCAGTTTTTACGAAGGATAAATCAGGACCATCAACCACAACCGGGATACACATAACATCTGACATACAACCACTGACTATCACCAGAGAGGGGGTCACCAAATTACTGAAGGAGCTAAATCCATCCAAAGCAGCTGGCCCAGACGACATACCAAACCGAATACTTAAGGAGTGTGCAGAAGAACTTGGTCCAGGCCTGGCAAGCATATTCCAATACTCAATAGTCACCGGGCAGCTACCAGGTGACTGGAAGAAAGCAAACATCTCAATCATCTTCAAAAAAGGCGACGAACACACCGCAGGAAACTATCGGCCAGTCTCACTCACGTCTGTTGCTTGTAAGCTGCTGGAACATTGTATCTGCAAACACATGCTGAAACACCTCGAGAAGAACAATGTCCTCATAAAACTCAACCACGGCTTCAGATCAGGCTACTCATGTGAATTGCAGCTTCTTACAACAATAGACGACCTGACAAAATCATATAATAAGAAAAACAAGTTGACATGATCATCCTAGACTTCTCCAAAGCATTCGACACGGTACCTCACAAGAAGCTCCTTTATAAACTACACCAGTATGGGATCCGTGGCCAACCCCACACATGGCTAGAGTGCTTCCTATCACAAAGGAAAATGAGAGTAGTACTGGAGGGACAGACATCAGACGAAGTTGACGTGGACTCTGGTGTACCACAGGGAAAAGTTCTGGGTCCTCTGTTATTCCTATGTCACATAAACGACCTACCAGATAGTGTCAAATCTACAGTCAGACTTTTTGCCGATGACTGCCTACTCTACCGGCAGATAAACAACATCAATGACCAACATCAACTGCAACAAGATATGCAGAGTCTTGAAGGATGGGCCAAACACTGGGGAATGTCCTTCAATGCAAAGAAGTGCTATGTGATGAGCATGCAAAAGAAACTTGACAAGATGTATATGCTAGATGGACAAAACCTAAAACAAGTGGCACACAACAGATACCTCGGACTAGAAATCTCAAACGACCTAAAATGGACAACACATATCAACAACATATCAAAGAAAGCAAATTCAACACTGGGCTTTCTACGCCGCAACCTGAAGTTCATGCCAGGAAAACTCAAACAGATAGCATACTTATCCCTAGTCTGATCCATCATGGACTACGGCTCAACCATCTGGGATCCATACCAACAAAAAGAAATTGATCTCCTAGAAAAAATACAGAGGAAAGCAGGGAGATTCATTAAAAATGACTATCGAAGCTACCACCCTGGATCAATGACGACCATACTCAGTGAACTAAAGCTACCACCACTATACGAGAGGAGGAAAAGCCAGCGGCTGTCGTATTTCTACAAGGTGGTAATGAACCTGGTACCAGCTATGCCATCCGACAATTTCCTCACCAAAAAGAGAGAGACCAGAAAGATTACATCAAAAACATTCAGTGACCATCAAGTAACAAACCTGGTCAAGAAGTACGAAACGAAAAACAACAAGTGCTTCCAAGTGCCACGATCATACTCTGCACAATACGAGAACCACAATCGACTGGAACCACCTGGATGATTATATTGTGTCGTCGGAATCACCAGAGACCTTCCTTGCTGCTTTAGTACCAGCAAAAGAGGAAGAGACACAAAAACCGTGCAACTAACATCTGCCCAGTCACCGTCCTACATTACCACTATTGGGATCTTGGACGTAACAATACAGATACAGATACGTTCAAGACTGAACTAGAGTTGCACATACCGTACTTCTGAGTGTGACTTGATGTGGTATTGAAAACAACAGGTATTTACATGTATCTGGCAGGTCCGATTGGAACTTGTTCCATTGGCATTATAGATGATGGTGTATTTATTTTTGAATTTTATATTCAATATTGATATTTCAAATCTGACAAAATTAATATGTAGGTCCAGTGATGTAATTCCAGAAAAAAATTCTCAAAAATATATTTATTGCAAAATTTTTTAATTTACAAAGCGGACCCACCAGATAAATACCTGCTGTTTCTTATTGTACCACATCAAGTCACACTCAGAAGACTGAGAAGTATGCAGAACATTGCAGGTATGTGCAACTGCGTAACTTTCAGAATTTTGCTCCGCAGATTTGCATGGAAATCCACATTCACTTCCCAAAATCCATGGCGGAAGACACCCCATTCGCTGGTCTTTCCAATTTTTCGGCATCTTCGCGCTGACGAAAACGTCCTATTTGATCGCATTTTGCCAATTTAAGCTCAATATTATATATCTCGTCTTTTTCTAACGATATCCTGAAACCATGCTTGCTGTCACTGACAAAACACAGCTAATGAGGTATAGCCCCAATCTATTTATAGCATACCAGGGGAGATAAACCATGCATGCAGTTTGAAGAAGCGTTAGGAACAGGCAGTGAACAGCTGATTTCAACAACAACAACATGGTGGCGATTATTTTTGAGTCCCTTTAAGGGAGGGGGTAAAACAAATGATCCGGGCGCGTATGTTGGGGTCGGTGAGTATTCAAAGGCACTTGAGGACTTAGTTGTCGATTCATATTTGTTCCAATCACCGTAAACAGAAAAACATTAAAACGCATAAAGTTTCGTTCATATATACCATGGCCATCGCGTAAACATGCTATCATAATGACCTACTATATTTTATATAAGCAAGAGCCTGATGGTGTGACAGAAGAGAGCACAGTGTTACTGACTAATCACACACAAATTATATAAACGCTCTTTATTAGTTCCATATCAGGAATTCAGCAAAAAAGAACGCTCTTTATGTTTGCCATCATAATATAAACAAACACCAGGATAGTAACTTTTTATGCTTTTGTTTACATAACAATGGTCAAACAGATGACAATAACATACTGTTTATGCGATATTTCTTATTTGTATACGGACAAAGTCTGTCTACATTTTAATATTCTTTCTGTTTGTGGCGGTTTTTGACCGGTGGAAATAATTTCACAGCATATACCCACCGCCAAGGCCTCCCGTACCTTTAAAACGCATAAAGTTTCGTTCATATATACCATGACCATCGCGTAATCAGCATGCTATCATAAAGACCTACTATATTTTACCTAAGCAAGAGCCTGATTGTGTTACAGAAGACAGCACAATGCTATTGGCTAATCATACACAAATGATATAAACGCTCTTTATTAGTTCCATATTATGAATGCAGCAACAAAGAACGCTCTTTATGTTTACCATCATAATACAAACAAACACCTGGAAAGTAACGTTTTATGCTTTTGTTTACATAACAATGGTCAAACATATGACAATAACATACTGTTGATGTTATATTTCTTATTTGTGTACGAACAAAGTCTATCTACATTTTAAAGATACGGGGGGCCTTGGAGGTAGGTATTCTGTTAAATTATTCATCTCCGTCAAAAACCGCCATAAACAGAAGGAATATTAAGATATAGACATACTTTGTTCTTATGCCTATCAGAAATATGGCATAAACAGTATGTTATTGTCAACTCCCTCCCCCCTTTGTTATGTAAAAAAGGAAAAAAAGTTACTTTTCCTGGCTTTTGTTTAGATCCGGATATGGGAAACATAAAGATCGTTATTTGTTACTGTTTTCCTGATATGGAAATAATAAAGAGCGTTTATGTGATTTTAGTGTGATTAACCAATAGAATTGCGCTGCGTTATGTAAACAGAAGCACAAGTTCCGTAATTCTGGTTTTACACAAGTTATGACCACTTACCTCACGGTTACATCTCCATAAAAACAGTCCACATGACAGTTGATCCTCATTTATATAGTAAATTCAATGTTCATATGTGTAAGATTGTGTGTGGCGGACGTTAATGACGAACACGAGCAGTCTCTTGTTTAAGTACACCAGTACTATTTACGCGCTGATTATGTTCGGCATATGAGTGGAACAGTATATATGTTGGTGTTCCTTCTGTTGATGGCGATGTGAACAAATTTAAATATTTCTGCAACGAATGCCGCCCGTGCCTTTAATATTCTTTCTGTTTGTGGTGGTTTTTGACGGGTGGAAATATATATATACATACATATAATATACATATAATGGCTGTCCCCTTAAGGGAGGGGTAAAACAAATGTTCCGGGCACGTACGAGTCCCAAAAAGCAATTGTTTCAGCAAACACAAAATGTATTTTCCTCTATTTCTTTTTAATCTTTTTAGTCTTAGGAATAATGTTAGTTAACATCCATGTCACTTGCAAACAGTCAGTACTTAGTATCTTGTGGTAAATTACTCTCACTATAAGTCCCTTCACACTTAATACTTGTGGACAAAATTGCAAAATAGTGCAGTGGTCAATCGCCAAAAGTGGTCCGCAGTGGTCGCACTGTACCGAAAAAAAAGTGTAGCCAAAAGTTTAGCCAAATGAAAATTTTATTAGCCAAATGAATTTTTTTTTAGCCAAATGTTTTTTGGCCAAATTAAAATAAAACTTTGGCCAAATTAAATCATCGTTTTCTGGTCGGTTCACAATTAATGACTAAAATATTTGTTTTAAACTTTATTTGTTATACTCAGAATGAAAACGTAATTAAAACAACATACAAAACAACTTTAAAAACAATATTATACGAACATATCATCACATATCACACAGGCATTCGCATTCGCAAACATGAAACTAACATTCTATATAATTTTAATCCGCTAAACTAATTGTACTTACTCTATGTCGTTAACACTATTGACATCATGGCACGACGACCGCTAACGGTGGCTTATTATACTGTAGTAAGGTGTTAACTGATGAATATCTATTGTATTCAAATCTTTTATGATGTGATGCCCGGTTAATAAACGTGATGCATTTTATAACACCCATTACGTAACCATTGAGTTAAGAACCGCTCTTTTATAAAGAACAAAACATTTAGGTATTTTATCTTTCTGGCAGGAGTCGAGCGGGACAGTTCATAATTGCTTTGTCTGTCTGCTGTTCCTCTTGTCAGACACTGAGCACGGGTGAGTTGTGCGGTCGCGATCTAGGTTGCAGCTGCCCCCGTGCTTAGCGCCAGTGAGATGGTTTTGGATTAGGCTTAGGACGGATTATGGACTTGATCCCCGAAGCCGCGTTGCTTGCAGTGCAAAGAATTCGGGTAGTTAACATCGCTAGTTGGTCTCTCCAGTCTAGTGGGGGCTACTTGACACTTTGCTTGGAGTTCCGGACCAAAGATGCTGGTAACCAGAGATCTAAAGACCGGGACGTCAACGCCAAAAAAAAACTCCTTCTAGGCGCCGAAGGGACGCTGCTAGACGGGCGAAGTGGAAGAAGAAGATGGGAGGCGACCGTTGATCGACCGGTCACCCCTCCCCGTGTGGTTCAGCCGTCTATAGTCATAGCCGGCGTGTCGAAGTTGTCTGAGAGACGCCCAGACGACTCGACCTGCATGGAGACTGACGACATAGTACCAGCTAGCAGGGACTCCGTGGATCTGCCGGAGTTCCCTGCTGTCGTCGTCGAGGCTTGTGGAGACAGGGACGTGGATACCACCCCAGATGTTCCTGCCGCCAGCTTCGACGTGGAACTGGATAGCTTTATACCTCGGACACCGGATTAACAACACATCCCGGTGTCCCCCAGCTCCACCAGCACCAACAACAAAAACAGTACCACCAGCACCAGATCCACTCTCGAAGAAGAAGTTAAGATGGCGCTGGAAACTCAGGCAGAAGCCCACAGACTGATGGCAGAGGTCAATGCCAACACCCTGAGGTACCAGCTAGAACAACAACAACAGGAACAACAACAACAACAACAAACAGAACTCCAACAACAACAAACAGAACTTCAACACAGAAAAAAAAACCGAAGAAAAAGAAATAACTTGTCTAGATCATTTTCATTTCACCCTCACCAATCTCATGTTAATGTAACACCATTACATGTATCCTCATTAAACTCAACAGTGGGTTGTAGGAGAGGGGTTCCGCCCCTTTCAAATCTTCCGGGAAAGTTTCCCAAACCCCCATAGCGGTATTTTATCTTACAGACGGCTTAATCAATTACATAACCAGTATACAGCTTATACCTATTGACGATTAGGCTGGTTAGGATCTTAACGGAAAGCCTAATGTCTGAACATCAGAGGTCTTTTAGGCGTCAG